>CM031244.1:600675811-601275811 GCA_018340775.1 Taxus wallichiana var. yunnanensis
CATGGAAAAGCAAAAAAGCAAGCATGGAGTGAGTTCAGCCTGGCTTTATTACGCCGAGAGGCATTTCTACAATCATATCCTAGGGGTGGTAGAAAGTTGTAATGGCATGTGTTCACTTTTGATGGCCGACATAACACTAAGTCTTTTATATTAAATAATATAAAATAAAAATCTTTTAAACTAGATAATATTAAATAAAAACTCCTTTAAACTAGATTCATATGTTAAATATATTGGATTCCGTTATTTAAATGATTTTTTTTTTTTGATGAAAAAGATCTTATATTATATTTAATGCAACATGATTTTCTTATTTTTCCAACAAAAAAGTGGGCGGTATGAGAGGACGCCCCAAAACCACAAACAAACTAGGCCGAGCCTAGGAAAGCAACAAAACGCACTAGGCAGTGCCTAGGAATACATCAAAACAAAAGAGCCGAAGTCAAGCCGCCTCAGCAAAGATACTAGCACAGGGGGGGTCGTGATCATCAGGCCAGCCAGGGCCAAACAGCTCCTTGCCAGCATTAGGTATGTCCCAACTCGAGCCAGGAGGGTCCTCCTCTTCATTGTTAGTCGCCACTCGTGGGGAGAGATGGCAAGAGGAATCCGGGGGAACTTGTCTGATGGTGGCAGGGGCGGAGGTGGTAGGCCCCAATCGTCGTGTGTGCGTAGCTCGGGAGCCAACGATGAGCCCCAACCGAGCTGACGAGTAGGGGGGAGCCCCAACCCTGATGGCGAGCTAGTGGAGAAACACTCCTTTGTTGTTGATCGCGCGGGGATCGGCGAGCACGGCGAATGAAAGAACACCGCTGAGAGCAGCTCCGATGAACTTCACGGGGACGATCGCCATGAGGCGAAGAACGCCGAAAGCAGCGAAGGTGGCTCATGAGCAACATTAGATGGGCGTCCACCTAATGACGTAGAAGAGTCTGTAAATGCTCCACCTCCAGGGCAACCTTGTTGGAACTTGAATCTGCAGAAGCACATTGGAGATAACCATTGATTTATTATATACTGAAAAGTGTTGATCAACTTCAGTATTAGCAAAGAAAAAAGCATTCTGTTCTTTCCATAACCAAAACACAATTTCCCCTCTCAAAACATGCCAAATCTGGGAGAACATGTGAGGTAATCTGGGGCTATCTCCTAAAAGAATATGCTGCCATGTGAAACATTCTGGTCGGAGGGGGAAGAAAAAAGAATGTAATATCCCCTTTTGGGATATTATTTAAATTTGCAAAATTAATTAACCAAATCGATCCTAGGAAGATTAGATCTTCTTAGTTTGACCTCAAATAACCCAATGTCGGCAATAATACAACCCAAAATGGGGTTGGAGTATGCCAAAGTGGTGGGTTAGATGGGAAAACTAATTAGAATGCTAATATTATCCAGATCTGATTTTTAACGCAGTTAATTAATTAAATAAACACCCAGAACAACTGAAAACTTCAAAAATTTATATCTTGCTCAAAACTCAATATTTTTCCACCAAATAAAATGCAAATTATTCTATAATTCAAGGCCTTTCCAAAGAACTATGATTCTGAATTTTTAGATCATTGAAACCCCTTCAAATCAGCCCCAAAATCTGCCTTCAAGTCGTTAGGGTTAGGATAAAATATATAAATTACTTCCAGCTCTTAAAACCCTTCAAAACCCTCAAACCATCAGCCCATTCATCTGAAATGATTAATAAATTGCAGCAGCATGTAGATCTATCAAAAACACCTCAAAATATGATGGAATATACCCCAAACCCAGTTGATTTGCCTTAGATAATTTGCAGCAGTGAATAAGAACACAATAACCCTCAAAATATCAGTCCCACACTTGGAAAAATAGGCCAAAACAGATCAGATTGTAAATATTGCTTATTAACCCTTGTAACATGCCAAAACAACACCCAAATCAAGTCGCCATAGCTGGAATAAATGCAGATACAGATCAGATTTAATAATTACTTCAAAAGACACCCAAATGTGCCCAAAACAACCACCCAAGCAAGTCGCTATGGCTGGAATAATTGCAGCATTAATGGCAGATCATAAAACACTATAAAACTCTCCAATACTCATCAACAACATGCAAATATCCTTCTCAAATAATGGTGCCAATCATGGAATGAATATATTATGCAACATTCACTCAATGAAAGCTTTAGAAGGTCTCACACTCTCCACAATAATGGTGGTGTTGAAGAACACCTTTTTAATGTGATCACATGGGCATACATCCCTCTTCAAGCATGAAGATATTTTTAATAAAATCTCAACATGCCCCCAAGGGGTCGCCATTTCTCCTTATATAGCTTTAGCATTTGAAATCTCCAAGTTTTCCCTCTTCCTTTGGCGCATTTTCTCATGTAGAAGGGTCACTTTAATATGGGTCTCTTTTCTTGAAAAGTCAAACTCCAAAAAAATATTAATTCCCTCTTATTAATATTTAAAAATAAAACACAAGAGGGGAATTAAATATAATTTTAAAAGCACATGGAGTAATCGACTTGCCCCAATAAAATTAAATATTAATTTAAAAGCACATGGGATAGTCAATTTTCCCCATTAATTCCTTTCCCATATTTGGATTAAAGGTCAATTTATTTTTAATTAATGTCCAAAAAAGGGGACATTACAGTCCTCCCTTCCCAAAGATTGTTTGTCCTCAAGCAATTGAATACATGGCTGATCCATTTCTTTTTCCAAATCATATGGCCTTCTAGAAAGTGCATCTGCTGCCATATTGTTCTTTCCCTTCACATATTCAATGTCAAAATCAAAAGCTTGTACCTTACTCATTTTTTCTTGCTTGTCATTCAACTCCCTTTGATTAAGAAAAAATCTCAAACTATTATGATCAGATTTAACAATGAATTTGCCACATACCAAGTATTGCCTAAACTTGCTCAAAGCATGCATGATTGCCAACATTTCCTTATCATACACACTATACCCTTTCTCATGATCTTTCAATTTTCTACTCTCAAAAGCAATAGGGTGTTTATTTTGCATTAGGACAACCCCTATACCTTCCCGGAAGCATCACATTCAACCATAAATGGCATAGAAAAATCTGGAACTGCAAGTACCGGACAAGAACACATTACCTCTTTCATTTTTTCAAAGGCATCTTGGGCTGATTTGGACCATTTGAAGGCCCCTTTCTTAGTCAAATCTGTCAAAGGAGCAGCAAATCGTGAGAAACCCTTCACAAATCTTCTATAATAACTACAAAGACCACAAAATCCTCTCAATTGTGTGAGAGAAGTGGGAGTAGGCCAATCCATGATAGCTGCAATTTTTGTTTATCCACTTGCACACCATTAGCACTAATAACATGTCCCAAATACCAAATCTCCTTAAGACCAAATTCACATTTAGACTTTTTGGCAAAGAAAGAATGCTGCCCCAAAGTAGTCAAAACTAAATCCAAATGCATCAAATGCTCTTCCCATGTTTTGCTATACACAAGAATATCATCAAAGAACACTAGCACAAACTTTCTTAAATACTTGCTAAACACATGATTCATGCATGATTGGAAAGTAGCAGGAGCATTAGTTAATCCAAAGGGCATAACCAAAAACTCAAAATGCCCAAAATGACATCTAAAGGTTGTCTTATGCACATCTTCTTCCCTTACCTTGATTTGATGATACCCGGATTTAAGATCTATCTTTGAAAAATATGTAGCACCATGCAACTCATCAATTAACTCATCAATCCTAGGTATTGGATATCTATTTTTGATGGTCTTCTTATTCAACATGCGGTAATCAATACACATTCTCATAGTCCCATCCTTTTTCTTAACCAAAACCACAGAAGATGCAAATGGACTAGAACTAGGCCTTATATGTCCCATATCAAGTAACTCCTTAATGGTCTTTTCTATTTCTTCCTTATAAACTCTTGGGTGGCGGTAGGGGGGATCATAATGGGTTTAGTACCTTCTTCTAACTCAATAATGTGCTCAAAACCCTATTAGGAGGTAACCCATGAGGCAAATCACTAAAAACATGAGAGTGCTTGTCCAAAATACCTTGTAACTCACCTTGAATAGACTGCTGCTCTGAATTTTCTGATTTTTCTGTGATAAAACAGCTGGCTGCCCATGCAATCTGCCCTCTTCTAAATGCCCTTTCCATCCTCTTCATTGATACTTCTTGTGGAGCACCATTTGCCAAGCCCTTTAGGATAATTTCTTTGCCATCTTTTGTGTATTTCAGCTCCATAGTCTTGTAGTTTTGAGTGAAATCACCTAAGGAATGCAACCATTGAACACCCAAAACAAGATCAATATCACCAATGTCAACAACATAAAAATCATCAATTACCTTATGCTTCCCAAGAGTGAGGGGAAGTTGTGAAATCTTGGTGGAACATGGAATGGAGGATCCATCCGCAATAGTAACTTTGAAAGCTTTACAATTTGTAGTTTCCAACCCCATCTTTCTTACCAAGCTTCCATCAATGAAATTATGTGTGGCCCCACTATCAACCAAAGTAATGACCCTTTGCCCTTGGATGGTGCCTTTACTCGAAAAGCATGATATTTGGGTATGTCGGAAAGAGTGGCAAGTGTGCTTTCCATTTCTTCCTCTTCCTTCTCTTGCACATGCTCATCCACAACCTCATTAGTCCCATTGTTAGCATCATCCAAATCAGAAAATTCAAAATCTGAATCAATAACTTCAATAAAATGAATTTGGCCTTTACCTTTACAATTATGACCTCTTACCCAAGGGGTCTTACAATCAAAACACAAACCTTTCCTTCTCAACTCATCTCTTTTATCCTTTTGCATGTTGTTTTGGGGCTGATTCCTATGTGGTGGCACATAGGGCTGATTTGGCCTTTTTGGGGCCTCTTTTGATGACCCAAGGGGCTGTCCCCCTTGTGCTTTTATGGGCTTCTGCAAATCAGACCTTGGCTGCCCTTGAATTCCACTTTTGGACAGCGAATTAGAGGCATTAGTACGCTGCCCTTTGTTCCAAAATCACCTCTATAAGCTGCACATTCCAAATCTAAAGCTTTAGTAATAGCTTCTTGTAAAGAAAGAGGATTAAATGCTCTTACCAAACCTTTCAAAGGCTCAACTAAGCCTTCCATGAAGAGGACAACCAATCTTTTCTCACTAACATCCGTCACCATGACTGCAATCCTTTGGAAATCCCCACATACTCTTCAACACCATGAATTTGTTTGAGTTGTGCAAGCTCTCGGAAGTGTATTTCCGGATCTTTCCGGTCAAACCTCTCCATGATTCTTTTGCTAAACTCTTCCATTGTGTGAATCAAATCATGCCCTTGTGTGTGCATACCATGGAACCACCATTCATGTGCCATACCTCCAAGTGAAGAGTAACAAACTTAAGGGCCTCTTCCTCATGCATGGGGTTAAGGGAGAAGTAGTCTCCATCTTTTGCAACCATGCTCTAACCAAGATCTTGCTAGATCCATCAAAACTTGGAAGTGAAACCTTCCCCAATCTTTGTTGAAGGTCCTTAGGGGGTTGCTTATGGGATTTTTTGGCCTTGTTGCCCATCTTGAGAGCACAAAACTCATCAAATCCCAACATATCCCTTGTAGCTTGACTCAAAGAACCATACTCAAGCCTTTGAGCATCAATCAATTCAACCAATGTGGGTTCTTCTTCTTCTCTTCCATTGGTCTCTTTGGGCAAGAAGACACCTTTGAAAAACTTGGGAGTGGCTTGTGTAGAGCCCCCCTCTCCATTGTGTGAGCTCTCTTCTCCATTGGAGTTGGGAGATTTTCCCTTCCCCAAGGTATCCTTAATGAGCTTGGACATTTGTTCACTCATGGATTTTTGAAGCTCTTTGCCACACTCTTGCATTAACTCTTGTAAGAAACTTCACTTGATCCGAAGTGAAAGCCCCATCATCCATTGTCACCTTATTCCTCCTTTTGTAATACAAAAATTTCCTTATCCCTGCATTCATAAATGATCCCACAAGAATAGAGGAAAGAAGCTCTGATACCACTTGTAATATCCCCTTTTGGGATATTATTTAAATCTGAAAATTAATTAACCAAATCGATCTAGAAGGATTAAATCCTCTTAGTTTGACCTCAAATAACCCAATGTTAGCATTAATACAACCCAAATGGGGTTGGAGTAAGCCAAAGTGGTGGGTTAGATGGGAAAACTAGTTAGAAATTAATATCATCTAGATCTGATTTTTAACAGCAGTTAATTAATTAAATAAACACCAAAACAACTGAAAACTTCAAAAATTTATATCTTGCTCAAAACTCAATATTTTTCCACCAAATAAAATGCAGATTATTCTATAATTCAAGGCCTTTCCAAAGAACTATGAATCTGAATTTTTAGATCACTGAAACCCCTCAAAACAGCCCCCAAAATCTGCCTTGAGTCGCTTAGGGTTAGAATAAATTCTAGAAATTACTTCCAGCTCTTAAAACCCTTCAAAACCCTCAAACCATCAGCCCATTCATCTGAAATGATTAATAAATTGCAGCAGCATGTATCTATCAAAAACACCTCAAAATATGATGGAATACACCCCAAACCTAGTCGATTTGCCTTAGATAATTTGCAGCAGTGAATAAGAACACAATAACCCTCAAAATATCAGTCCCACACTTGGAAAAATAGGCCAAAACAGATCAGATTGTAAATATTACTCATTAACTCTTGTAACATGCCAAAACAACACCCAAATCAAGTCGCCATAGCTGAAATAAATGCAGATTCAGATCATATTTAATAATTACTTTAAAAGACACCCTAATGTGCCCAAAACAACCACCCAAGCAAGTCATTATGGCTGGAATAATTGCAGCATTAATGGCAGATCATAAAACACTATAAAACTCTTCAATATTCATCAACAACATGCAAATATCCTTCTCAAATAATGGTGCCAATCATAGAATGAATATATCATGCAACATTCACTCAATGAAAGCTTGGAAGGTCTCACACTCTCCACAATAATGGTGGTGTTGAAGAATCACATGGGCATACATCCCTCTTCAAGCATGAAGATATTTTTGACAAAATCTCAACATGCCCCCAAGGGGTCGCCATTTCTCCTTATATAGCTTTAGCATTTGAAATCTCCAAGTTTCCCTCCTTTGGCGCATTTTCTCATGTAGAAGGGTCACTTTTAATATGGGTCTCTTTCCTGAAAAGTCAAACTCCAAAAAGAATATTAATTCCCTCTTTTAATATTTTAAAAATAAAACATGAGAGGAGAATTAAATATTTAATTTTAAAATAAAAGAGTAATGACACTTCTCCCTATTTTTACCCTTTAATCCATGGGACGAGTGGATTAAGGGTTTTCCATATTTTTAATTAATTAATGTCCCAAAAAGGGGACATTACAAAGAAAGAATTCAATTCTAAGCCCGTTGGGCTTTAGCGTAACTAATAAGTGTATTATGGTTTCCAGTGGCCACAAAATGGACACTCGAGGGCCGAACACCAATTTGAACCAGGCGGGAGGAGCCTATCGAAAGACCTTGATGTAAAATACAACACGAAAATGTGTAATTTTGGCTCCACACGGTATACTGATCACAATCTCTTTCTCCAACAGAAGGAAGGAGAAGAGTCAACCCCCACCTAGTGTTGAGTTTTCCAACCATGGGCAAATGTGGGGATAACCAGCGATAACCCTTACTAGCCGAGTAATTCCAAAATGGGGTATCGACGAACCACGTCCAGTCTGTCCACCAAGGATGGAAGGGACGCACATAAATTTTATGCAGCATATGATCGGGGATCGAATGAATGATCTTGATGAAACTAGCACGATCCTGGGTGGTGAGACGAAAACGAGCTTTGAACTCAGTCCAAGGATACTAGGATTGTGTGTGTTTGCAAAACAAATCTTGAATGGACCAAATTCCGCGCTTGAAGAGCTTGAGCGCAAGAATTCCAGGGACTTCTGCAAGACACCTATCCTGAACTTGAATGACAGGCGACCACCACAAGGATTGTTGATTGATGGAAAGGCCGCCTTTCCATTGAAGCCACAACTTGATGCATTCCCATGCTTTCCAGATTTTTAAGCACGAAGGTGCCAACAACTTTGATAGGACCTGAGCAATGAGAAGATTGGCAAAACCCAAACCTTTCCAGGCGAGGCAGCCATAAGGGGAGCCCTCCTCGATGCCATGGCACAAAAGCAATTTCCATGCTTCTTGACCTTCAATGCATCGAATTATCCATTTCGCACAAAGTGCCTGCCCTTGTCACAATATATCAATAAGACTTATTCCCGAGTCACGAGGGAGGCAACAGGTTTCCCATGCGACTCTGTGAAATCCTTTGCAAGAAGAGGCATTAGCCCAAAGAAAGTCTTTGAGAAGCTTCTCCAACTTCTAAATTGAAGCTTTGGAAGGAACCCAACATGAAGAGTAGCAAACATGGGTGGCTTCGAGAACTTTGGAACAAATCTGGAATTTCCCCTTGAATGACAAAGGCCTGGTTATCCAGTATTCCAACTTTTTGGCCACTTGTTGAACCACATACTTGCCACCATAGCTCTCACAGCGACGCCAAGGCAAAGGAAATACCAAGAAATTTAAGCATCTCGCCATGACGAAGCATTTTCCAATCAAATGAGGCCAGCCAAGCGGGCGTAGGGAGGAAGGACCGCCAGAGCACTTTGCGTTTTGCACCATTGAATGGAAGATCCAGAAGCTAAACAGAAAATATCTAGACAATGCATTGCATTACGGACATTATTCTCTTCCTCAATGAGAGTAAGGAAAGAATCATCGGCGAAGTGACCATTGAGAAGTTGAGAGTTCATTTGCGAGAAGGCAGTGCGATTCCCCTGACGAGCCCTTGAGATTTGGCTTGAGCCAGAAGATACCCAAAACCTTCACTATGAGAACATAAAGAGTAAAGCGCGACGGGCACCCTTGGCGAATAGAGCGGAATAGGCCGAAAGGCTCAGAGTGAGGCCATTAATGGTGATTTGGGCAGAGGCATTGGCGAAAAGCATTCAAACAAATTGAATGAAGATGGGGCCAAAACCGAGGGCTTGAAGCATGGCAAGAATAAATGGCCATTCAATCTGTCATAGGCTTTTTCAAAGTCAATTTTAATGAACATGGCAGATTGATTAGATCTCATGAGCCCATTCCATGCCTTCCCAAACAACAATGATGTTGTCAAGAATATAGTGCCCCTGAATGAAACCAGTTTGCTCCGGTTGGATAACAACAGGAAGGATATGATGCAATCGAATAGCCAAGGCCTTGACAATAATCTTATATGAGACATTAAGCAAGGTAATAGGCCGCCAACTGGTAATTTGCTCGGGATCTCCTAGTTTAGGGATGAATTTGATATTCCCCTTGTTGATGCACGTGCCCAGCGACTGGTTCTGAAAACCTTCTATATAAACCTGATGGAGGTCCGGGCCAAATGTCCCAAAGTGACTTATTAAACTCACATGGGAAATCATCGCAGCCAGGAGCTTTGTTATTAGCCATTTGCATGGCCGCTTCATGAAGATCATCAATGGTGAGCATGCGGTCACAAGCCACCTTTTGGGCTGGAGAGAGTTTGCACGACACATCAGCTAGACATTGGTCAAGAGCTGCTTGTCGCTCTTCAGAGGGAACTTGAGCTTGAAACACAAGTTTATAATGCTGGACAAAAGCCTAAAGCACGAGTTGGGGATTGGAAACCCGAGTTCCGCCATCAAAGATGGCACGAATTTGCTGAGAAGGGTTTTTGGCTTTAAGGGAAAGAAAGAATTCTTTTGACACTCGATCCCCTACTTTAAGCCAGTGCATGCGGGCATGAATTTGAGCTCCTTGGGCATTGTAATTATCCGCAATTTGGATTTTCTAGTGAAGCTCTGCCACTTGAAGTTGCAGAGCTTCTGAGAAAGAATTTCCTTGGAGTGCCACCACCGCTCGGCTAAGAGCGGAGGTGGTAGCGGAGTATGAGCGGCGCCGAATTTTAGCCAATTGCCGGCCATAGATTCTGAGGAATCTGGTCGTTCTAGTCATAACATCCTCCCACCATTGTCCAACTGACATGCATAGGTGGATGAAAGCGTTGACAATGATTTGGCCGAGGGGACAGGTTCCACACCCGCTTGATGTGGTTGAGAGTGGGCCCATGTTCCATCAAGGTGGTATTGAGAAAAAACTGACCTTTATGACAAAAAGGGTGCCTATCTTGCCAAGTGATACAAAATCGAATGGGGAGTGGTCTGAAAAGACAAAATCAGGCATGACCTCCACAGGTGTTATCAAACTCAAAAAAATCTTGAGTTGACAACATAGCTCTGTCAAGCCGTTTGAGGACCCGATCCGATCCTCCTCGAAGATTGGACCAAGTGAACCACGCTTGAGGTGGGAGTGCGAGAGGCATTAAGGTCATAAAACCCGAATTTATTGCTCATGAAAAACCATGCCTCTCTTGCCAGCTCTCCATCGCATAGGTGCCCGCATTTATCGGTGGGCAGCTCGACCATATTAAAATTACCACTTATAACCCAACATGCATCGGGAATTGTATAGGCTATCCACCGCCAGAGATCGGCCCTTTCGGCCGCATCATTGGAGGCGTAAATGTTGATGAGGCCAAAAGGGCGGCCGTCAATATTAAATAGGACCCATATGGTACGATTGGTGGGGTCGACACCATGATCCATCAAGAAGGGCCGCCATTTAGGAGCAAAAAGGGAAATTAAACCCCACGCGCCCCATCATGATTATTGCAGAATGCCAGGCTGTCGGGCCAGATGGATTTACAAACCATCTCTAACTGAAAACCTGTAATTTTCACTTCCTGCAAAAACAACACATCTAAGTTGGCAAATTTTTGCCGAGCATCACGAACAATATACTTATGGTTGGAGTCTGTAAGACCCGCACATTCCAAGATATGCAATTCATGGAAACGGTGGTCAAGGGCCATATTGTCCGTATCCAAGCCGTTTAAGGCACCGAACTGGTTCTATAGGAAGTGAGCACTGTTATGCTTCAGAAAGTCCTGCAATTCAATTTTCTTTCGCTCGACATATTCAATATTGTATTCCTCAGCATAATCCACACTGTGCGCCGGGCTATGATCCAGGGAGTGGCGAGGACTTCGGGCCTTTTTGGATGGGCCGTGTGAACCATTGGTTAAGAGCAGTGGCGATTGCGGAAGAATGGAAACATTGCGAACAAAAATTTATCTAGTCCATGAGAACCGAGGCCTCCTTGGGTGTGTTGGAGAATTTAGGTAACTAGACAAGTGAGTCGGCGAGACAACTGGTTCCTTAGTTCGTGGGCTACAGGGTTGTTCCTTAATAGTTGGCTCACACGGACCAGTTGAACCAGAGGCCTTAGATTGCGTTTGTTTATTCTTATTTTTTCGGCCGCCAGCTGTTTGCCACCCCTCCTCCTGAGGGGGTTTGGCCACTTTTGGAGCCACCTTGGTTCTTTGGATGATTGTGAGGAACATAAAGAGGATAGTCCTTGATCTTGTGATCAGAGGCTTGACACCGGAAGCAAGTGTTAGGCAGATTAATATATAAAATATCTTTGGGAGTAACGATTGTCTCCCATCTGAATCTCCACGAACTCTTTCAGTTCATGGGATAGATCCACTTCAACCCAGACACGCTTCTGCGGATGGGCGTTGTAAAAATGCTGAGGTTCCATACAGACCATTCGCTCAATAAAGGAGGCAATTTGATGCAGAAAATGAACGCAAGGTAAGGGAAGGCCAAGAAATTCCACCCATACTGGCACTTTAGAGAGCTGCATAATCAGAGACCACAAAGTCTTTGGTCCATGGAGAAAGGACCAACAGAGTTGCGAACATACCAAGTGGCCGAACATGTTAAAATGGTTGGGGCATTGGACGGGTTAGAGAAACAGAAAAGGAAAAATCCTTTGGTCATGTTTTGTACGCTCTCGAGCCGGATGCCATGAGTGGCCCAGCCGAGTTAACCCAAGATTTGAGCATGCTTTCAGAGGGGATGCGACCCATAAAATACCCAATGAGACAAAATTGCTCTAACCATTGACATGCAACATTAAACTCAGGAATAGGTAAAACAACATCGGGGAGATTCATTACCTCGTGGAAAACCTTCGGGACGAACTTCCGAGGGCGTTTCGGTGGCAGTGCCATTATTCAAAGCTCCACTATCTCCAAATCGCGGTTTCAACAACCGGGCTTGAAGTGGAAGAGCTCATTATATAGGCGCCAGAGGGCCAGAAACCCTAGAAAAAACCGATGGAATTACTATCCTGCAGTGCCCAAAGAGGCCGCAGAATGACAAGTGTGCGCGAAGGAAACCCTAGTAGAGCTGACTCCAGTCTCTCCTCTGTCAAGCTATCATCGATTCATTTAAATGAATTTTGAATATTATGCGGAGAGACGTTTTTCTTTATTATATTTGACAGCATAAAGATAGTAAGAGGTAAGAACAAAAACCTTAATTTTATTTTATTCTCCATTACCATAAAATAAAAATCCTTTTAAGTCTTTTAAAGTAGCTGAATAGGTTACATATATTGAATCTCAGTATTTAAATGGATATGTTAAAAGTAGATTAATCAAATAAATATTCAAATATGTTGAAGCGTTCTATTTTTATGGTAATTTTCTCTTGCTTTTAAATGTCATTTATCTTGCGTGTTCTTGTAAATTAAAAAAATTAGTGTAAGAATATTTTTCATATACTACCGAATTTTCATGAGACCAAATTTAATTTAGTAGGTCTCATATAGACATAAATTTTAGTATTGAGAATGTTTTAGTTAATTACAATGTATAGAAAATGCAAAGATATATTTTAAGTTACAGGGATTGTGCTCTGTTAAAAATATAATATAAGAGCTTTGAGATTAATATCTATCGGCATTTTTAGATAGATGTATTTAAGATATCTATACTAATATTTTATCGATTTCGATAAAAACAAAAGTATAAGGAAATGATTAATTTGTTTACTTGGAAAAACAAGCACCAAAGCAACTCTAGGATTAATGCCAAGCAGATAAGTATTATGGTTATTTGAATTGTTTTTAGCACTCTAGTGCTTCCAACAGGAGCTGCTTAAAGGGACTGCTAGATCTGATCATCTCCAATTTTTTTTGCTTGAAACTTTCCAGTTTCCACTCAAACAGAGAAGGGCAATGTTTCTTATCTGGATTCAGAAGACTGCAAGGGAGCTATTATGGAAGTATGGCAGCTAGTACCAAAAATCTTTGACAAGAAGATGTGAATTCCATGGTGGGAAGAAACCATTCACAGAGCAGTGCAGTTTTCAAGGCCTGCGGTAAAATGATGGCCAGAAAAAGAAGGGCAAAAGAGAGAGATTTTCAGCTTCCTTTGCGTTTGAAAAGGATCCTGGTTGGTGAGGTTTTTTCAATATTTTACTACAGGACAAGGTAGTGGAATTGGAAATTTATCTATGAGTGGTACAATATAGATCTATACGGGTCAGGATCAGATAAGCAGGCTTGGAATAAGTAAGGGACTTCACAAGGAAGAATTATACAAAAAGATCCTCCTTTCAGTTGAGGTCTGGCTTGTCCATTGAATGATGCAAAAATCGTTACAACTCCGTCTCTTTTAGACTATTTTATTCCTTTTCACTATTGTATGAGATGATTGACTCCGAAAGATAAGTGTTGTCTCCTTGTTTTGGCTATGCTATCCTCCTTGGAAAACAAAGAGCTTGTAAATACACATTCCTTGGAGCAGGTTTGCATTTCTATTTGGTCAATGGAGGAAAAATTGGTGACCAGATCTTTGTACTAGATAGGATGGGAATGACGGTTGATTGTAGCTGTAATCATTGTGGGAGGCTGGTAATGAATATTGAATTGCGCTTATCAAGGTTTTTCCAAAGTAGGTTTGTTGACCACCATATTCCAATTGATGCAAGAGCATCTAAGGCCACTAAAGATGTTTGAGAGCTCGAGCAAGCCATAATGGTGGTTACCAGGAAACATCGACCTCAAAATGGCCTTGAATATTCAAGAACTTGTTGAGGGAAGCATGTGAAGCTCAAGTTAGGCCCACGGGAACTCGGGAAGGTGGAGGGAGTAGGAGGAAGTTGTTTACAGGCTTGAGGAGATACCACAATGGCAGAATTGCCATCAAAGAGAAGATCACAATTAAAGGGGCGCATCCCACATGCAAAGTATCAAAGGAAGGTAAGTATTTTTATACTGAAACAAAATGTGGTATATTAGGTAAGGAAAGTCCATTTTCTAAGATAAAATACTTGTGGAAACGAAATGAGATATTGAACGGTGAGATGGAGTGCTATGTGGTGAGATCAGAGTCTTGAAGTCTTGGAGCCGCAAAGTGTTTTGTATAATGGGTTCCAAAATGCTGAGATGGGGACCTTGGTCACCATTTTGGTGAATCTTTCTACGGAGAGTTTGGTTCCACAGAGCTAAGGAAGGAGAAAGACTTCAAGCATTGAGAGACCAAGATGATGCTACTTGGTGGCATCCTGGATGTTCCCAAGGTCAAAGGTTAGTCGAGGTGTGTCGTGAGAAGCATCAAGATCTTGATGCGTGTCAAAAATTTGGTGAATCTCTTCATGAAGGCCATAGTCAAAAGGTCCAAAGTGAGGTTTTAGCTTGAAAGGTGCGAGTTTATGAGATTGTGACAAGTGTCACAATCTTGGTGAAGCATTTCTCGGAGGTCATAGAGAAAAGGGAGAGGAAGGCTTGTGAAGTGCAAGACCACGAGTTGTGAGGTTGCCACTTGTCCCAAAATTGTGACATCATTTTTGAATCACTTTAGGAGTGCAAGATTCACAAGGGAGCTATGAGAAGGACGGAGAAGCATAGGGGCCATGTGGAAATGAGAAACAAGAGGCCATGACAAAGGAAATCAATTGAAAAGAGCTAGGAGGACAACCACATTGCCATTCAACCAAGGTTTGTTGGATCATTAATGGAGAAATGGCTTTCCATAGAGAACAATGGTGGTGATATGTGAGAAATCACTCAGAATGAGGGAAATTCTCTTCGAAGGTGTAAACGATTTTTAGGGAAGTAATCACAACTTACAAAGCCACCATGGGGCATAATCTAAAGGATTTTGCATTCATTTTTGAGTGGTGAAGTCATAAAGATCCCTTGGGGATCTACAATTATCCTACCAACATTCTTCTGATGAGACCAAAACTCATTTAGGAGTTTTGTAGGCCATTTGAGCGGTATCCACATTCTCCTGTTGTGTCTATTCAAGGCCATTTGAGCGGGTATTCGCATTTTCCTGTTGTGTCTATTCAAGGCCATATTGGGTTGTTGTGGCAAGGTTATTGACCGAGTTGTTGGATTGATGGGTTGTGGAATAAATTCAAGAGGTGTTAGAGAAAATTTGTAAGAGCTTAGAGCTCAATAGTGTTGTTATCCTAAAGTTCGACACCTTAGGGTTTTGCGATATAGACCATATGCTTATCTGCGTTGACACTTTCAGTCAAGCTTGTGCTTGAAGGTCTCACCCAAATGATCCATAAACTGACTATAGACAACTATAACAGATCCTATGAATAGTGATAATGAATGTCCTTTCTTAGAGATTTCAAGTTTTAATATGAAAATGCAACTTCAACACACAACCAACTGGAAATCAGCAAACAAGAGACAAGAGACAAGGAGACAAGGAATTATCTTGGAGAAACCCAATTGGGAAAAACTCCAGTGGGTGAGCAATTGCCCCTTCCACTATGCAATTCTCAAAAAAAAAAATACAAGCTTATTGCCATTGTGTGGCCTTCATGAAAGGTTTAGACCTCTCTTACTTGCATTTACTTGTTTACAACCCTCAGACTTGGATTCACCCAAAACCACTCTTTTCCCTATGAAGGATGTGTTCTCCTACTTGTATTTAATGTTGCTTTGCTCAAGAAGGAAGAAGGAAGTAAAATGAACCGTTTAGAGAAGTGCAAATGTTTGCAACCGTTCACATTCATGTTTTTGGTAACTACCGCATAACTGCCGCAAAAACTTCCTTCTCAAAATAGAACTTTCTGGCCTTGTCATTAGAAGTTGTCCAGATCACCTTTAGACTGACTCAACCATTTTTACGTTACTATTTACATGAGATAGAGGGATATTACAAGTTAAGCTAGAGAATTACATAAATTGGGCACTTTCATATCCATTTTTGGATCATGCCTCCCCAATTTGAGGCTTTTACGTCTTTGAAAGCTTTAGGAACTAATGAGGTGAGGAAATTTCTTCCCCACATCTTCTTTGAAATACCACTTGGCCTTGTTGGGCAATTGACCTTTTAACCCAATCAAACCACTGGTGTTGCACTCCTTGTTGTGTTGCCCTCTCTTTCATTGCAATATCACATCTTCCTCTAATTCCAGTTGACTGTCTAGAGTAAGATCCTCAATGGATGACAACAACAACCTTTCTTCTTCATGATCTAGCATAGAGGGCTCAAAGAGGCGTAAGTTTTCAACATTAACAACTGAATATATTCTCATATAAGGAGGCAAATCCAGCCCAAATGCCTTCTTGCCCTCTTGTTCCAAAATTTCAATTTGGCCGTATACAAGAGGTTTGAGTTTCTTAGCTTTAACTTGGAATCTCTCTACTCATGTACAACCACACCTTGTCACCAACAAGGAAAGAATGCTCGGTTTTATGCTGATCATGCCTTGCTTTGTACTTGTCCTGGAACTCCTTAAACCTCTCGTGTACATGGAAGTGTATCTGTTGAAACTTATCAATGAACTTATTCTTTGTGGACTTTCGGATCCACTCTCCATTGTCTCTACATGGTAGTTTCAAACAACATCAAATGCACTCTTAGGCAAATAACCAAAACAAGTCTCAAAATGAGTCTTACTAGTAGAAGCATGAACTGTCTTGTTATAAGAATGCTGAATATACACCAAATTCTCATCCCAAGTCTTAGTATGTTTCCTGTTATACCCTTGCAAGAGCTGAACCAATGTCCGGTTTACTACTTCGGTCTTCCCATTAGTTTGTGGGTGAAAAGTTGTCAACCTCTTTAGCTTGGTATCCTTTTTCTCCCACAAAGTAAACCAAAACTTCCCAATGAACCGTGATTCCCTATCTGAAACAATAAAGTTGGGCAAACCAAAATGAACCCACACATTAGCAAAAAACAACTCAGCTGCATCACTTGACTTTGAGTGTTTCTTGCAAGGAGTAAGAATACACATTTTACTGAACCGGTCCACAACCACAAAAATATAATAATATACTCTTTTGGAAATAGGCAAACAACCCATAAAATACATGGAGATGCTTTCTCATGGCCTAAATGGAACCGGTAATGGCATAAACCCAACTTTCTATTACTAGCCTTCCTTGTACTACATAAAACACATCCTTTGATAAAATTAGCAACCTCTGCTTGCATATTTGGCCAATAAATGTTCCTCTGTAAGGGTGCAAATCTTTGTAACACCAAAGTGACCGACAACCTTAGAAGTGTGTGCTTCTCTTGTCAACTGTACTCTTTTCCCCTTAGGCACACAAAGTTTCTCATTCTCGTAGGGCAGCCCATCTCGAAGTAATATTCTCCTTTAAGCTCAAAGCCCGCATTTGGAGGCTTACACTGGAATATCTCTCCAAAATCCGGATCCTGCTCATAACCTTCATTATATGCCATCATGCGTCTTCCATTTTTTAACCGCTTGAACAAGAGCATACAGTTCCTTCTCGCATGTACAATAATTCAGAATTGCACCATGAAACAATTCAGAATGGTAAACATGCGGGCCTACCTCCTTGAAGTAGGACAACTCCCATAACATAATCACTAGCATCTGTTTCTATTTCAAAGGAAGTTGCAAGTTAGTAATGCTAAAACTGGAGCATGACTAATCTTGTATTTAAATGACTTAAATGCATCTTGTTGCTTCTTACCCCAAACAAAAACCTTACCACTTGCTGTCACAAAATGTAGAGGCACTCTGCTATGGAAGAGAAGTTCTTGATGAAATTCTTCAAATATTGAACTACACCAATAAAACTCTTTGTCTTGGTCATACTTAGAAGGTATAGGTCAATTCAAAATGGCCTCTATCTTAGTCGGATCAATTCTCAATTCTCCATCTCCAACCACGTGCCCCAAGAAGACAAGTGACTGTTGAGCAAACTCACTCTTCTTCTCATTCAACACTAACTGGTTCTCCTTTAAAACTTGCAAAACTTGATGCAAATGGTTAATATGCTTTGATAAAAAGTTCTGCTAAAAATAATCGGAGAACCACACAGAGAAGTGCTAGGACGGATTATACCTTACTTAATCAAAGATTGTAATCGTTGTTTTACCTCACTGGCATCCTTCAAGGACTGCTTGTGCAAACCAAGGTTTGGAAGCAGACTATCGGGTAGCAAATGCTCTTGCTCAATAGGCCTAACCGGGGGCAGCCCCATAGGCTCTTGGAAGACCTCCTTGAACTGCTGTAGCAACTATCGTATCTTCTTCTGCTCTTTATTAGTAAACACGCTACAAGTGGTTTTAGATGCAATAACTTTCTCTTCCTGAATATCTCTCAAAAGAAGCAAGGTAAATTTTCCACTAACATCAGTAAGCTCCTTAGCTTCAAAGGTACTTACCGAGGAGAACCTTGAATCTCCCTTGTAGGCTGAAATGATGTAGCTCTTACCATCCTTCACCAAGCGGTATTGGTTGGCTCCCCTTGTGAAGATGGCATCCCTGATATACAAGTATGGGATGCCAAACACTACACCACACACATCAAGAGGAACAACATCCACGGTAACTTCATCAATGAAATGTTTATTAACACCAAACGTGATTTTTCATTGCTTGGTAACTTTGATGTCTACGCCCTTCTTCACCCAACCCAACGAGTAATGGCTTGGATGATGGTAAGTCTCTATTTTCAGCTTATCAACTAACTCTTTGCTTATCAAATTCGCTTGCGAACAAGTACCAAAAAGAGCATCCACTTTGGTTTTCTTCAACTGAATTTTAATATGAAAGAGCTTAGTAAGTTCATTTTTTGGAACACCATTACTACTACCCAACCATACCTCTCTATTGATAAAGGTACAACACATTGTCTCATCCACCTCATCGCTGCAATTTAATTTCTCCCCTTCAAAGGCAGCCATGGCCTTATTCTTGTTTTTTCTTATGCTTGAAGGGGTGTAATTCTGGGTGGAGCTTCCAACATTTATCCTCAGAATGAGAGTCAACATCACAATGACCACAATGAACTTTAGTGTCCTTTTTAGAAATGGAAGTGGCATTCTTCTTACCTTTCCCTTTCCCTTTTTCCTTTTGCTTGGTGTCACTTTGTTTGTTTGAAGCACTTTGAGAGGCAGATGAACTCTTCTTCTTGTCCATCTCTAGATAGTGGGCTTGAGAACAAGCCTCATTTACGTTCACCAACTTTTTCAAGAGAATTGGTCTTCTCAAGTGGCTATGGAGTCCACCAATGTATTTCATCAAGATATCCTAATCTGTTACATCTTTGCCCATTTGGATAGCGTTCTTCCAAAACTCGCTGGTGTACTCCTACACGTTTTGGCCTTGCTTTTGCCTGAGATACTACCAATACATGGACCTCTCTTCCTCATAGCAAATAGGATAAAACTGCTTCTTGATTAGCATCTTAAATTCATCCCACTTAGAAATAGGAGGAAGTGAAATATCCCTAGTGGGATACCACTCGAAAATGCACAAAATATATAGAAATTGCAGCAAGTAAAAATTCTGATTTTTGCAGGAAATGAACCAGCTAGGGCAGCAAACTGATTTTTATTGATAACTCACAAAATACTTGCCCAAATCACACAAAATTTTATATAGAGCTTGCAATAATGATAACAAAAACTAGGAAAATATTTTTGGAATTTTCTGAATTGTTTATGAATGCCAATAATTTTTAGAAAGCCCTAAACTGCTGGAAATCTTCAAAAATTCATAACTTTGCAAATACAAATGATAAAAATCTGAAATTCTGGAAATAACATCTACAAATGATATAGATGAGAGCCCAACCTCCAGATCTGGAAATAACAGCTTGAAACCCTTCCAAAAAATTGCTGCAAAACCCTAGGGGTGACATCACCCTAAGGGAGAGGCTAAAACCCACGAAAATGTCTCCAAAAATGGCGCCAAACCCTGCTCTGAACGCTGCAATAAATCTGATCTGAAACCCTTCAATTTTCCTCCACAAAAAGCCTCTAAAACCCTCCAAAACTCCTCCTGGAATCTCTGAAAAATATCTCTGAATAACAGCCCTGAATCAGCTCCAAAATGACAAACTAGGGTGGATCTTTCACCACCGAAGAGTGCCCTACTAGCTAGGAATGGATCTCTCACCACCGAAGCTAGGGTTCCTGTGGGATCTTACTCCACAAGCAATAACAATGCAAACAACAGTTGCTCAATATCCAAAATGTGTGAGTGTGTAAGAATGAGCTCTATTACTCCCCATACCTCCTTTTATAACTTCCCCAAGCAACAAGAGGCCCAAAAAGACCCCAATCGACCCCTTCTAGGGAGAACCATAAAAACATAAAGTAACTTAAGTTACTTTTATCCCCTAGTCGCCAAAAAGGGACTTAAGTAACCCCCAATGCAAGAATATAACAATAAAGTACCATATAGTCACCCAACGACAAAATATAACAATTATTACCACCAAGTCGTCCAACTTAATGTCAACGACAAAATATAACATAAAGCAAGGTGGTAATCAAACATCCATACCCAATAGCCTCCGTCGTTAGCCCCTCGGGTATGACCAAGGCTAAGACGAATGAAAAGCCTCCTAGGCCATCTGCTCGGAATTGGGGACATTACAGTCCTCCCCTCCCGAGAAATGCTTGACCCCAAGCATTATCCTGCCATGTTGTAGAAACTGAATACCACAAAGTAAGTTTCTCCACCTCACCCTGCAGTCAACTCATGATTGGTGTGATCCAAAGTAACCAAGACCCTCATGTAGTGATCATGACCTCTATGTCGTATAGAGAACAATGTTGTCCTTGAAGTAGAATGATGCCCAAACCGACTCTCCACTGGTACCTACACTGGGACTGTCAATCTGTCCAATCCCTGCCAATGCAAAGTTGTCATCATGTGATCACTCACTACCTCTCCAATCAACTCCTGGGTACAAAAGTCCACTCTGAATCTGTAGAATCCCCTGGATCAACCTGTGAAACAACTTGTATACGCACAAAGTGTGCTAACTCTCCCACATGACCCACACTCGTGTAAGAGTAAGGCTCCTCATAATGTATCTCAATGTGTCCCGTGGGGGAAAAATCCCAAGACTTCAGTAAACAGTCAACCGACAATGTCAACTCTACATAGTTCACCTCCTATGATGAGTGTGAACCTATTGAATAACCAGGTAACTGAGTCAACTCTATCCCTCCACTGATTAGCACATGGGTGAAGTGCTCACCGTGCATAGAAGTAATAAAATACATAGGATTGCTATCCCATGTTGGCTCAGAAAATGATGAACCTGTAAGCTCCGATTTGTCATAACGAAAAACCGTACATCCCTGTATAAAGTTGAGGATATCCTCCCTCAACCCATGCCATCTAAACCTCTCCCATATGAACCTGTAGGTCTCATCGAAGCTCAAGTGTCCAGTCACGGAAGAACAATGCACATGTCGCAATATCTCCAACCTCAACCAGAAATCTGGCACAAGGTACAATCTACCCTGATAGAATACCATCTCATCCTCCAATCTGTAGTTGTCATCTTGTATGTGACCATCAAGAATCTCACAAATGTGTCGGTTCTTGGAGTACTCAACAAGCAAACGAGATCTCTAGTTTACCGAAACCTCATATAACCAACACAAGGATGAACTCGGGTGATTTGAACTCGTAATCCCAATCTCTGTAACCATCTCCTGTGCAACACTACTGGTCACACCCATACCCATCAAACTCCACATCGGCCCGCAGTAATAAAACCCCTCATCATGTTGGAAAGTCCTCTCCATCCCCTTAGCTGCAACCACTCTGGGTGCTCCTATAGATAATCCCCTCAAGATCACATTCCTGCCCTCGGACTTAAACTTTAATTCCATCGTCTGAAAGTTAGTTCGAAACTCACCAAGAGAGTGAAGCCACTGCACTCCCAGCACTATGTTGGTCACTCCCATACCAACAATGTGGAAATCATCGGTAATTGTGTAGTTACCCATGGTGATGCTCAACCGTGGAACTCTCCGTGTGCATCTCATATACTCCCTGTTGGCTACAACAATGTTGAAGCCCTCAAAGTCCTCCGTCTGCAAACCTTGTCTCTTAACCAATGATGCATCAATAAAGTTGTGGGTAGCCCCACTATCAATGAGTACCACTACTCGCTGACCCTACATAACTCCTTTAACCTCTGAATGCCTTGTACATCAGAGTACTAGACAATGTAGCTATAATCTCCCAAGGAAAAGTCTCCTCCTCCTGCTCCACATCAGCACTGTCTAACGCAACTCCATCTCCATCATCCATCTCGTGGGTCTCTAACTCCTCACCTCTGTCACCCTCACTCTCCTCGAAGACCTCAATGAATTGGGCCTTCCCCTTTCCTGTGTAATCATGCCCTGAGCCCAAGGTGTACGGAAATCGAAACATAGTTTCTTTCGCCTCAACTCATCCCTAAGCTCTCGGGAAATGATTGGCTTCTTAGCCACCTCCTGCCTCGGTGGAGGCTCCTTCTGCTGAAGTTTGTCTGGTCCAGATGGAGGCTCCTTTGCTAAACTCGAGGTGGAAACCTCGACTTTGGAGTGGCTAACTCCAAATCCCGTGCTCTCCTAATAGCATCATGCAATGAAGAAGGCTCAAATGCCTTCACAAATCCTGCTAGTGCATCTGTCAACCCTGCTATGAAAAGTGAAGTCAGCCTCATCTTTGAAACATCAGAACCATGACTGATAATCTTTGAAAGTCTACAATGTACATGTCCAAGGAACTGTCTTGTCTCAAATGAGTCAACTCTCTGAAATACCTGTCAAGATCCCTCCTATCAAACCTGCTCATCAACCTCTGTGTGAACTCTGCATAGGTACCAATATGCATGTGCCCCTGTAATAAGACCATGATGCCACCAGTCATGTGCATCTCCCTCAAGATGTAGGATTGCAAACTTAATTGCATCCTCTTCGCGCATGGGATTCAAGTCAAAGTATGTCTTCAACTTTTGAATCCAGGATTGCGCGGTACACTTCTTAGACCTTGAAAGATCCCCAATTGGATCTCTTTGCCTAAAAATGAATTTTTCTTCAATCACAAATATCAAAACAGATTTTTTGAAGACGATGGCAATAAAATTAGGGAAAATCTGATTTAAATAGAGGAAATGCGACTAGGGTTTGAGTGTGATCCCAACACAAACAACACTCAAAAAATTATCTTTTACTCGCAAACTGATGGCAATAATTTTTAAAGCCCAAAAATATTAAAAACCAATTTTTAGAGATCACAATTGATTAAAAATCAGATCTGAAATCTGTATGTAAAACTGACTGAAACACCACTGAAAAACCTTTTAAAAATTCTGAAATTTCTTTGCTTTGCTTCACAAAATCAGTAGATGATTTGACAATAATAATTAGATCAGAAATACCTCAAAAACCATGCCAAAACAGCCACAGACTGAGTCACTCCACTAGAAGAATTTGTGATAACACTGCTGCAATTTATCTCCAAAAACACACTGCTGGAAATGACTGAAAATCTGATTAATCCAATGGGAATTTCTGAGTGGAAAACCCTCACAAACTCTTGGGGTTTTCGTCCACAAGAGAGAGAATTCCTAAGGGGTTTCGTCCTTGGAATTTTTGCAAAAGCTGAGAGCTCAATGCAAGAGAAAATATCATATAAAATTCTGAGATACCTCAAGGCAGGTCGACCTTTCCTTATAAAGGAAAAAGGCCCCAAAATGACCTCCAAAATAACCAATCATCTTTCTTGCAAACCCCTAGGCCAAAGTCACATTTTTAATGAGGCCTATGACTCTCTTTTCTATTTATTTCCACTCCTAGAGCTAGTCGCATTTCCTTAGGAGGAAATACATAATTAATGATATTTTTATCCTTCTTAAATGTCATTACTCACCTTTGGCCCAAGTCGCCATTATCCTCTCTAGGAAGAATAAAATATAATAATCCCTTTTACAATGATATTTTCCTCAAGGCAAATTGTATTTACCATAGGGATTATAATTTTCTTTTATTAAGCCCAATAAATTAATATAAGTGCTTTAATAATTTTATTTTATATTTTTTATAGCACTTTATAATAATTTATTGTGACTTAAGTCACCCTTATGCACCCCCTTTGGCCGTCGGGTAGACAAAATGGGCCAAAGGTCTTCGATAAGAACTATCCGAAAAGAGGGACATTACAGTCCTCCCTTCCCGGGATTGCTTGCCCCCAAGCAATCTCAAGTAGCAAATCTGCATTCTCATCAACTCTGGATCCCAAATCAGCCTAAGCTTTTGAATGGCTTCACATGCACTATACAAAACTGCTCAAAGGCTGCAAAAGAGAGCTTATGCAACTTACTCATAAAAAGTGCCACGATCCTCCTCAAGTATGCCCCCAATTTTCCATACTCTTCATCATGTCCTTGCTGTCCCATACTGATATGTAGTGAAAAATCCTCATATATGTCTTCATTAGGTGATTCCTTGTCCACAACTATCATAGACATGGCTGTCATTTGATGGGGCAGCGTGTATTTGAGTGCCTTCATGGTAACTTGTTTCCCTTCATGTTGGAAACTCAACTCCATAGCTTGCAAATCTTGGGTGACTCTTCCTAATGAATGAAGCCATTGCATACCAAGCACAACATTGTTATCCTTCAAATCAATAACATAGAAGTCATCACAAAGTGTGTACTCACCAAATAGAATGCTGACTTTGTTCACTTTCTTCTTGCAAGGAATAGTGAGACCACCTGCTATAGTTACATCAAAGCCTTCAAAATGATCATAATGCAAACCTCTTTTGTTCACCAATCCTTCATCCATGAAGTTATGTGTAGATCCACTATCAAGAAGTGCCATGATTTTACACTCGAACATTGTACCTTCAAACATGAATGGATTATACCTTGGTGCTCCTGAAAGATAAGTGATTTTACCTTCATTTTCAATGTTTGGTGTTGGTTGTTCCTTTTCATTTTCTGAATCAGTATCATCATCCACATCTGAAATAACCTCTATGAGATGTATCTTGCCTTTACCAAGGCAATTATGTCCAGGCTCCCAATGATCCTTACAATGAATCTCCTGATCCATCTTTGGTGTAGACTCAACCTTTGAAGAAGTGGGCTGCTCACTTCCATGCTGCTCTGATTTTTCATTCTTGACATTCTTCTTTTGGGGCTGAAATGGAGTAGTATCCAAGTCCATGGCTGTCTGAATAGCTTCATGCAAAGTCCTAGGCTTAAGAGCCTTGACAAAACCTCTCAATCTATCATGAAGCCCCTCTATGAAAAGCATCACTACCCTCTTCTCGGGCATCTCCGACACCATCACTGCTATACGCTGAAATTCGTTGATGTATGCATCAACGTGTCCACTCTGACGGAGCTGTGCCAAGTCTCTGTAGTAAAGCTCCACATCCTTGCGATCAAATCTTGCAATCAACCTCTCACTGAACTCCCTGTAAGACTGTAGAAGATCATGATTCTGTGTGACTAGCCCATGATGCCACCAATCGTATGCCACTCCCTCAAGGTGCAACGTGGCAAACTGGATAGCCTCCGTCAACACAATAACAAAAAAAACAAAATGCACTTACGCTATCCTCTAGCATCCACCATTAACTTCTTCATACGTTCTTTAACTATTGACATAAATGCCATCCCAAAAACTACATATTGCAACAAAGTCTATTGCTTATGTTTTTAATACCAAAACATCAAATTCTTGCAGCATAATCAAAATGAAAAGGTCACTTGAGATTGAATAAGCACATGAGGAGCTGTAAAATCAAGCTAAAAGGTATGCAAATTAAATGGACTCAGTTATCATACTTCACACAACAAGCTCCACATTTTAATATCATCTCAACTGATATTTGCAGGAGACACACATCACCTTGCACCTTGACATCGATTGATGATTTGAATAGCTACAAAATTGGAGATGTGTTCGAAGGCGATGTGATTGTCACATACAAAACAACACTTCACAAAGAGCTCAACAGACAACTCCTGCGTGCAGACTTAACAGACAAGGAAGGTGAAATGACAGTGACGCTAAATGTGACCAGCCAATATATTAAAGAGCATCAACACAAACTTATACCATTAAGGGGAGTGCGCATCAGAAACTTTAGCACAACACCAAAAACCAGCTATGATCAAGAGAATTGTGACTGCATACTGCTAGTGAATGATAGCACTGGCATAGAGAACATACCCCAAATCTGCGTGGAGTACAAATTCATACCAGACACAACAATAAAACTACTAATCAATGAAGACATATTTGCAACAGGGACAATTGCAGCTATTGTAATTGCAGCCAAAAGAATAGGGACACAATTTATGTTTGAAATTAAAGATGGGCAGAGTCCAAACGACAAAGGCATGGTAATGACTACTACCTCTACACTATCTAACATTTCTATTATTTTTTTCCTTCTTTCCGCAAAGATAAGTTGATCATTACCACATTCTATACAACCACAAATCTACTTGTTTGAGACATTTGCAACTCTCTTTGCACAAGTTGAACAACTCCACAAAAATGAATTCCCCATCTACTTGTTCAAGAATGTGGTCAAGCGAACTGGTCATGATAAAACATTGAGAACATGTCAGTCTACCTTTATAACCACTCTGAAGATAGAACAAACACTCAAAGAGCTGCAAGCACTACTCAATGAAATGACTGAGGTAAGAAAAATGTCAACTCTATCGCTTTCCATATTCAATTTATAACTTGCATTTGCTTTGCATTCTCTATCTCTTAGCTTGCACTTACTCTTCATATTTTGGTCAATCAGGTACAAGGGAAATTGTCGATTCCAAATGTATACTCCAAGCCATTCGAGCTTGTATGCAACAAATGCAATTCCAAAATTGAAACTCCTCTTGCACCAAAGCAAATGACAATCAATTGTGGAAACTACAATCAAGAATCTGCCCTTCATTACGCACATCGGCTAGTGTGCAATATAACAACTACAAATAATATAAATATCAAATGCATACTTTGTGGTCCTCCATTGGCCAAATACTTGCCCCTACTCACACAAAAACTCATGAAGAATACCTACAAAACAAAAGTGCAATTGTATATCTACTTCGACAATTCACGCTGCAAGGTGTCTTTACACTCAATCAAAGCAATGTCATTCTCAACATCAAAACTGCCCTCCACCAGTAAGGTATGTAAACATCTTTATACAACAGTTCATACTCACCTTAAAATTACACTCTACAAAACTCATATATAATTAACGTTAAGTTTTCTCTCTTTTATGTACAAGTACATTGACACAGACATCTATAATCCTATAATGCAAATGCTTTTTGCTGTTCACCCTTCTTTGTACATGACATCTACAGCCACCTCTTTCGGAACAATAGTCGTACACAAGCAGAAACCTCTTCAGCCACGAGTTGTATGCTCTTTTTGCTGTCTGTAAATTCTAAGTTCACTTGTGAACTGCAATTGTAGTTTGTATTAGATTAAGCTATGAATATAAATTTCATGTACATTACAAACAGTTAACGCACCTGTTATTATAAAACTTGCTATTCCATCCACCTTTACCTGATTCAGTTGTGGTTTTTGATATTATAAATCTTTTACTGGTAATTTGAAGTTGAACATTTTACATTGAACAATTTGTGCCTCTACTGTCATTGTGATCTTCATGGTTCGTGTTGTTTACACAACTCCTGCAAATCTCTAATATTTCAACTGTGATTTTGTTATTACTCATTTATTGGGAAGTGCTGTCAGCTGTCTAAGAAATTCACTCAGAGAACATGTTCAAAATTTCACTGTTTTCTTCATCTTCTATCAGTGAAATGGGACAGAGTTTATGTTTCCAAGTTCTTTTCTGTGGCTCATAATTTTGCTTGCTGTAGTTCTCCGCTATTGTCCCAGGCATGCATGTTGTACAAGGTATTGAGGGACATCCATGCTTCATGGCATTCATTTTTCTTCAACTCATATTCGCTAGTAAGGTCTTCAATTTTCTTTTCATACTCTACACAGTTGGCAGTTTATCCCAAATCCTTCCCCTTTACTCTAGCCCATACTTAAATATCAAACTTCAGGATTTAATCGCAACAATTATACACTTCACTAATGTATCAGGGAAAGATTTTAGAACAGCAAGCATGTAAAGAGATTTGGCCTGTGGAAGAGAGCATGCATGAATTTCCAAAGATAAACTGAGAACAATATCTTATACTATTTCAACATTCCCTTGGAAAATTCTGCCTTCAAATTTTATAAGTCAGAACTCATGATATCCAAAACGGCAACTATCTTTCCAACGTCAAACAACTCCCAAACAACTCCCTCCCTGAAGTGAATTCTCTAGCTAAAATAAATTGTAGATGACCACTCATTCACCTGTAAAGAGGATGCAAAAACAATCCTCTCATGAAAGGTAAGATGACAGCTGACTCGTGGCCCGTAAAGAGGATGTAGAAGTTCTCCTCTCATGCAAGCTGTTATTTGAAAGGGACAGCATCAGCACTCTATTGCTCCAGGTTTGGGAGCCCTTGCCATTGTTGATAGCGTCACACAATTTAGATTACTTATACATGATAACATAACAAGAAGAATAGATATCTACTGCATTTAACAAATAACAAATCCATGTTAACAATTATTGCCTTCGCATTTTCATTCGGATTTAGACAAAATAATGGAATGCCACTTTCCTCTTCTGATAATTGGAAGCAATTATAGACTTGGATACCAGAAGAAGTGCGATACAACATACAGTGATATATGAATATGGCTGCAGTTAACTAAGAGATACGAGTACTGGACCCTGATGCACAAACCTGTCCTTATACCCAGGTTTCCTGGTAAATTAGAAATTGTAGTTATAAAAGAACATTCCAAATCTGATGAAGTGTGCATTATGTTGATAAGATGGTCCTTGATATTCCATAAAGGTTTTAAGCTTCACATCGAACTTGTATAATAGATGTCTTTCTTAAGCCGATACAAATTTGAGAATTGGAATAGAATAAAGGACAAGGGAAAACATATATATCTTAGCGACAAGCTTGTATCTAATTGACAATTCTATTGAAATTATTAAATTCGTGACTAAATAAATTCTAATTATTTCTAAATTGATCTAATTTGAATGATTTCTCTCTCACAACTTATCTTGGCAGGCATCTAGCAACTACAAAAAGGGTTTTGCCTCTACATAGGGAGAGGCTACATCAATGAAGTTTCTCACACTTCATAATGAATTAATAGGCGCATAAGTTGAAAGGGCTTATCTGTTGACTCGAAAAACTCAGACTTATTAAGATGGCTGTATCTGAGAACTATAGTCCTTCATGTTTATTTAATTTGACTGTATTCAGTCATTATGAATTTACAAGGCATCATAATGGCCATATCTAGTAAACAAAATCCTGATAGGATTACCTTTACCATCATTTTGACCATATTCTGCCATGCCTATAAGAATTTACAAGCATTTTAAGCCGTGTTGTAGCTTTAAAAAGGCTACTTGAGCATTTACAGAGAAAATAACTTGAATCTGTCAACTACTTGACGACATGAAAAATTGTAAAAATTATGAGCCACAGGAAAGATCTTGGAAACATAAACGCAATAATAATAATAACTGTTATTATTAACCCAAAGTAAATTATATTTTATTTTTAATATTTATTTACAACAAATATTGAAAGAAAACCGATGCCAAATCTATTCATATAGATGGAATGAGCTGGCATTTGCAAAAGATAACACTAACCAACAACAATACTGCTTAACATAAGCAATACATTTTCTTCACGTCATAAATCTTCAGATAGAGCTGAAACAATGCATAGTCATCAAAGAAGACCTTAAAGAAAGCCTCTGTTCAAGCTACAACGGTCTCCTCATCCTAGGCAGAGGACTATAGAGGACTAGCATAAAAGAGGGCTCGGAATTTAAATGAAAATCTAATTACAAGTGTTTGGAACGCTCATATGGCCACAAATGAAGAATTGGTTACCGTCTTGGAGATTTAGATAGAAGGAAAGCTTAGCCTCAAGAACTAGAATAAGAAGTAAATTTCAAGAAAATTCATCAATTTGAGGCCAAACAAAGCAACAATTTGCAAGAGAGACTCCATTGATTCCCTGATCAAGGAAAAATAGCTAAATCAACAACTGAGACAGTGATTCAAGTGTTCCAACCACCGGAAGTTACCTCTTGAACAAGTTGTGGTTTTGGGAAGTAAGATAATCCACACTCGATGATACTCCTGTATAACTATAAAACAAATTGCATTTAAAAATCCATTGCGGAAACAAAGCAACTATTAAAACAAATTCAGCAACAAAGCAAAATAAACTTTGGAAAGTTGGTGTCCCCGAGATTTCACCCTGAAATCTAGGACCACCCCTTTAAATTTTTTTCGTTCTTTTCAAAGTAACGGGTCGTTTTGTGTTTTTGTAGTTTGCAGTTGTCCCCATTGCTCTAAGGTATACCTAGAGAATCATATAAGCCAAATTCGACGAATACCCACATGCTAAAACTCTCTCTATCCCTTCGCTAGGTTGTCTGAAAACATTTTATTTATTTATTTATTAAATAAATAAAGTTCTTTTGAAATAGTTTGTGCTGAAGTTAAACCCGTCATGTGAATTTCCACGCCAATATTACTTTCATCTCTGAATGGAGCATTCGCACAGGGATGAGTTTTTACAGATTGGCAAGTTATTTTCGAGCAATTGTCTGTGACTTCTGACAGTTTTTCGTTTTTATTTATTTATTTTTTGTTTGTGTTTTGGTTTTTCTCCGTGTTTTATCTGGTAATTCCCCTTGATCTGTTCGTTCGTTCTACATAACCAGTTCAATTGCCTGGAGTTTTGGAAGTCATCCATGGCCTCAGACAAAGGTAAAAGTCAATCATGGAGTGCCAGTTTTTGACAAAGAAGGAAGGAAGCAAGTCACATTTTTGGGAAGAATGATCTTTTCATGCCAGTCGCATTTTTCAGAGCTGCCCTTCCTCTTGAATTTCCATGCAAAAATAAGTCAATTCACTTTAGTAAAAACGTAAAATTGGAGCTGCCCAATAGGACGGAGTTTAACGTTTTCATTTAAGTGAAAAACGTAAAAAGGAGCTTCCCGGCAGGTTGAAGTTTAACGCTGCCCTTCCTTCATGTTTTTCACGCAAGCATTAGCTAATTCACTCAACCAAGTCGCACTTTTTGAAGCTGCTTGACAGGATGGAGTTTAGCATTTTCACTTAAGTGAAAAACGTAAAACAAGGAGCTGCCCAGCAGGTTGTAATTTAACGCTGCCTTGCCTTCATGTTTTTCACGCAAGCATTAGCCAAAAAGTGCGACCCATTTTGGCACAACTTAATGCTTAAAAGCTGATTTCTTTTAATTATTTTTAGCAAAGGTTGGCGCCTAAATTAAGAGCAAAGTCAAAGCAAAAGGGCAGGATAAAAATAAGACAAAGAGTTTGCTAAAAATAGCAGAAAGAATTGCAAAGAAAAGCATGCTAAAAGCAAGCTAAAATTAGGCAAACTTGGGCGCCCAAAGAAGGAGAAAAAGCACAACTTATTATTAAAAATTGCTAAAAATAAGAAGCAATTGGTAAAATTAGCATGCAGTTGCCTATATAAGAAGTGGATGTCATAAGTGAAAGGCAATTAATTCTTTTGTGTGGAGCATGCTGCCTTGGAAGTTTGGTGCCAAAGGGAGAAGTTGTTAGCATTAAAAATATTTTTAATTGTCGGGAAGCATCCAGTTTTGGCGCCTAGGGTTGGAAAGGCTTTCTTTTTTTTTGTTACGGCTATCTCATGCATGTTGATGAATACTTCATCTGTGCCCATATTGGTGAAGGAAGTGGAGGTCAATGTCTGATACATTGAACATATCTTCAGAATCGAGGAAGCAATTGCAGCTTCTGCACAAGTGATCTAGCTCTCACAATTGCAAAGGCTTCTGGCAAAAATAAAAGAATAAGATCTCAGAAAGGAGTTGATTCAGGTATGATGAAAGGTGATGATAAAGTTGATCCAACTGAACCATGCATAACGTCCAGGCTTCTTGGGATTCGTGATACAGACATGGGGCCCGAGCCTATCAGGGATTTGATTGACAAATCCAGAGCAACCAACAGACATTCCTTATACGGGCTATAAGGGACAACTGAATTATTCAGGCAACATTTTTGGCTACGGCCCAGTTTCAAATTTGTTTTAGCATGTGCAAAATTCTATCATCCTTTGTCCAGGACAATCAGGGATGCAACCGGACAGACAGTGATTAGGCTGGATACGCAGTTCATCAACTATTGCCTCAAAATTCCCTCCAGATCCAGAGTGATTACAATCAACATGCAGGAGGCTTTTGATAGGTGGGAGAAAGACAAGGTGGATTGTGTGGGCATAATGAATAAGAAGTATATGAAGAAGCCCAAGGCACCATCAAAGTTTCCAAGGACTTTCCCAAGGTCAAATCTGGTGTAGGAGGTTGATGACATTTCCCGGTTGTTGTGTAGGATAAATGGGGAAGGTAATGCAAATAACTTCCACTCATGGATGTACTCCTTCATCAGAACAATTGAGATTAACAAAGCTGATTCTATGGTCAATTGGGCGGAAATCATCAGTAGCAACATTAGTGAGCAACTCAGAAACGTGAGGCGGACATTCAGTTTCAAAATGACTTCATACCTTGTGTATGTCGCAGCCTCACAGGGGATATTCTCTAAACTAGATAGAAGAGGGGTTCTTGCAAAGGATCCTATTTATGAGTGCTACCCACAACTGGTGATTCCTGAGTGCTACAAAGATTACAGGGCAGTGAATGATGGCTTCTTCTATGAATTTATTTGCAAGCTAAATGGTGATTTGAAGGCCAACAGAGTGAGCAGGGAAGCTTGGGAAGTCTGTCTCTCCATACGGTTGCATCTTTATCCAGTTTGCTGACTTCATGTATATCAGGGTTAGTGGCTTCTCCGGCGAGCCAGTCAAGCTGCCAAGATACCCAAATGATAAGTTGATTATCATGGAATTATGTAGGTAACTGGTAGAGTTGCAAGACCTACAATCAAAGCGGCATAGAACTATGGTCAACTTCCCAGTCACAGTGGGCCATTATAGTTGTCAGAGCATCCACAAAGCCAAAAGAGTTGAAGTAGAAATGTTTCTTTGCTACGAGTATGAGTTCTTCCTAGCTCGAATGAATTTTGATCCTTATGGAATAGCAAGGAAGACAATCTCCCAAGAGTACTCACACGTTCCCTCATTGGAGGATTTCTGGATGCAGTGCAGGAGTGAATACGAAGTCAGAAAAAGGGACTTCAGCAGATTATCAGCTCAACAATTTTCGACTTTGGTCTGGCAAGGATACCTGCAAATCTTTCGGATGATGGGCATGTGGTACTTGACACATATAATCAAATGGGAGGAGATAAAGCTGCTCTTCAAGCCAGTGTAGGTGGCAGCCAAACAATTGAGGAGAGGTCTTCAGTAGTCCTAGTTAACACCTCAAATTGGTTGTTAACAAAAGGATATTGCTTGGATGAGGCTTTGATGAACCAAATCACAGGGAATTTCAATACAGGGATCTCAACAAAAGAAAGCATGAGGGTGAGAGCAGCAGAAGACCGAAGAAGCTCAAGGTACACAAAAAGTCTCAGCATTGGAAAAAGGCAAGTCTACATCCATTACACCAGTGCTACTTTCAGACGAAGCTTCTCTTGCATCAACACACAACACTTCAACTGGTTCTAGCATCATAGAAGTTATGGTTATTCCACAGTGAAGCCGGCATCATTCGTGTACACTCCTCTTCCGTTACTCAGTTCTCCACTTCCTCCTCCTATAGAGGAATTGAAGGCACAGATGGTAGAATTTGAAAGAGCATTATCCTTAGATGGCACGAAAGAAGGAAGTCACAATACAACGGTGAATTCAGATGCAACAAAACCTGAGAAAGAAATGGTAATGCATACCGAGGTTTCTCATTCCCTGGGAGTAATTTCGCATCCTGGTTGGCTTTGCAAATAGTCCCAGAGGCTAGGGAAGAAATCAACCTAGAAGAAGAAGACTTGCAACTGCTCGTGAGCTTAGGAAAAGGCAAAAGACCTAAAGCTGCTAAAGTAACTTCAAGGCTGGTTATTGAAGAGTCAGGACAAAAGTTTGTTGAATTATCAGTTCTAGCCGAAGGGAAGCAAAAGGGAGAGCTAACAGATGAAGACATATCGGTAACCAAAGTGCCACTGGGGCAAATCACCACAGAGGGATTAAAGCAGGATACTCGACATTGATAGATGCTTTATTCCTCAAGCTTGAGGGAGAAGGCAGAAAAAGCCAAACTTCAGATACAGATCTCCCAATTATGTGAGATTATTGCCAAGGTTGCTAAACCTTCTTCTCAGCTAGTGCTAGCACAGGAGTAGGTGAGCTGCCATTTGATTGAAGAGATTGAGGATGCGGGAAATCAGGTCAAAGCTATTGCTAAATGGAAAGAGCAAATCATCCACCAAGCTTCAGAGCAGTTCGAGGAAATACCAGCTAACTTGGAGAGCATGCACATGGCCTTATCTCAGCTAAAGGAGCTAATGACAGGTATAAAAGATGAAAATATAACTGAAAAGTCACTTGGATATCTTGGCTAAGATAAATGCATTGCCGGAGAATGTATTAATTGCAGAGCATATTGTACCTGATGGATTGATAGAAAAGGGCAAGCAGTTGGAGATAGCAGTTTCTTTCCGCATGGAGATTCTCAAGCTTATGCTAAATAGAATGCAATTGTTGGAAGACAAGATGAGAGAAGTGCCAGAGAACATAGTTGCTTTCACTATAGAAGAGGAAGTTGATGGTATTCGTTACTATACGAGATGCATTCCAAACAAGTTGCCTGCTTCTCTTGAGGAATTTCTTCTAGTTGTCCAGAAGAAGATTGACGAAGCCGTCATGCCTTTCACATTGGATTCAATTGGCAAACTAGTGAGACTTCATGCAGATATCAAAGAATTTGGGCCTAGTTTGGAGAAAGTGAAGGCAAGCATTGATACTCTATCCAGGGGATTGTTGCGGTTCAAGACTGAGAAAGAAGTTGTTGCTAAAGCAGATGGGAAGACACTGAATCACATGTTTGACAAGTACATTCAATATCAAAGAGAAAGTGAGAAAGTGTGAAGTGTAACAACCGTGATATTTTCTTTCTTTCTTTCTCTTTCTTTCTTATTTTCTCGGACAAAATTGTAAAACTAAAGTAATTGGTTAAAATCCATTACTTTAAGTTATTTGAAAAGGTCCTTTAATTGAGAATAGGTGGCAAACATGCACAACTTTGATCTAGTCTTCAGATGCATGTCACGTAGAGAGGAATTCCAGGGGAAAGATTGCCAGTTGTTTCTTTTATAGCTTCCGCATGTGTGAGTTCAGTTATTGTTTCCTATTTGTAATCGCCCTCTATACACTATAAATAGAGGAAGAACCTACGGGTTAAGGGATCACAATTTGTTAATCAACATTCTTGAGTTCTAGACTTTGTGTTGTAACCCTTGATGTCATTTCTGTGAAAGCTGAGGAATTGAATAGAGGAGGATTTCCGAAGAACTTTGTGTCCACGACGCCTATGTGTATGAGACCAACTCTGAAAACTATTGGTTGAATTACATATCTTCCTTTCTTCTTTCCCAAATTCCATTATTTCCCCCTTCTGAAAATATTTCACAAACAATTGCTTACTTGCTGCAGAATTACTAAGTTATGGTTCACAAGCTTTGTAATTAAAGTAAAACCCCCTGCAAATAGTTATTAGGATTTATATATACCAGATTGATAAACATCTTACACGGGAGCCTCAATGTTAAATGAGGGAGATTTATCTCATGATTGCCTAGGTTTTTAGTTGTGTAGAAAATCTAGCCAACAAAAGTTTAACCACACATTTAATTATATTCCTGTATAATTGTGAAATAGGTGCATTCATAAGTACGAAAGTGTTGATTCATAGTGGAATCAAAAGCACTAGTTTGATTACAACAATTGCATTCAACATAAATTTATTGCGGAATTGTTTTCCCTTGATTCTGAATGCATCCAATGTTATTGTTATAACAAGTAAAATTATCAGCCACAGGAAAGAACTTGGAAACATAAACTCTGTCCCATTTCACTCATAGAAGATAAAAAAAAAATGAAAATAAATAATTAAAATGGAAATAGTTTAGAAGAGCGTCACGGTGAGGAGGCTTACATTCACGGTTATTTTATCTGCAACTATTGCATAGACTACCGAGAATCTGAATACCAAAAGAAGTCTTGGAAGGGCCTATAAAATTGTCATGTATCTGCCTGCAACCATGCAGGACTTGTTCATGAAGGTTGACAGTTATTTAATAGTATTAATCAACAATATCTCAATATGCTCCGTGAGAAGCATTGTGTATGTATAACGTCTTCCCTGGAATATAGCTTCATTAATGTAAACAACAAAATAATTTAATGTTTATGGGAGACAAGCCATCAAAAAATTCTGCCCTAAATATAGGACTTCTCATTTAGGATGGAAGAAATTTTTTCCATGTGTCATGTTAATATTTTTGAAAAGATGAACGAAGACAAAAGTCATTTGAAAAAAATCTAGGAATAAGTAGAAATTGAGAAATATTTATAAAACTTTAGAGTTAATGATAAAAGCAGAAAAATCAACAAAAATGATTGGTTAAAAGTTCAATAGCTAATATAAAAATGAATCCTATAGTTTACAAATAAAAATAAACTAATAAAAAATAAACTAATCTTTGATATTAATTAATAACTATTTTTTTTTTTTTTTGATATTTAAACACTTTTAACGGGAGCTTTGAACCGGGGGGCTAGGCCCCAACCATACAAGAGAGGGGGGAAAGAAGAGGAGAAGAAGAAGAAGGGAGGAGAGGGGAAGAAGAAAGACCGCCACTTGCAGGAAGAGAACGAGTGACAAGAACACCAAAATGAGTAGCCAAGAGCGGAAAGAACAGAAGAAAACCAAAACAACAGGCAGCCACACAAACACCCAAGATCGGTAACCGAACACTCATCCGATCTGAGTGCCCGCACGCCTATTGGCTTCGCGTAGAAGGAGGCGGAAGGCACCAGTCGCCCTGTCCTTTAGCTTGTTCTAGTTATCGATAGTTTGATGAACAGAAATCAAGCAAAGATAAACATCCACCTCAAGTAAAAGCTTGTGATCAAGCTGACCCCCCGTGAACATCGAATTTACGTTTTGTGCAAAGTGGAGTAGATCACGATACTGGCCGCTGAGCCACTAAATGCCACGGCCAGACCCAATGGCTAGCTCATCAACTTCCTCGACCCAGAGAAGAGGATCTGGGAGAGAGAGAAATTGAGAAGTTCATCGTGAAGGCCAACCCGATGAGATGGGTAAATCTCATCGCCGGCTACGAATTCAACAATCAGATCCTCATGAAGAAGCGAGACAAAAAGAGACAAAAGCCGAAGCGATATCCAAATTGGAGCGAGCACGCCGCGTGCGTCTTGAAGCGGTAGGAATCACTTAAGATAGTTTCGATGGCGTCGGCCTCCAAATGAGAAGAGTAACGAAAGACCTCCGAAAGACGATATCTGTCGATTTCGTGAGGTGAAGCTTCTTCCGGAACAGAGCTACGAAGAAAAACAAAAGGGAAGCCAAGGAACGCCATGCAGGGAGAAAAGAGGAGAGCAAGTTGCGCAGAGACAGAGGAAGAGAAGCTCGAGGCCATACAGATCCGACAATCGCGCTTAAAAGGGGCATTGCATGCACGGTGGGACTAATCCAGTCTGCTTCTGTGTACATAACTGCTCATGTGAGATGATGCAAGAAAGACCCTGCCACGCTTCAACGCTTTCTTGAAATGAGGATGGCGGTAGGATGATCGATGGCAAAGTTAGCTAGAAGATCCGAACCTTATTTGCTTCTCGAAAGTTATGTGTGATGTGCCAGTCACGAAATTTGCAGAGCCAAAAGAGGATATTAGAGATAAAAGAGTTCATTTTCCACGAGGGGAAGACCCACTAGAGATAGCTTGTATAATAGTTTGGGAATCCCCTTCGATATAAAGATCGCCGCACCCGAGTCAGATCGCCCATTTGACTCCTAGAAGCACTTGAGCTTTTGCCAAATTACAAAAGCCATCAAGAGGGAAAGGAACCCGCAAAAATAAGATGACCATTATCACCCCCGATAATACAACCAACACCAGACCAGCCCTCGAGGCACCGGAAATTCGGTTCCCCCCGAGGCTCCACTTGGCCCTTTTTCTCGCTAATTAATTTCTCAACTTGGGAAAGTCCTTTTTGATGATGGAGCCAGATCGGGATTTTGATAAGTGGCCACGACTTTCTAATATCCGCATCTCTAGAGGAAAAAGTGGGATTAGAGAGGTTGTTTGAGCTGACTTTTTTCGAGATGGCCACTTCCAGCTTGTTGAGAAAAGTAGGGAGCTCTACAGATTGTTCCCGAAATAGATGTAAATTTCATTCCCACCAAATATTCCAGATAAGGAAAAAGGGAGCAATGCTCCAAATAGAACCGAGAGAGCTTTCTTGTCCGAAGTTAGGCCATGAGAGGAGAGAATCTCCGATATTTTTGCAAGGAGCCCAAGCAAGATTTAGTTTAGATAAAAGCCAATGCCAACACCTAGAGGCAAAGGAACAAAATTGAAGGAGATGATCCAGATCTTCCTCAGCATCACCGCAGAGCACACATTTAGAAGGACCATCGATTCCCTAGGATCTTCTCCTTAATTGAGTAAGGATTTTTTAAAAAAAACTAACCAACCAAAAATAGCAACTTTGGGCAAGAGACGGGGATGCCAAGAGCCGAAGGAGCTGGGAGAACCCGGACTGCACCGAGAGATTAGTTGAGCATATCCGGCTTTCACTGAGTAAGAGCCAGTGGCATCACCAAGCCAAACCAATTGATCTTCGCCACCAAAGAAGTGGGCGTGCTTGGCCAAGAGGGCTTTCGTGAAGGAGGAAGACTCTTGATGTGTAGCACCAATGGAGGAAATGTCTTTCCATAACTAGGTCGGCGAACCATTCGGATGTTGTCGACCAAAATCTGCGACTTTGGTACCCCAAGAAGCTCTGGAAACATTCATAATTCTATTAAGATTTGGAATGATGTTAGGGGGACAACCCATTCTAGCTATCCTCCCAAAAGGCTACCCACCGACCATTGTTGATTTTCCAGGATACCGAATCAGCGATCAAGGATTTGGATTTGCAGATAAAGTTCCGATATGAGATCCTTTAGGAGCTTAGCTCGAAGCGTATGGGATGACCAACCTCCGTATTTATGAGAAAGCACTGAAAGGCCAACAACAGTTTGGCGTCCCAAATGAAGTTCCAAACAAGTTTAGCATCGAGAGCCGAATTCTGAAGGGCAAGATCCAAAATGCCCAAACCACCCAGCGATTTGGGAGTCTTGATTGTTTCCCAATTCACCAAGTGAAATTTCCTACCTTCGTTGTTCCCCGGCGATACTAGTGAATAGGAATTTAGAATGGAAGATAGGCATCGAGCTTCCTAACAGATGCTTGACCGAATAAGAAAGTATCATCCGCAAACTGCTGATGCGAGAGGGGGAAGGTTGGAAGTTAAGCAAATTACCTTAAGGATCCCATCTAAGAGCTTATTTGATGCTACGACTGGGGCCTTAAAGAACTGGATAAAAGGAAAAGAGGATAGAGGATCACCTTGCCTCAAACCCCTACTACTACAAAAGAAGCCTTCTGCAGAGCCATTAACCAGAACAGAAAAATGTGGGGAGGAAATACAGTTGAAAATCCAATTGCAGAAATGCCAGTTAAAACCCATGGCATTGAGGGACTTAATGAGGAATCTCCAGTTGATACAATCGTAAGATTTGCTAAAATCCAATTTGATCATCATACCTGATCGAGAGGAGGAATAGAGAGTATGGATCAATTCATGAGAAATGATTATCCCGTCAGCAATAGATCTCCCAGGAATGAAACCGCTCTGTTCCTGCGCCACCAGTTTATGAAGAAGAGCACTCATTCTTGAAGCAATAGCCTTAGAGATAATTTTATAGGACGTGTTGCATAAGGAGATCGGCTGAAATCATCAAGAGATTCGGCCGGAATATTTTTGGGAAACATGCAAATGAGGTTGTGATTAAGAGCTCTAAGAAGCTTGCCAGAACTCCGGGATTCCTCCACGGAATGCCAAACTGTATCTCCAATAACGTCCTAGAAATCCTGTTAAAAAGAAGCTGGAAAGCCGTCCGGACCGAGCGCTTTATCCTTCTGCATTGAGAAAACGATCCCACGAACCTCCTCCTTGGAGTATGGAGAAAGTAGCTTGGCATTATCAATATCATTTACCAAATTAGGGATCTGGTCAAAAACAAAGTTGAGCACCCAGAGGGGAGGCCGAGTCTCCATTCAAAAGCTTTTAAAAAAAAGACACGGACTCTGTTTTAATCTGAGATTGAGAGGACAACACCGTGTCATTTTCTATTTTCAGGGAGGAAATATAATTAATATTTCTTCTAGCTTTCACTGAAACATGAAAGAATTTGATGTTTTTGTCCCCATCGGCTAACCAAACTTCATGTGACTTCTGTCTCCAATAAATTTCCTCTTTAAGAAGAAGGTCACCAAGTTCACTGAGCAGAGATTTTTCCTTTAGGAAATCTTCCTAGTGCATACCATGAGAGAAAACAGATTCATTAAGAATAAATTCATTCTCAACTCTCAGTTTTTCTTGAAAGATATTTTTAAAACAAGAGATGTTCCATTCCAACAATCTGTCTTTCAAAGAAAGAGTTTTTTCGAGAGTTTATGCATCCATGTCCCTTCAACCGCGAAGGAGACCCACCAAGTTTTGATCAAAGGCCTAAGAGAGGGGTCCTGCAACCACATAGACTCAAATTTGAAAGGAGAGCGGCACAACGGGAGGTCGAAGGAGATGTTGAGAGAAACGGGAAAATGATCGGAGCCGGAAAGAGGAAGAACAAAGCATTTAAGAAGATAGTTGTTCTAAAGCCATTCTTCGGAGACGAGAAATCTATCAAGTTGAACAACCATGGAGATGAACCCAAGATGTCGGTTATTCCAAGTGAACCACCCAAAACTTGGTTCCACATCCACAAGCTTAACGGAGGCAACGAAGGAGGTGAAATCCACTTGGGAACGAGGCTGCCACCGAATTCCCCCTTTTATCTTTGTCGAAGAGAGTAACATTAAAATCCCCAGCCACAATAGTCTTGGAGAACTGGGCTGAGTCAAGAACTGGTTTAAACTTGGACCAGAGCTCCCTTTTTTTAAGCGGATTATTAGGGCCGTAGATATTGCAGAGAAAGAAGGACACATCCGAATGTTTGATAAAGACTTTACACCAAATGAAATTGAATCAATCCAGAGAGGCTCGAGACCACAACAATCGGATTTCCACAGTAACTCCCAAGCCACCCGAGGCACCAACAGAATCCGAGAAGCACCCTTCCCAACCTTTCCATTTGCGAAACCATCCATTCTTGCAAGCATCTTTAGACATTTTAGTTTCTTGGATAAGACATGTATCAACATTTGAATCGGTAACATAGCGTCTAAGCAGACGTTGCTTGTTAGGGGCATTCAAGCCCCTAACATTCCAAGAAAGAAGGATCATTTGAGCTTCAGAGAGGACACGCCTCTCCTACTTGAGGATGGAAAAAAGGAACGAAGTTGAAGCTGCTTACCTGCTGCAATTTCTCTGAGGGATAAGATACCTTTGGAGGGACGGCCTGGCTGAGCTTTCGGCCCCAAATCCAAGTTGAGAATTGCAAGTGTCGGTAGAATCGGACTCATCTAAATGTTGTCTAGAGGCGAGTTGACGGGGACATCAACCAAACAGTTGTTAGGTTCTTCGGAGTCTTCATCAATGGAGAGGATCAATTCTTCTTTCTCGTTCACCCATTTTTCCAGAGAGGCCGCATTCGCACCAAGACCTAGTGTGATGCCTTCTTGGAATAAAGAGAGAATCTGTGTTGAGTCTTGAATAATAGACACGCTTCTTTTACCAGGGAGATTGTACTTGGATCTAAAGTCAAAGGCTCGAGATGCGGGAATAATGCCTGGAGATCAACACCAAGCGAATGATCAAGCCCTCAAGATATAGGCTTTGCAGAAATGGAAACCGTAGACGGGATATTCTTCTTCCTCCACACAGCAGCACTGGAAACAGGAGGGTTTTTGCAAGCTTTTGAAAATGTCTAGGTTGTTTACATTTGAAGCAACTATTGGAAACCCCCTCATAATCCACCTTCTGCACCCATTTCCCAGATGGGGTAGAGATGACTATGAAATCCTGCATTTTTTTTGAAGGATCCATAGAGATGCAGATTCTGGCAAATGACGAGAGAGTACCTTTCAAAGTAACTGGATCTATTCGAACAACGCGACCTAAGATGGAGCAGATTTTAGTGAGGATAGAGGAGGACCAAAACTCACTAGGCAGGGAGTAAAGTCTGATCCAGACTTGGAATCCGGCCATTTCAGCTTGAGCTGGATCGAAGTGGGCAGTCCACTTGCGAATGTGCAGGCCTGACTCAGCAAGGAGAAAATCTTTCCTCTCCATAGTGTCATCCCTCTACGCACCGAGCTGCGAAGGATAACAAGAAAAAACCCTTCTCCGTAAATCGAATAAGGAGACCGCTTCCCACCGAGTATCGCACCAGTTGCGAATACTCTCTATCGAGAGACGACGACCCACAAAATTAGCAATTATAGCACATTTGCCAAGGAGGGCGAGCTGAGCAGCAAGTCTTCTGAGTCCTCCAAAGAGACAGTAACGAACTCCGTCTGTACCGAGTCGGGACGAAACGGGTCGTGTTTTATATTCTCGTCAAGCTCACTGACCGAGTCAGTATTTCTGGGACCTAGGCGTTTCTACAGCGCTTCCGACAAGCCATGGCCCGCGAGGGCACCTGCACAGAATCTTGGGTGGGGGAAGCCGACTGACTGTTGCAGAAATTGAATTTTGAAAAAAATGACCGTTCTGGTCCATTTCGCTGCCACTTACCTTTCATGCTTACCCCTTCCACAAACGGATTTAATCTTCGAATGATATAAAGGTTCAGTAATATCACTGAAAGTATATATTGTTTCCATATAAGAAATGCTTGGTTGCATTAATAATTAAATATTAATATTTAGTTAATAACTAAATTTAGTTATTATTTTTTAATATCATACACTAAAGTTAAAAATATTCATTTAAATAGATCTTGTATATATGAGGTATCTTTCAAAAATAAAAATAAATATAATCATTTAAATTAAAAAAACCCTGATATTTTTCTTAAATGTATATGCTAAAGTCTAAACTTAAAAATTAAAATTAAATTGCAAAGTTGCAAACCACTTACCTCTTAACTTTGTTGCTGACCACTGCTTGTGAGCACTGGTGAGTTGTGGAGTCTGGACCACCTCCGCTGTTTAGCACCTCAGAGCACCTCTCCTGCAAAGCACCACTGCCAATCTTAACACAGTTAGAGGAAGGAGCACCACGGAGCAAAGCCTAACACAGTCATATGTGGCGCGGGGAGTTGATGAATGCGAGGGATGTTTTGCTTTGAACTCCTTCAAACTCTGCATCACCCCTTCAAACTCTGCCTTGCCTCGAACACTCTAAACCTCTGCCTTGCTGGAATGCCTCTGCCTCTTATGAATGCCTCAAATTTCTTTATTTTATTCTTTCTACTACCTATTATCGCTTTTATAAGCGTATATGATTAGAGTTAGAGCTTTAAACTTTCATGTTTTTTTTGCTTTTTTAATTATTATTAAACTAGGGTGAACCATATTGAATATATCTAGACGCCTCAAAAAATCCAGCTTGAACTGGATTTGGATTAGATCTGGCTGAAGATGGTAACAATGCTTTTAAGTACTATTGTCACTATGGATGTTGTGTGTGATGTGACTCTAGTAAGGTTGTGTAGAGACAAGTCTAGGAACTTGTAAGGTGTCTCAGGTTGCAAGGCTAAGGGCACTCATTCAGTTGAGACCCCTATCTTGACTGCACCACTAGTCCTCGCCCTAAGTGTTTGGAAAGAATACTTACGCAATCTGGCCTCTTCTTTGTGGTGGAGCAGGTGAATCACATGCTAACCACTATGCATTTTCAATTGTTTTCTGTGTATCACAGGGGCAGGGAGGCTGCATATCAGCCTTGTCATTTGCATTATTGAGAGCTATAAGTGGTATGTTGTTACATTCATCCATGAATACATACTACACTTCATGTGGCTGCAGGCTATTCTTCTTTATTTATATTTTGCAGAAACTAAAGGAAACATCTTAAGTAATAAAGGAAACTTAATCTTCTATAAGGCTCTTAAAATAAATTAAAGTACAATCATTATTTAGGACACCACGTGTCTCTAGGGGGCTCTATTAGAGGATGCAAACATTGAGAGAATGAAGAGAAACCAGAAGGCACACATTAGGATTTGTGTGTTCGTCATTTTATTATGCCAAAAAGCAGTTATAATATAGTTGGGGTAGTTATAATTGATTATTAATTAATACGTAACTAATGTATACCTAGTATCTATAATATTTTAGTACCTCTCACGCCCCCTTATTGACTAAATTGGAGACAAATTTTACAAATACAATAGGGCCAAGAAGTATAGTCATTAAATCTGCAGGCTACTCCTTAGATCTCACTATGACATCCGAGTCCTTTGACGTTTGTTGTCCTATGTAGGAGCTTTGGTGTAGACAAAAATTGAAAAAGATACCTAATAGTAAAAAAAGATCTAGTAAATTATTTTGAAATCTGCAGTCCTCTGACATTTTGCTATTGTCCTATGTAGGATCTTCAATGTAGACGAAAACTAAAAAGATAGCTAACAATAAAACAGAGATCTGGTTATGTGGACATAAGATATAATAGGTTGTCCACCAATTGTTTGTAGAGTGATTCGTTGACCAATGAAAATCATCATTGGATAATAACTTCAGCCCAACCTCCATAGTTTTGAAACTAAAATCTTGGAGATGCTGATAAAAATAGAATGTATTGGGCTTGTGGATCCTGACTATGTCCGTACATGAAATCAATCAATTTGCAACCCAGATGATCACATTCAAGTACTTGAAAACCTTCAGGCAACACCATGTAGACCTTGTTCAAATCTCCATTTAGGAAACCAAACTGAGCTTCTATGGAGAGGCAACCAAAATGTGTAGAAACCCTTGTTTCCCCCTGATTCTGATTCTGACTGTGTTTTTGTTTGTTTTTGCAGTTTTTGGGCACAAATGCAATAATGCGATTTTGCAAGAAATAGAGAATAAATTCTATAAAAATAAATCAAATCTGAAACAATAGATTCTATTGCTAATAGGGATGCCAGTCTTTTTTTATCAATTTTCTGAGATGATTACAATTTAGATCCACTAACATGCAATATAAAAGACAATGATTTTTATTGAAGAACCTGGTATTTGCAGCAGAAATGAGAAAACCCTTGATCTGGTACAGCAGCAATGAATAACCTTTTCTCCCTCTGTCAGATGTCTCAGAACAATGCCCGATGTATACGCGCCTCTATCAATGATGATAGACTGAAGAGATGGAAGGGCTTTGCTTGCTCTTGAAGGTTCACTTTTTTAAATGATGGTACGGCCTGGTACTGTACAGTACAGCCTTGTGACAGCAGCAAATAATAAATAAGGGTACGGCTATTCTCTGGATCTCCAGATCTTATGGAAGTTGGCGCCTTGATGTAAGAAACCCCTCTGGACAACTTGCTATCCAAAACCCTGTAATTTGAATCAATGTGAAGCTCTGTAATTTCTTCTGGATGAAGAAATTCCTCTGCCTGGCAATAAATCGGATGATATTTCACACCCTCTGAATTGCACTCACTGGAGATGGCTCGTTCCCCAATGTTTCGAGACTGAAACCCTAGGCTCCTGTGCTCTGCTCAAGACTTGATCAATTTTTCATTCCCCAAAAATAATCCCCCTTTTTCATTCCCAAGCAAATGGCTTATACTCATGAAAAGTGCGAATTCCTCAATAATAGGGAATCATTAAAAAATAATTCGAACTTTTAATTTTAATCTTTCAATAGTCTCCAGCCAAATTTTAATAATAAAATATACTCATCAAGAATGGCCCCTTTCTGATGATGGGCGACCCCTTCACTGAAATCACTTAAGTTATAATAAAATATTATAACTTTATATTATAATGCTCCCACAATTAATATTTAATTAAATCTCCTCTCCCCGACCCAAAACCCTTTAACACCGTGATTCTGCACGTGATCAATCCATACTGCTAAAAATAGCAGGGGTCCCTCGCTGAGTGCTGAATACTGCTAAAAATAGCAATGCAGGCTAAAAGTGTCCAGCCACCAAATTGCCCGATGCCTAACATGACCCCTATCCAACCTATCCCATTCTCTAATTTCACATTGTCGATATGACAATGTGACCATCTTTGTAGGTTCTTGGAGAAACAACCATCTCCGCAATAGTAGGAGAAACAATCATCTCCGTAGTAGTAGGAGAAACAACCATCTCCTCCTCATCTATTCCCTCCTAGAAAAGCATTTCGTAACAAGGTGAGCAAAATGACCATGCTCCACTAACCTCCAAATAATACCTTTGATTGAGTGGCTTTTCCCGCTCTCACCATGCGCCTCCCGCATCCATAGTGGAGGCTTCCTACCTTTGCTTGAGGAAATTCATCCTCTTACACATTCTTTATGGCGGAGTCTCCCTCCACCCGTGCCTTTAAGTTGACTACAACAGAGTCAACAAGCCTGTACTGGCCACCTTGCCCGATGCCTAGGGAAATTACCCATTCTCATTTCACATTCGATACAATACATTGGTTCTTGGAGAAATTTAAAGCAACGTTTGGATTTTCTAATTGACAATAGACAGAAAATTGTTATGCATGCTAGGAACATACCTAACATTCTTTATATTTACACTATCCACCACTATACAAATATCCCTTATTCCCTCTATTAAAAGTGACCCTCCACTAGCTAATAAAACTAAATCATAAATTGTAGTAATGTTACACTATGACATGAAAAATGTTTGGATGTGTCAAAATCAATGAAACTACTGGTAGCACTATTAGTTGAGCATGATGTCATGGGAGCATACTCTTTCTGAGAATCTCGTTCAGTTGCAATTGCTGCCACGTTTGCCTCATCTTGTGGCTTGTTGTTGTGTTAGGAAAGATCTTACTATTGCTTCCAACAATCAGTTTTGATATGCCCAATTGTATGAAAATAATGAAATTTCACATGGTAATTGGAAGACTCACTAGGGTGACGTTTCCACTTCCGCTTTGATTGAACAGTCAATGCACTCTCTATTTGTCCAAAATTGGTCTTAATCACTTGCGTTTGTTTGTGTTCCTTTTGCAACAAATAGGAATTGAATTGATCAAACATTAGGGTTTGGTTTTCCAGCTTCAAATGTAGAGCCTCCACAAATGCTTCATAGGAGGGCGACAAATTGTTCAAAACAAGTTTAACCAAGTCATCATCATCCACCTTTTTGTTGATGGCACCGAGCTGGTCTCATAGATCTTTCATCTGTAGAAGATGTTCTCGAGAGGGACCAACCATCATGCATCTTCAAATTGGTTGAAAGCACACTTGGCCTAGTGGCATTCTAGACCTTCGGTATCAAATCATCTAATATGGACAACTTGAACAATAACAATGCCTCCTTAAATGACGTTTATCATAATTTGCAAAATTCACAATAGGCCTTCCTTTAGTGCCAGAATGATTTAATTTTAGTTCCAATATTTTTGATTGTCAAAATTTTATGACTCCAGATGTAGTTTTGACCAATTAACGTCTGTACTCCTAGCAGAACTAAAGTTTGAATGTTGGCCATTTTACACACAATACTTGACTTCAGACTGTAAATCTATGCAAAAGGAAGATGCAAAGTTGAATTTGAATCTAATTGTTACAATCAAATTATAATTTTCCTTTCAGCGGCCTCGTATAACTTCAATGCAAATTGTGATTCTCTATCGCTGTTACTATTTTGGCTTTCTATATACTTTATGTAGTGTATACACGTACTTGTCTATCGAAATGCTTTGCTGTCCACAATCTCTGGTCTTTGTTTTCTTTCAGACAAAGAAAAGTCCTTCATTGTTGTGGTGATCTTCAAATAAAAAATGTTGTTCTTCCTATTTTGTGGGTCCTTTGTGCCCTAGTCAAAATACACAATCTTCAATGCCTTCGACTTGAATTCAAACCTCTTCAATCTTCTTTCCCATAGTTTGTACACTCTTCCAGGATTTCCTTGAACTCCAAGCTTACTATTCGTACCTTTTCTCCTAAGGCTTCCTCGAATATTGGCTCCAAAACCAATGCTAGAAGATGTTAACACTAAAAGAATAAAGAGAAATTGGAAGGCACACATTGGGATTTGTTGTCCATTATTTTATTGCGCTAGAAAGCAGTTACAATATAGTTGAGGTAGTTTGTAACTGATCATTACTTAATGCTGAACTTGTTTAGAAAACCTTTTTTGTATTTGTTTGAATGATCTAGAACTTGTGCCTATGTTCTTCAAATTGACTTATTCATATAATTTTAGCTAAGTCAAGCTGTTTTTCTTTCTGTCATTTTGTAATGCTTTTATATTTAGTTTAGATATGGTGGTTTTACATAAAGATGAATGGATTAGCTTTGTGTGTTATCACTAATGCATTTGTTTCCTGGTCTTTTTGTTGAAAGTAATCATGAATTTCATCCATAGTTAGGGCGGACTTCTTACCGAAATTTATATTGTGATTCTCGCTATAGGTTGGTAAGGGAGGCACATGCAAAAGGTGCCAACATCATTCTCATTCAAGTATGTCACCATAATATCTTTTCTTTAAGTTACCTTTTGTATCTTGTTATTGATTAAAGATTTTCTTTTAAATATCTAAGATGTTTTAACCTTACGTGCTTTTACTCAATGGGACCCATTAAGTTCCTGTCTCAGAAGAATGCAAAAAGACGTGCAGGAATGGTTTCTATTCTTAAGGAAAATGTCGGTGTCTGTGTGACATAAATAATGGCATTACTTATTATAGGAACTTGTAGGTACCTACAAATGATTGAAAATAGTAGACTACATATTACCTAAAGATCAACTAGAGATGGGGAAAGCTTGAGCTGCTGAAAAGGATTTCCAATCAAGTGACATGCCTATAAAGGGTATATAACAATTCACCCCTCCAACCAAATTGCCTTAAGCTGAATTATTGAAATAAAATTGGCGGTCTTTGAGGAGTACCATAACCACATTGGATTTTCAAATTGTGGTGCCACAAGAGGTAACCATTTGACCTGAACTTGGACTACCTTCTAGATTAGGAATACCATTATTTTAATATGATCTCAAATTTACAGTGATTGTATATATGTCCAGTTGAGAGTATCATATACGCGGCCTGCATAGTTCCCACAGTGTTGTTATTAGTCCACTGTATAATAAGTAAGCAAGGATAAGTTATTATAGGCCTAATACATGCATAACAACATTGAGATAAAAAACTCATACGCAGCACATTCAATACATAGCCATAGTTTCTAATTTACATGCTATTTTTAAAAATTGACAAAGATCATAACATGATTTAGGATCAAGGCCAACATGCACAAAATGAGGATTAAAAATCACCAAGAACAACTTTTAGGTGTTTACCAAAACTATTGCTAAACTCACTTCCTTCTTTGCACAAACTACAGCAGATTTTAACAAAGTCTGAGTTAGAATGCATGGGTGGATGACAAAGAATGGAAAATACCCTTTCTTAAATAAGTATCGGACAATCTACATATTTTTTTGGTTGAGCCACTAGTCCACTTCACATCAAGTTCTGTCTTTGTAATAATGTTTTCCTGGAGTAAATCTGATGTTAATGTTGTTCGAACCCCACTAACATTTCTAGACTTTTCAACTCAACCATCATTATGACTTTTCCTTCTATAGCCTATTGAAGAACAAAACATTGGCCTGCCATAAATGACCTATTCCTTCACATATATGCATTTGAAAGTATAATATAGAAGTTCTGTAAGATATAGGCAAGTGAGTTGTCGATTTAGAATAGAATATATTCTATTGAATTATTGAAAACGTTTCAAGTTGATTTAATTTCTCTATGCCAACTGTAAGACCACTTTTAGAGAGCGACTAAAATGATGCATGATTCGATGGTCTAAATTCAAGATCGCTGGGATAAGTTATAGTTTTGCAGACCTGAATAAGCTATACATACAATGGGAAATATAATGTTATTGAACCTTGTAGACACTAAGGTTATTGGGTTATACAGCGGCCTAATTGTTGTAATACTTCCTGGTACAACCTAAGAACATGTACTAATAAGCAAAAAAATCAATGGAAGCCTTTGTGAAAACTGAAGTCTCAATTAATATAGTGAATATTGAACTGTTGCAGTCACAAACCCATCCAATAAGCAGTTACCACCTACTTTGAAGCCCCTAAACTGCCATCTTGTTATCTATCAACCTATAAGAATGCATGTATGAGCATCAAACTTCATTGACTATTAGAAACGGTGTGTAGGAGAGGTATACAAGTACATGGAAATATTCTCATTCAGTGACAATTCAGTTTTGCATGATCTTAGGACAAATAACAAAATAACAATTTTGATTTATAGAGTTTGAAGAAGAGATATATGGCCTAGAGGCATTTTAAGAATGGGTTTTGATCCCACACAAGACATGCGAGTAAGCGTTGGAGGAAGGAAACATGCTGAAATGCTGGAATTCCGACTCATCTTGAAAGCCGGCTTTGAATCACCATAGTATCAGTTTTACTCCACTGTATAGACTACCTTCATTAAGAAGAAGCAACAATAGCCATTTCAACTGCAGGATTTTGGGCTAAACTTTAATTCATGATTCAAGAGTTGGCTATTTCATTTTGAGGACCATTTAGACTAGCATTTGTACCCTAAAAGAGTGTGACTAAGGGGTAATTTTGAATTCGTGCTATATTTCACTAAGCTGTCTATGTTGAAGCATACTGTAATGTCCCCCTTTCAGGACATTATCTGCATGGAAGGATTCGAAGGCCCTCGACCCAATGGGTTTGAGGATTGGGCTCGTATTTCAACTTAAGATATTCATTATCTCTTTTGTAACCCTTTGAGGGCCCTCTTAGTTTAGAAAAGTGCACCTAGGATAGGAATTTCTTAATATTAAATTAAGAAATTAAATAAAGTGCACAAGTAGTAGTTTATTAAATACTTTTTAATTAGAGGGAAAACATTAAATGTTTAAACATTGGTATTTGCACCTCTTATTCTATAAGAAGGGGTCGCATTTCCTTAGATAGGCATGTTATGATGATATTTATTTTATGCTCCATGCTTGGAGTTGGGATGCATGCCCATTAATGTTATTCTCTCTCTCTCTTGCGTGGGAGGTTGTTGAGCTGATTTGAATATTCATTGAAGCATTTTCATATGTTTGGCAATTAGATTTGTGTTATGTGAGCTCTATTTACCCAACGAATTATTAGGGTGCTTCTGTGATTGTTTGGAAGAGTACTTGATCCCAGCTTTGGCAACTTGCCTGAGGATGTCTATGGGCTGAGTTAAATACACTTTCCGTATAAATCAACTGGTTGGTGGATTGCTTGCTAAATTGGTACATGGTTGTGTGGTTGCAAGGTGGATCGACTAAGTATTTGCATATTAGTGTGATGTTTTGTGCAACGACTTGTGTAGGGCAAACTGATCTCTGTAGGCTCATGTGCAGCGACAACCTGGGCATGCATGGTAACTCTCTTGGGCCATTTTTGAAGTATTTCGCTAGTATTTACTCTCTTATATACAGCGACTCCTTCTATGGTGATTGTGGACTGATTGCTTGCTCCATTTAGTGTGGATCGATCAAGTCAATGCATGACATCACTTCCTTTGGCAGCGATTTGTTTTGGGCAATAGTTGGAAAGGTAAATCTCATTAATATGGTCTGGTTTTGATAGGGTAAGATCTGCCATTGCTTCCATAAAACGACTTCATTATGGGTGGATATTAGATGTTGTTTGAATCTCATATGATCTGCGAACTGTATGATGTTCTTTCATGATTTAAATAGTGCATGAATCGATTGGTTGTTGCATGTTAGTTGTGGCCTTTGGCACCGATCTGAGTAGGACAGGTTTGGTGATGAATCTCTATGTTTAAGGGGCTGACTTTAACTCATGTGTAATTGCTGTTCCTTCTTTAATCACAGCGACGACTTTGGGAATCTTGCTAACTGTTTTGTTGCATATTAAATGCCATTTAATATCAGCGAACTATTTGGGGTTTTGGTCTATCATTATATCCATCTCTAGAGTTCCTCTTGCATCGATTTCTGCTTCTTTTTGATTGTTCCAAGCTAGTAACTCTTTTGATCATTGGAGAATTCCTAGTTTCAGCTGTGAAGAACATTGAGCGAACTAATGAGTTAAGGCCATTAAACCCTTGCCTTCGGGTTTATTGAGTCATTTACTCAACCGGTATAAATAGTTTGCTATATTCAGTTGATTGATGCATTGAAGAGTTGGTTGTTTGCCTAATTTCCATTTGATCTCAGAAGTGGGATATTACACATACACATGACCTACTATTGGTCTCATGAAAATTGATATTGAAATGTTTGTAGCAGAATGTGGTCAACATGAGAGGCAGAAGGTTGAATGCACCCAACCTTTTGGTTTCCTCTCCGTTGTCAACCAATTTTGGAAGAAATAGCAATGGACTTCATTTTTGCATCCCGTTTTAGGAGGAAAGGGTCCTAAATTATGGTTGTACATAGGTTAACCAAGCATGCATACTTTATCCTTCTCATATTCAAAAGTAATGCCTATCAAATTGTGATGGAGACACCAACTTCATAACTTTTTCTTGGACATGTTTTATGTTATGTACCTTCTTTTTATGAACACTGCAAATCGTTGACAAACAGATGACCGGGTTGAGATTGTAAATAAATGCCTTGAAAGATACCTCAAAATATATGAAGGGGATAAGCGGAACAATTAGTAAATACTGAAATGGCGATGTTTGGCTAGACATCTATATAAAACCACTTATCATTCAAAAGCCAAAATGGGACTCTTTGTCCTATATGGGTACAAACCACCATCCCAAATGATCGCATCCTACAGAACTCCCGAGTATCACCATCTGTGGGGACACTACAAGAGAATGCATTATATGCTTACCATTTAAAAACGATGTTACTAGGAAACGCCCTACCCTCCTTGAACCCTGTCGGAAATGTTTCCAAACGGAAACTAGTACAAAACGTGTTAGAAACATTCAAGATGCTTCCGACACGTTTATGCTTGATTTTCAATTTTAAAAGCTAAAAACATAAAAAAGTAATTTGTAACATTTATTGTTCCTAAACCTAATCTACCCACCCAAACTTCCTAAAGACACTTCCTAAAAGTTATATAATGACATCTTTGGTCCATTCTAAATCACACTCAATATTTTTTGTTGCAAAATTTAGTTTTCATTAAACTAACATTCAACATTGTGAAGAGAAAAGAGACATCAAGGAGCAGTTTGAAGAAAGAGTTTAGGTGTTACTAAGAGCTAAGAGCATCAAGGAGGAGTTTAAAAGTAGATTTGGAAGGAGGGATCAACTTCAAGGAGGAAAAATCAAGTTTTTTCAAGTTTTTTAAAAAAAAAAAAAATGTTAATGTGATCAATGATCACGAATGATGTGTGCATAATGCACACATCATTCATGATCATTGATCATGATATCAATATGTAGTTTTAATTTAATAAATTTTAAACTCTACATAAAGAAAAAAATAAAATGTAACATTTCCTTTGCATTTTTAAAAATAAAAACTATGTTGTTTTTAATTAAAAATATCATCCAAACTTTGTGTATGCTCTCACCTCACGCCAATATAGTGAACTTGGTGATCAAAAGCATAATAGGATGCGTAGGGTTTAATAATTTAATTATTTTTTCTATTTTTAATTATTTTTACTTTTCTTAAATTAAAAATCCGAACTATGTGTATGTTCTCACCTCGTGCCTATATGGTGAACTTGTTGATCAAAAGCGTAACAAGATGCGTACGGTTTCATTATTTTTGCTAATTTTAAAAGTTTTTTTGTTTTTTTTTTTTTAAAAATCCGAATACTATGTGTATGCTCTCACCTCGGACCTATACGGTGAACTTGGTGATCAAAAACATAATATGATATGTAAGGTGTAGTTTTATTTATTGTTTTTTAGTTTTTAGTTTTTATTTTTCATTAGTAGGTTTGAACTTTGAGTTTTTGAGATATAAAACATAAATGACATCCAATTCAACTTCGGGGGAGGGCATGGGGAAGCAAGCCAAAGTGAGGGTAAATCCCACAAAACAAAATCCTAAAGCTCCTCTTTGAGACATGTGCAAGTGTTGGAGTACTTTCTTTGGCGGTGGCTCTCAATCTTGGATATGCAAATTGCGAATATGCATTTCAAGTCCTCATATACCCGACTTAAAGCTCATTTAATGGGGGCTAACGAGAATGGGGATTAGAAAATGTTCCAAGGTTGAAAAGACAAATTTTGGCGTACGTGAAAGAGAAAAAGAAGGTTGAATTACAAGCTACAAAAGCTATATCTAAAACCATTCCTTTGCAGAGGAGGGGTTCAGAAAACCACCCACCCCATTAAACTATCCTTTCATTCAAACTCCAACCCAACCACTTGAAGTTGAAACTCCCATAGAGGAAGAGAGGTTCTCATGAAAGAGAACAAAAGGTCCATTAGATCAAGCATTTGCAAATGAGAAAAGGGAAATTGCTGATGAGTTGGTTGCTTGATGCATTTATGCATGTGGGCTGCCGTTCACTGCATTGCGGTCACTATATTGGCAACTGGTGAGAGGTATTAATAAGGCATCTCAAAGGTACAAAAGCCCTAGTTATGATAAGGTTAGAATATCATTGTTGATGAAAGAAGTGGACCATAAACATACTTCTTTGCACATAATTAGGGATTCGTGGAAGGACTCAGGGGTATCTATTATTTCAGATGGATAGAAAGATGCTCGAAATAGACTCCTAATCAACATTGTTGCAGTGTGCCCTAAAGGGACAATGTTCTTAAAGATTGTTGATTGTGAGGGCGAAGTGAAAGATGCACAATTTATTGCTAATATTTTGATTGAGACTATTGAGTTGGTGGGCCCTCAAAACATTGTCCAAGTCATTATGGACAATGCAAAAAATTGTAGAGCAGCAGGGTTGATTGTAGAGGGGAGATATGAGCACATATTTTGGATACCTTGTGCAGTACATTCCTTGAATTTGATGCTTTGTAGAAGATTGACAAGAATCCCATGGATAGAGGAAATTTATATAGAGGCAAATGAGATTCAGATGTTTGTCACAAATCATCATATGTCCCAAGTTATTTTTAGGAGATTCTCTAGGTTGGAGTTGCTGAAGGTAAGGGAATAATTGAGTAGTTTCTAATTTTATTTTCTAACTTTCTATGAAATTATCAATTGAATTTCTTTTAAATTTAATTTTATTCTTCATTAACTTGTTTTGATTTATTTTAATAAGTTGTTGAAACAAGATTTCCTCTTACACACTCGTCTTGAGACGACTTGTGAAGGTAAAACAAGCCTTAAGTAGTATGGTGATTGATGATGTTTGCTCCGTGTGGAGGTGAGGAAACATAGAACACGCCATCAAGATAAAATCATTAATACTTGACGATGATTGGTGGGCAAAAGTTGAATACTTGTTCAGTTTTACTGAGCTTATTTTATCCATGATTAGATATGCAAACAAAGATCACGCTTGTATAGGGGAAATGTATGATGACATTGACTCTATGCTAGAAAAAATTAGAGTCATCATACAAAAGAAAGAGCAAGATCCTAAAGAAACCTTCCAAAATCAAGCTAAAAGCATGATCATGAGAAGGTGGAATAAAATGACGATCCCATTGCATCTCCTTGCCTATGCCATGAATCCCAAATATTATAGTAGTGAAATACTTGGGCTACCTGATAGGCAACCACCATATAATGACCAAGAAGTTGCAAATGGAACTAAGACAACATTCTCAAGACTTTTTCCGATCTAGTTGTAGCTAGTTCGGTCCACTGATGAAATGGAGATCTTTGTCTCTCGCATCTAATGGTAGCATGGGTGAAATGGAGGCATTATATGACAAGTACAACATGACCCCAATCATGTGGTGATATGTACATGGCCACGATGCCAAGTACCTATGACTGTTGCCATTAAAATCCTCTCACATCTACCCTTTCCCTCTTGCTGATCATGCTACCCTTTCCTTCTCTCTATAGGTCGATCCCCCCAGGTTCTGCCTCCCTTCCACTGTCCTCCACGCACTATTATGAAGTTTGATGAGGGTGACCCTGAAACCTTTTCCTCCCACCTTCGTCAACTTCTCCCCCAGCCTCAGTTCACCTCGCTCTCCATAAACATGAAGTACAACCTCCTCTCTTCCATTATCCATGAGGCTGCCTCAAATTCCTACCCCCATATCACCCTCACCCTTCCTAACAAAAAAACTTGCCCCATGAACCAATGGTATGATGAGGACTGTAAAGCCCTTCACCAATAAGCTTCGCTTTGCTTCTATTCATGCTCTCCCATCCTTTCCCTCTCTCAAGTCCACTTATCGCCACCTCCTTCGCCACAAGAAATGCATTTTCATCTCTCGACGAAGATGGGAGCTTTGTGAGTCCCTTTTACACTCTCCTAAGCATTTTTGGTATACTATTCTCCCCCGACATTCCCCTCTTCCGCAAGACTTAGATCCCAACTCCATGTATGCTCATACCTCCACTCTTTACGACATCCCTGGCCAGCCCCAGATCCGGGTTGTGTCCCCACCTTCTGCTTGTCACATTTTCACCCACACGAATGTTAAAAATGTCATTTCAGCCATGAATAGTAGCAAAGCAATGGATGAGGAGGGCTTTCAGGCAGAACTCTTCAAGCAGGGAGTTGGCATCCTGAACAACTATTTAGTGGATCTCTTCAACCAAGTGGTTTGTACAGGTTTTCTAGGGTCTTGGTCCCACCACATTATTCACCCCATCCACAAATCGGGTCCTACCTCTGATCCCAACAAACATAACGATCATGGTGGGTCAAACTTTCGCCAAACTATATGCTACAGTGCTTCACATGTGGCTTTTAGAGTTTCTGGACCAGAGTCACTGCAGAGCTAGGGGACAGGCGGGCTTTCGACCAACCTACCAGACCATTGACCACATCCTCACTCTTCGAGCCATCATCGAGGAAGCATGTCACTGTTCGTCCAAGGTTTTTGCTTGGTTTGTCGACCTTTGGAAAGCCTTTGATGTTGTTCCGCGGAAGCTCTCTTCTAAAGGCTCAGAGAGATTGGCATTTCTGAGACTCTTATAGCTTTGTCATCATCATACGAGGAGGTTACGGGCCGTTGTTGTCTTTATTCTTATCGGCTCTCGACTTCGTCAGGAGTACCATTGGGGTCAAACAGGGTTGCCCTTGTCTCCCACCTTGTTCAATATCTATATTGATGAGTTAGAGGAGTTTATCGGGATCACATTCAGAGGGGGACGGTTGTCTTCTCCACCAGGTTTTGATCTATATTCTCCTTTTTGCGGACGATGTGGTCCTTGTCTCCTCTGCGGAAGGTTTACAGAGACAACTGGATGCTTTAGCCCTCTTTTGCGACCACAAACAACTGACAATTAACTTGGGTAAGACCAAAGTTATGATCTTCAATGGCCTGAAGACATCTGATTTTCATTTCTTCTACAGGAAGAGCTTGAGATCACTAGCTCTTACACTTACTTGGGAGTACTCTTTTCTGGACCTTGCTTTAGTTTACGACCAACACTTCAACCTCGGGTTAATAAGGGCTATGGCTCCTTGGCGATCTTGGAGAGACAGTGCTTCCGCCATCACTTCCAGGACATCCTATCCAAGATGTCCCTCTCAGACTCTCTTGTCAGACCCACTGTTCTTTATGGTTCTGAGGTTTGGGGGCCCTCCTTACTTGAGTCCGACTGGGCTGCAATGGAGAGAGTTCAGATCCTTCTTCTCAGACGTATCATCAAATGCAAGGAGATGGTTCCCCACAATATCATCCTGGCAGAGTTTGGGGCTCGTCCCTTTAGGTTGGAAGCAATTTTTGGCCTTGTTTCCCTCTTACATCGCATTCGAGACTTGTTGATTCCTCTGCGGGAAGGGACAGGTATCCCTACCTTGCTTACTGCTCCTCTGAGGCCATTGCTTTGGCCGATCGTTTTGGTCGATCTTGTTGTTGGTATGTCGGAGTCTCACGACTACTTGAGTCTATTGGGATTCAGACAGATCACCTCCCACCATACAATTATACTTTAGATGCTCCCCCATCTCCTTTCGGGCAAATAGGATTTGAACAAAATCATCAGAGATGATATCTACAGCAGATTCATTCAGTGCACTGGACCAACCCCCAGGGTGGGTTACGTCCGAAGATGGCCTTCTATGCTGTACATTTTCTTGAGGTCAATAATGGTCTTATTTCTCGGCCCTAGTATATTTCTTGACATTGGACGCACGCCCTTCACATTTCCTTGGGTCAATTCAGGGTTGGCTCTCATAGGCTCCGGTTGAGTGTGATCATCAGATTGACCGTTTTGAGCAGATTTGCCAGCTTTGTTCCCTCCAGGAGATCGAAACGGAAGAGCACTTCATCTTCCAGTGCCCCATCTACTACGAGATCAGAGGGAGATTTCACTGCCTGTTTAGAGAGCATCCGACATTCACAAACTTCTTTAGATACTATGATTAGAGGTGCCTTGCTCTCTATTCTTAGCTTCGGAGGACCTTCAGACTTTTAGAAAGAGACCATTCAGCCCACTTCCTTTTTTTACAAGACGACTACCTCGGAGGGGCACTAAGCGACAAGGTGATACCAATCTTGATTCCCAGACGAGATCAGTCCGGACCCGAGGCACTATTTCACAGACTAGGGACGTCCAGACACATACGAGGTCGAGGCATCTTCTCATAGATGGCCTTTGAGATCCACCAGACGAGCACAAAGTGTTCATCCTTCCTCTGGGCATCGACACCCCAAATCTTCCACAACCTCAGATACCGAGCTTCAACACATTACTAGCTTCTTTCAGTCGGCCTTGGATGTTAGATGAGGGGGTCTCCTCTCTTGCCTCCTCTTCCTTTTCTTCCTCCGCATGTTTGGGTTTTGCTAACTTCTGCAGGCTTTTCCGGGCTCTCTTCTTGCCCGTTCTTCTTTTCCTTCTCCTTTCTGGTTGTTCTCAGGGACCTTTTGGTCCTCTGGCTGGATTCTTGTTTGTTTTCTTTGTATTGGTGCAGTCCCATTGACCTACTTTTGTGGTCATTCGTTGGACATTTAATATATTTATCTTATCTTATCTTATCTCACAGGTATAAAATATTAAAATGAAATCAAAAGTTTGTTGTTTATTAATTAAAAAATTATGTTCTCAGTAAATTAATATTATTAGTAATTTGAAATTTCTAACCTCTTTTTTGTTACATGTGACTAGTAATTCTTCAGTAGAGCGGAATTGGAGTACATATACCTTCATCCACTTAGCCAAATGGAATAAGTTAACATCCAAGAAGGCTAAGGATTTAGTGTATGTACATTCCAATTTGCGCATCCTATCACACAAGACTGAAGGCTATATTAGAGGTCCCAACAATATTTGGGATATTGATCCTGAGGCTAGTGAATTTGGAGGGTACTGTTAGATTTCAGACTTACCCATATTTCAAGGTTTTAGGATTTTAGACTTAGCCATACTTCACGGTTTTAGGATTTTAGGGAGATATCGTAGGAGGTATGAAGTAGTATGAAAGAATAGATAGGTCTAACAAAAAATTATATAGACATCTCTCCTAAAATAGCACGAGCCGACCCCACCCCTTTCCCTTTACACGCCTTAGGATGTGCACTTAGGGAGATTGATGCGTCAATAAGTCCCGCAAGAGAGATATTTTAGTAACTGAAAAATATAGGTGTAAACCTATATAAACACTACATGCAATGGCAAAACACACACACTCATTTATGTCACATGATTCATGAACATGTGAAATTTTAAGCATATTGAATGTTATGAAGTAGTATGGATACAAAATATTTTGTGCTTTAACTTTTATGGACTAAAAAATGAGTATAATATATATATATATATATATATATATATTATAGTATATTGTATATATGTTTCCATGCTGTTTTGTACCCAAGGCTTTCTTGAAAATCAGCATTTCCCCATTTTGGGCTCGCACCTGTACCTGTTTCATTTTCTGGCAACATAGGCTGGAACAATGAAAGCAGATCTGAAATGATTTCAAACTAACAATTAAAGCAAAGGGATAATGAAATTTACCAAATGTTTATTGCAAACCCTGGTAGAAGTTTCAGCACCTTTTTAAGTAGTTATAGGAAAATCAGTGATTAGTCTGCCTGAGGGCTAAGTTCAAATTGAAAAAACCAACGAGGTTCATCATATAAAAAGTTGAATTTTCCGAATTCGCAAAATGTTTTTTAATTATTGCAAATTATTCCAGGAGGATTGTTATTTAGTGTAGTGATATAAAATATTTTGCATCCTACGTGATCAGTTTTCTCTTTTCCAATGTTTGTGCTCCAGGAGCTGTTTGAGGGTTACTACTTTTGCCAGGCCCAGAGAGAGGATTATTTTGCAAGAGCTAAACCTCGAAAAGGCCATCCTACGATTTTGAGGTAAAATAAAACAGATCACGACTCTATGTATTTTGTTGATTTTCGGTTTCTTAACAGAATTTCTTTTTGGGAAAATTATTAATGCTTGATAACATTTTCTTCTTTGCAGTCTTTATATTTAAGACGAAGGGGTTGCATTTGATTATTCTCATGAACAGGATGCAGAATATTGCAAGGGAGTTAAGCGTTGTGATACCAGTGAGCTTCTTTGAGGAGGCAAATAATGCACATTACAATTCAGTTGTGGTAATTGATGCAGATGGAACAGATCTTGGTTTATACCGGAAATCACATATTCCTGATGGGCCAGGTTTGTGACAATAATAGAAGTTCAAAGTCAACTTCTGTCATTTCTATGGATGTTTTCTTTTGTGAGTGCTAAAGGTTACGTGATTTCTTTTATAAAGTGCTAAGATTACTTAGATTTTGTTGTAGGCTATCCAGAAAAATTCTATTTTAATCCAGGTGACACAGGCTTTAAGGTTAGTTGCCTCTCTACATTTCACCAAATATTTTATGCAAAAGATAGCTGCTTTTACCTGCAATATTATTTCTAACAAGAGATAGCTGCTTCGGTGACTAATCTTCCTTTTTTGAACTTTTTAGATGTCAGGTCATTTATTTTTGTGGGATTTTTACCCATGTGGTTTTAGTTATTACCTAGATGACCTCCATGAATATTCATAACTCTAATGACATTTTTCCTCATGTATTTTTGGTAATAATCACCAGGCAAGGGGTCCCACTTCAGCATACAAGCACTGTAAGCATTTGTTAAGTGGGGAGGAATGGCAAATATAATTCACCACTTTGGGCTTCTCACCCTCGAGCATTTATTTCTAGATGTTATGATTAGTACTATTAATTTGGTTTGGACTGATGAGTAATGCAGATGTTGTATCTAATTTGGAAAGATGTTTGCAAGTATGAAGCATTGTTATTGTAGTTCGCGTTGATAATCAATGCAGTTATATGACCCTTGTTTATTGGATATGCAGGTCTTTGAAACCAAGTTTGCCAAAATTGGTGTAGGTAAGACATTACTCTATGCCCAATTATATTAATGTGGTTGCATTTAAGCTTTTAGACTCAAATCTTTGAAATCCAGAAGTAAATCTTTCTATTTTTATGTATTTACTGTGGATGCATTTTTTTGTTTTGTCATGATTTGCTAGCGTCCCTGTAAATGCTTACTCAATTGGGCTAAGATGTTTTTATTTCGGATGCAATGCGGGAAATACATCATGACACAGGCTAAAATCCAGGTGATTGACGCCCTTTCAGCCAGTTGGATGCCACACTGGCAAGCTGACTGGGTTTTTAAAGCATGCCCTGAAATTCCCCATAGAACTTGTAGGTCTTTCTCAAACATAGAAAGGAAAGCATTTTATACTGGATGAGGATTCCTCACAACTTGTACCTTTAAGACCTGTTTTATTGATTTTCTTATATATTTGTTTCTTGTATGGATCCAAAATTGTTTCCAACAACACACCTCTCAGATTTACAATTTCTTTGTCCTAAACTGCAGATGAATTTCACGTTTTATGACAAGTTTATGTTAGTAAAAACTAAAGCACTGTTAGTTAATGGTGTGGTCTAGGTTCCTATTCTCAAAGAATTCCTGCTGTGACTCTATGTTATATGATCATGCGGGTCAATTCATCTATGTCTAGAGAAAGCATGGTATGCAGTACAAAAAGATTATATAGCTAGAATTTTGGTTTGAAATAAGAGGGATATACAATTAATTGTCATGGTGGTATCTACTGATCAACAGTCTTTTTGTTGGCTATCAACAGTCTTTTGTGTGCAGAAAATGTAGAGAAGCTATTTACTATGTAACACGTAATGTCCCCTTTTCAGAATTAATTAATTCCGAAGACCTGAAGCCTATTTTTATTCTTTTCCATAGGCTAAAGGGGAAATTAAAAGATGAAAATAAATTAATTTAAGTGGTCCAAGGATATTTTTTTATATTTTGTGTGCAGAAAATGTAGAGAAGCTATTTACTATGTAACACGTAATGTCCCCTTTTCAGAATTAATTAATTCCGAATACCTGAAGCCTATTTTTATTATTTTCCATAGGCTAAAGGGGAAATTAAAAGAGGAAAATAAATTAATTTAAGTGGTCCAAGGATATTTTTATATTTTAATTGGAAAAGGACACTTAAATTATATTTTAATTCAAAAAACATTATTAGAATAAAATAATAGTAGAAGGTTGACTTCTATTATTGGCACTTAGTTAGAATTAATAAATAAATAAAGGGGGGCGCCAAAGTTGAAGAGAGAGCTACATGCTTTTGTAAATCCTAATTTTAGGATAAGGGGTGACAAAAGTATTATTTAATATGTTTAATCCTATTCTTAGGATGGGGTGCCAACATGGAGGTGGATTATTTAAAGTGTTTAATCCTATTTTTAGGATGGGGCGCCAACATGGAGGAGGGATTTATTATTTTTAATAATTCAAAGCTTGTGCATGTAAGTCTAAAAGGGAGTGCCCACTTTAGAGTGTCTGAAAGTTATAAAGGCAGACTTGGGGTTCATTGTAACACATCTTGGAAATTTATGAATTATTTTCTTTGTGTGCAAGAAGCTTCTGCTTCTGCAACAACAACAGAGGATGAAACCCCTCATTTGCATACGGATTTGGGGACGAAAACCCTTACTTCTCAGTTGGGCAATTCCATTCAGGGTCGCAGTGGTTATTTAAGGTGCAAGTGTTCTGCCAATTTAGCTCCAGGCAATTATATTCAGACATTGGTATTGTTTTATTGTATTTGGTTGGAAATAAATAAATAAAAGACGGTTTTTTCCTATTGTGGTTCGCTGTTTTTATTTGTATAATTAAGATTATTGCTGTTGTAAAAGTTCATTTTTGCAATACTACTGCTCCTAGGATTTAACGGAAATATCCAGATTTGCTAGAAGTTTCTTTTTCAGGGATATTATAGTGGTATCAGAGCGAATTTCCTCCCAGCATGTGGACGGGAAACTATTAAATTAAATAAAAACATAGGAAGAGGGAAAAATTGCAGCTTTGAACTTCATGCAGTTAGTGACAGAGAAGTCAGATACCAACAAAGGGAGAAAAAGAAAGCTTCAAAACAACTAGGAGTCATGGAAAACCAGGACCCAAAAGATGCACGTTTTGATAGGCTTGTTCAGGGACAAGACAAGTTAGCTGATATGATGGGTCAGTTGATCCAAGTTATGCAAGGCACGAATGTGCAAAGGACTTCCAACGGTGAGGGAAGTTCTTCAGGGGGAAACAATAACCAACACACTCGGAAGACGAACACTGGTTCTATTGCTAGGCCCTTCCAGCCTGAATTCCTTCGCAGGGAGGAAGTAGTTCCAGAGGTGGAAACTCAACCATCTATAACAGATGATATTGTTGCTAGCTATGTGGAATACAAGGTACTTCCAGGTGAGATTCGCTCAATAATTTCATCAATCTAAAGAAGAACATGAGTGGACCAAGTGCTGATATGAGACCACTAAATACTTAGAGAGACTTGCAGTAGGCACTAGGGAAGTTGTCACTCCCTACTTTTGGTGGCTCTGGCAAGAGTACGGCTTGTGCACAGATACATAAGTTGGATACCTTCATATCACTCAGGCTAATGATGGAAAAGGTAGCCATCAAATTTGCTACTCTTCATCTAAAAGGTATAGCACATGAGTGGTGGTACCATGGGCTAATCACACAAGGACACAATCTCATTCGCTCATATGCGGATTTTAGTGACAGGTTGATAGAGAGATTTGACAGAGTGGACCCGAAAATTCATTTCCGGGAATTAGCTCAACTTACACAACTACATTCAGTGACTATATAGCTAAATTTTAGAAACTTTCTCGTGATAGTACACGATGCGATAAAGAGGAGATTGGTTGTTTTGTTTATTGAAGGTTTAACTGAATCTCTTAGGGGTTTAGTGAAAGCTTTCAGCCCTACTTTTCTGCAAGGAGCCATCAAAAAGGCTTTGGATTTGGAAATAGCAGCCCCTAAAGGGAAATTTTTGCCTATAGGACAGCAAAGAACTACATTTTTGAGCAACAAAAAGCAACACCTTTGGGCAGCTAAGGACAATACCTTCCGAGCAGCCAAAAACATCTTCCGTGGGGCAGCTAGGGGCAACACTTGTTGAGAAGATACAGACAAAGGGAGATGAGACTCAAAATGAACTCAGGTGAAAGAAACTATGCTTCACTTGCAGGGATCCATGGGGACCGGGTCATAGGTGTCTTCCAAAGGGACAAGTGCATTACATAGAAGTGATATCAGATGAAGATTCAAAAGAAGAACTAGAGGTTGTAGGAAGCACTCTTGCCACACTTACAGGTATACTACAATATCAACCCTTTAGGGTTAGTGGAGTCCTTGGGAAAAACATTATCGTATTGATTGATAGTGGGGAAACCCACAATTTTATAAATGAAGGATTGGTGAATAGGAGAGATTTGGAGACAAATGATGTAATAGGTTTCAACGTCATTGTGGCCAATGGTTTTACCATAACTTGCCAGAAAAAGGTTGAGCAACTTAGCTTCACATTGGATGACAATCGAATTAGTGATGATTTTTATGGTGTTGGTTTGAAAGAGATTGACTTGGTGCTAGGAGTGCAATGGTTGCATTCGTTGGGGGAATTCATCCAAAACTTTCATAATATGAAGTTTAAGTTAAATGGGAAAGAGTTGGTAATCCATGGGTTCACTGATAGAGTTACAACAAAAGTTTCAACTAGCAGAATGGAGGGTATTATTGTTGTTAGCACACTTTCTAGATCCCAGTTGATGCATGATTCCACTACTTCTGGACTCCTTTATTGAGGTTATTGAAAGAACTTTACCTAATGCATGGTTTCCTAATCATATCAGAGAGGTGCAACAAAAGCCAACAACTTCAAGGTTTGGGAATTGTAAATTCCCAAGGTGAATTTGGGATCCCGGTATTTGTAGGGTGGTTTCGAGAACGAGAGAATTGGAATGACATTGCTTGTGCGCAAGCAAGCAATTCTAGGAAGGGTAGACTTTAATGTCCCCTTTTCAGAATTAATTAATTTTGAATACCTAAAGCCTATTTTTATTATTTTCCGTAGGCTAAGGGGAAATTAAAAGAGGAAAATAAATTAATTTAAGTGGTCCAAGGATATTTTTATATTTTAATTGGAAAAGGACACTTAAATTATATTTTAATTCAAAAGCATTATTAGAATAAAATAATAGTAGAAGGTTGACTTCTATTATTGGGCACTTAGAATTAATAAATAAATAAAGGGGCGCCAAAGTTGAAGAGAGAGCTGCATGCTTTTGTAAATCCTAATTTTAGGATAAGGGGTGGAAAAAGTATTATTTAATATGTTTAATCCTATTCTTAGGATGGGGCACCAACATGGAGGTGGATAAAGGATTATTTAAAGTGTTTAATCCTATTTTTAGGATGGGGCACCAAAATGGAGGAGGAATTATTATTTTTAATAATTCAAAGCTTGTGCATGTAAGTCTAAAAGGGGAGCGCCCACTTTAGAGTGTCTGAAAGTTATAAAGGCAGACTTGGGGTTCATTGTAACACATCTTGGAAATTTATGAATTATTTTCTTTGTCTGCAAGTAGCTTTTGCTTCTGCAACAGCAATAGAGGACGAAACCCTCATTTGCATACGGATTTGGGGACGGAAACCCTCACTTCTCAGCTGGGCAATTCCATTCAGGGGTTGTAGTGGTCATTTAAGGTGCAAGTGTTCCGCTGGTTCAACTCCAGGCGATTGTATTCAGACACTGGTATTGTTTTATTGTATCTGGTTGGAAATAAATAAATAAAAGACTGTTTTTTCCCATATTGGTTCGTTGTTTTTATTTATAAAATTCAGATTATTGCTGCTGTTGTAAAAGTTCATTTTTGCAATACTGCTGCTCCTAGGATTTAACGGAAATATCCAGATTTGCTAGAAGTTTCTTTTCAGGGATATTACATAATAGTAGGATATTCAAGGATAGTTTCCACATGATAGTTAAAGTCTAAAGATGGTTTTCTATTTTGCAAGAAATGCATCTTATATTACCTTGTAAAACAATATGAATACAGAAGAAGATACATCAAATTGCTAAGCAATGACCTTCCTGGGTTCCTCTTCCAATAGAGGAGAGCAGGGATAACATATCCATCTTCACATAAAACTCAAGATTGCTAAATATTTTTGGAAAACATATATCTTGACAGAAAACTGAGCAGCTAGTTATTCAAGGATGGATTCTACAAATGAAAGTAAAGAGGGAGTATTAGGAAGGAAATCACAGCCTTCGTTATCAATCAATTACTTTAGTGTTTTCTGGCCCCAGTGCTGTGTATGGAAGAAGATCCCACTGAGCTTGAAGTAATTAAAATCTCAGTTGAGACTACGATCTCAAGGATATTCAGATGGAATGTTATTCCATGCTACAATTTTAGTTCCATGAGCCTACATCATGCACTGCTCATGCAAAACAAGTACACATTGAGACTGTTTTCTAGACCAAAGATGCTACTTATCTATGATCTTTAGCCAACTTTATATGGATTGGCATCAGCATGATCCCATACCATTGGACTACATGTTGATGGACCTTCAAAAATAATGCCAGCAGGAATGTCTAGAAATCAAAGGCCATCACCCCATCTCCTCCACCAGTTTCACATATAATTATGGCCAGAGGACCAAGCTTTCATGACAAAATTGGGGATTTATAATCTATAACAATTAGCTTCATAAGTTCATTTTCCCCAAATAGACATAAATTACTATAAAATGGAGCACTAAATAGCTAAATGTAAATCAAATATTCACTTACACATTAACTTGAAATAGTTTGTGGAATCAAAATGTTCAACATTTATGCACAAAGTCCAAATTCCATTGACTTTCTCCACGGCCTGAAATCGGTTGTATCAAACAGGAAGGGTACCAATGCCACTCTCGATCCATTTTCCTATAGTCTACCGCCAATCTATCTCCCTCTCTGCCTCCAGCCCTGCATCCAGCAATATTAAATTCTTATCCCTAAAAGCTATCAATTGCGTATCAGCGATCAAATCTGATTTTGAATCCATAGGAGCTTGACTTGGACATTACTAAAAATTACATTTCAAAGCGTCCAGTTTGACTTGTGACCCACCGAAAATTCAAGTAAAAGCACACTGAACCCAAAAATATCTAATATTAAAAACTGTCAAGAAATAAATTTGACACAAATCCATATTTCAGAAATCCATCATTTGGACATCAAACTACACAAGATGCAAATAAAACAATTTACCAACACTAAACCAATGATCAACTTATCGATCATAGTCCGAAATTTGAAATTTATATTGGATTGCTTCTTGTCAATAATATCAATCGAAGTCTGTAAATTGGAAAAATATTGTTTCTTAGTGGGGTTTTCCTCAAAATCCCGTTCTCCGTCTGATGTAACCTTCTAGTTCATTGATGCAAAACAAGATGCATTTCTTCATAAAAAAGGAAAAAAATATAGATAACTTAATAATGCCAAAATGAAAATACAGGGTAGAATGTTAGAATGAATAATTCATGGATTACAAAATCCAAATTCTGAACTGTGACTGGGAAAGGTATTCTCATTTTCATCTAACTGGCTGAAATCATGTTCTTGAAATTCTGGTTCCTCGATCTTGACGTCAAAATATAATTTTTTTACTTTTAGGTTGATGCCATCCTAATCATTAATCAATGACATCAATGTCTCCTATATTGCTGAAATCGGTTGCTAAGAAGCCAAACATTATAGTGTAAAGACTAAATTATTTGTCCTTTGCAAGTGGCTGGAGTGCAGTGCATGCAGATGCTCAAACCTACTTGTAATGCATGCAACCAGAAGCACTACAGATCTGGCTCAAGAGACGGATGCCAAACTTTTGAAGATTAGAGTCATGAGCTTCAAAGTCCTCTGATGCATCTAGAATGTCATAAATTTACCATTAATAATTAAGAAACAAATCAAGATTTAGAAATTAAATGCATTATGAAGGACATGAATTAAATTTCCAATGACAATTAGTAACTGCAATGCAAGGAAAGAGCATCTGACAAGCAGCTTTCTGTATTACAACTAAATCTTTCCTTTATGTTCTTGTACCTTTGGTTTTCTTGATGGATTCTAACCTGTCTATCCTGGTTCCAAAACTTCTTCTTGATACATGTGTAAAGGCCATACTGGACCTATTCATCTACAGTGAAGGACTCATCATAGAAGGTGTGGATTAAATAATACCCAGCTGCATCCAATGGCTTATGAAATTGATGCTGATGCTGGTCATCTATAATATTTCGAAGATGCTAATCTCCCCATATACTGCATGGATGGCATCTTTGGCTCTATCCATATCCTTGTAAATATATCCTCGTACAACATTTCCCCATCCAGCATCCTTGAATATTTAACCTACAGCTTTGAAATTTCGCAAAATTTTAATAATGTCATTCACTACCTTCTAGAAAGGTTCACCAATTACCAATGCAACAACATTTGTACAATCCATGCTCCTGCTATAGGATGAATCAAGCCATGTGTTTTACATATTTAATTTCCAACTTATTTTTTGGTGAACATATGATTTGCAAAGGGATAGATTTTATTTCGAGTGGTAGTATATCTGTGGTTGCAGAGTGAAAAGGCTCTTTATCCTCTGTATAATGTATCACCAAACTAAGTTCCCATGCATAGATATAAGTAAATTTCATAAACGATTTTCCCGTTCTATTATAGATTTTAGTTTTTACCCTTTCTAATTTTCCAATATCTTTTAGCACGAGGTTGAAGCTTCAGATTGCATGAGGGGATTGAAAATTTTAAGATATTTATTTGCAAGATTTTGCCAACAAGGACACAATTTGAAATGTTGCCAGTAAAAATTACCATGGCATTGCCTGTTCCCGCCTCAAAAGCACTTCTTGAAGAAAACCATACAGTAATGTCTGCACCCTGCTGCCCCCACTACAACTTTCTTTGATGTATGAATGGTCTTCGTGTGTATGGTGCCTCTATAACAAGACAAGAAAATTAGAATCTGTTTTATTCCTTCCACCAGTCCAACCACCAAACTTAATGTGCATCCTAGGAAGTACAATGTTCAGGTCATTAACTTCTTGATCAATAGCAGGTAAAAGTAGAGTTCTGAGATTTTCAAATGTAAGAACTTTGTTTCCATCACCATAGCTTGCAAGAATGGGGATCTAGCGAAATGGAAAAGTAAGTACGAGCTAAATAACCGCATTCAGTGAATTTGATGTAAAAATTCAAAATTCGCCGAATACCAAATATGACTAAAAATTCGTTAAAATTTGTTGAAATTCATTAGAATTCATTGAAGTTCATTTTCTTTTTTGAATATTTAATCTAAAATACAAACATAATACTTTTGTTAGCATTTGCAAAGAGAAGAAAGAATACAGAGAAGGCAAACTGCACTGCTCAAATGTCACAGGCAGAGGTTTATTTATATGTGAAGAGGTGGTTACAAATTGGTTGAACAGTTACCAACCGAACAACTACATAACTGCATTATATACTATATAATGCTCTATATTATAACACCCCCTCTTAATGACTAAACCGGAAACAATACCAAATTTGTACCGAAATTTTACAAATTTCCTAAAGCCCATATGTTTAGTCATTACATCTACAGACAGTGCCATAAGTTGTACTTCAAAATCAGCAATCCATGATTGTGTTGTGGTTGTCGCATGAAGAAGAACCACAAAACAAAAATCTGGTCCCATGAACAAAGGATATGGCAAGTGGTCCACTGGTTCTTTGTTACGTGATTCATTGACCAGTGATGAATCACCAATGGTTGAGAGTGTCAACCCCATCTCCAGAGTGCTGAAATCAGAACCTTGGAGAGGTGGATTGAAAAATCTATTCCAGGCTTGTGTAGCTTGTTGGAGTCTGTATAGAGACTCAGTTATCCTGCAATCGAAGTCACCTCGATCATGTCCTTGCAACACCATGTAGTGCTCATCCAACTTTCTCAATAAGAGAAATGTGACCATCTGTGCAGTGGGAGTTAGAACCAACTCCGCAATAGTAGGAGAAATAACCATCTCCGCAGTAGTAGGAGTGAGAACCAACTCCTCATCTATTTGCTCATCTATCCCCCTCTGTTGGGAAAGATCTTTCACAACACAATGAGCAAACTGTTCATGCTCTATTGTCCTTCGAGCAAGTACCTCTGAGTGAGTGGTGGGCATGCCATCTCACCATGCACCTTCAGTGCATCTGGAATAGTGGAGTCTCCATCCACAACAAACTGTTCTTTAGAATGAGGAAATCCATCCTCCCAAGGCATGTCCGCCTCCCGTACATCTGGTATAGTGGATATTCCCTCCACAATAGGTGCATATGGGTTGACTGTATCCAAGTCAATAGATCTGTGAGGAGTGGCTTCCTCCCAAGGCATTGCAGCCTCCTGCACATCCTGTATGGTGGAGTTGTCCTCCACACGTGCATTCATGTTGATTGTAGCCGGATCAACAAGCCGATACTGACCACCTTCCCCAAGACCAAGGGCAATTATCCGTCTCTGTTTCACATTAGAGACAACACAATTCTTTTCACAAAAATCCACAAAAATATTGGGATTTTCAGTCAATTGACGAATAGATAGAAGATTCTTTTGTAAAGAAGGTACATATCTAACATTCCGTACCAACAATTTATGAGCATTATTCAATACAATGCATATATCTCCTATCCCTTCTACTGCAAGTGATTCTCCATCAGCTAGTACTATTGATTCAAAACAGATATTTGCCCTACGATATGAAAAGTTTGCGGACGCACTGGAGTCAATGATCCAGCAACTAGTACCACTACCATGCGAGCATGATGTCGTAAGACAATAAAGAGCATGCCCGTCATCTAAATCCCGTTCTTCTGCAATTGCTGCCACATGTCCCTCATCACATGGATTTTTGTTCTGCTGCGAAAGATCATACTTCCGCTTCCGAGAATCCTTCTTAAGGTGCCCAACCTTGTGACAGTATTAGCATTTAACCTGATACCGAGTAGATGATTCACTAGAATGACGTTTCCACTTTCCCTTTGACTGAGTGACAAGAGCACTCTCTGAATGGTCACAATTAGATTCTACTTGAAGTTGTCTCCGCTCTTTTTGCAACAGGTAGGAACTCACCTTGTCAAACGTGAGTGTTTGACTTTCAGCCATTAAATGGAGTGCCTCCACAAATGACTCATACGAAGAAGGTAAGCTATTCAAAACCAGAGCCACCATATCATCGTCGTCCACCTTTTTGTTGATGGAAGATAACAGTCTCGGAGGTCTTTCATCCGAAGTAGGTGCTCCGACAACGATCCACCTTCTTGTAACTTTACAAAAAGAGCATATTCTTCAAGTATAAAACCCGACTCTTTTCTGATGTCTAATATTTATCCCTCAGACTGGCCCACAATGTGCTTGCCACAATAGCATTCCGCACTTCCGGTATCATATCATCCGACACCGACAACTTGAGGAGCAATAATGCTTCCTTATGACATTTGTCATAATCCGTGAAGTTCGTCGTTGGTCAACTTTCACTATCCGTGATTATTTTATTACAAGCACGAAACTCCGCAAGCGTTAAAATCTTAGGGCTCCATACATTAAAAGTAGTGCCCGTTGATTTTTGTGTCTCCGACATTGTCAAGTGTGAAATCATTTTATTATTCCAAACTAATGGAAATAATAAAATAATAGTTTGCCCACACTAATAAAACAATATATTATCCCACCAAGTATTACTTAATCCAGCAAGTAATATTGCAAATCGAGTGAAATTAATTATGCAAATATAAGGTGAATACCTTTGTTGAAAAATAATATTATTTCACCGACCTTCTTTCAAAAGGAAGAAACCAAATGACTCTGCCTTTGAGTTTTTCTGCCACGATTTTGCCTCCAGGATCTGCGATCTGCCCTCCAGGACTATGGAAACTTTGCCCACGACTCGTGCTTTGTCACGAACTTCTCCAGGAGTATTTTGAGACTGCTTATTCGCAACTCACAGCCATGATCTGGGTCACGAATTCCTTCAAGCGACTGGGTTTTTGCCCTCCTGAGCAGCCACATTTCTCTCCTTTCACTTGGACGTTTGACCTCCTTCACACGTTGGACGTTTGCCCTCCTTCACACGACCGGGAACAATATACACGAGCCCACGTTTTTGTTCTTTCCTCTGCTGCCCTAACAACTACTTGGATTTCCACGATTTCAATGGTGATGTAGTGGCTATTATATTATACTCTGTCCCTACGTCATGAATATTTCTCAATGACTTTACCCATGATTTCTCCTTCACACGACTGTATCTACCACGAACTCTGCTGCTTGAATGGAGAAATTTCTTCTTTCTCTGCCCTAGCGTCTGGTATTCTTCCCAAATACCTTCACGTTTTGCCAAATTCGTGCCCTGTTAGGGCTTCTCTTGGAGGCTTCCTCGAACTGCAACCTTGGATGCGTTGATACCAATGTTAGCATTTGCAAAGAGAAGAAAGAATACAGAGAAGGCAAACTGCACTGCTCAAATGTCACAGGCAGAGGTTTATTTATATGTAAAGAGGTGGTTACAGATTGGTTGAACAATTACCAACTGAATAACTACATATGCATTATATACTATATAATGCTCTATATTTTAACAACTTCTTGTAGTCGAATTTAATCATGAAGTTTATGGCTGATTTTGTAGTGACGATTTTTTAAATGAATTTTATCCTTCACGAATTTGAATGCGGCAACTCAAAATATGAGCAAAATAAATGGTGACCCAAAGCTTTATAGTGATCAAGATTGTTACATTCTGTACTCTCCAAACATTTGTTGAGCATCTTTAGTAGTACAAGGAGAGAAAAGTGCGTTGATTGCTGGCCCACGAAAATTCTCTTATATATCCTCAATACAGATTTGCAGCTGAATTAACAGCCTCGGCCATCTTCTCATTGCCTTTATTTGTTCTCTTTGTCCACATGCTTAGCTGAAGCTCCCTTGTCTTCAATTGTCATGTCTTTGAGCACAAAGAAGCATTGAGAGAAACAATATGGATGGAGTCAAAAGACAGTTTCCCAATAAAGATCTTCGAATAAGCTATCTAGCAACAAACACAACCATAATTGCTAATTGGGGACAATTGATTACATAACCAAATCAACCAGAACCTATGATGATTTTGATGGCATTATCTCATGCCATATTGTATCTCCCAATACCTTAAAAGTTATTAACTATGGAAACGGGGGAGTCACTTGGAAAATAATTACGCCGAGAGGCATTCCTACAATGGCAGGCAAGGCTGTAATGGAGTGCATTGTTCAATTTCATTCTCGACATTAAATTTGACGTTCATTTGACCATCATGTGACAATTCATTCATAAATTTGACTTGTATTGGACTGTCACTTAAATAATTTTGTTTCTTTTTTCTTGGATATGTCAATAAAAAAATTATAATATCTTGGCCATGTAGTAATGTTTGGGACTTTTTTTTGAGACGGACACAATCACGTAGCTAAATGATTCCATTTGCCACAAATCAATGGGAAATTACCATCTATTGGTGTATTTCATATAGATAAATTTATTATAATATACTTATTATATTTATTTTTTATTGTTATTTTTTTGGTATACTTATATTACCCTTGCATAGTTAGATAGGTGCCTTGTGATTGATATCTCCCGGCATATTTTAGATAGATTTATTTAAGATATCTATACTAATGTTTACAACACATGTGACCATGGGAATATAAATATTGGCTCATATTTTTGAATATACCACTACATCTTCTATTCTTGGGACCCCCTTTTAGACTACCATCCCAATGTTTACAGTTATACTGGTGAAAAATTTACAAATATAAATTACCACCTGTATGGTCACATGTACTATGAACTATGTAAATTCCTTTTGGAAACTCTATCAAAGTTAAGTTTGATCTAACCAAATAGAGGGGATTCCACTTGCCATTTAAATCTGTTGGTTCTAACAAGCTTTCCATATTAGCAGAGAATGTCCAAACAGACTTACATGGCATGTGACATAAGTAATTTTCTGTCTATGGTCAAGGCAACACACACACCAGTCCAGATTGGGTCAGACAAATGGTTTTATATTTCTTCTTTGCAAAACTAAGGCGATTCCAAATAATCAATACATGACACTTTTTAAAATTTTCATTGCATTTACTGTTTTATCTCATTCTTTTAAGGAAATTTGCAAGTGAATTATGGATGGCTATATGGTAAAATATGAAAAAACTTGTTATTTCACAGACAGGCTGGTTAATAATGAATTGTTATAAATTATTTGATATGTAGCTATTTGCTGGGATCAGTGGTTTCCAGAGGTAGCAAGGGTGATGGTGCTCATGGGGGCAGAAGTTTTATTCTATCCAACTGCAATAGGTTCTGAACCTCAGGACTGTGGTCTTGATTCAAGTCAGCACTGGAAGCGAGTTATGCAAGGGCATGCAGGAGCTAACCTTGTAAGTATTCATAATTTTTTACAGTGAACCTGCAACTGCATTGTCCATTAAGAACGTGACACACTTAGAGACCACCATTTTTGATATCATGCAAATTCTTACTGTTGAGGAGGCATTTGCAAATGTTTTCTTATAATAAGATTACATCCATTGGATTGTCATGAGCATACAATATACATCCCTATGCCACCATAAGCATTGTGGAAATCTCGGAGCTTAATTGACTTTGGGAACTCACTTTACTGAGATCCCCTTGCATTGTCTACAACCTTTGTTTCTTAAGTTGTGTATGGTTTTGCTTTCTATTGATCACATACCAAATAAAATCTGCACTTCTCATTTGCATTTACTGCATCCAATCTTACCAGAATGATCCAAACACATTCAATAAACAAATCGTCATTTATAACAGGTACCTTTGGTTGCATCAAATCGAATTGGGAAGGAGGTCATTGAAACTGAACACGGGCCAAGCCATATAACATTTTATGGCAACTCCTTCATAGCAGGTGAGCTCATTTGGCTTTTAGGATATAAGTTTTGAATTTCTTTGTGTAGTGTTCAGTAGAGAGGCATTACTATTCTTAGATTTCCGTTGCCATGGACAGGCCCTAGTGGGGAGATTCTAGCATCTGCTAATGAAAAGGATGAAGCAGTCTTGATTTCTAAATTTGACCTGAATAAGATCAAGACTAAAAGACAGAGCTGGGGAGTATTTAGGGATAGGCGACCTGATCTATATAAGGCGCTTTTAACATTGGATGGAAGTAGTGTGTAACACTGGGAGCAACTCGAGGTCGTTTGTCTCTTGTGATTAAGATTATAAGATTATTGTAACAAGGAGTAGGGACACATTACAAGACCAATTTCATGTGCCCACAATCTTGATCTCTTAGTTATTTCCGTGTTTTAAGATTCTTTGTTTATAGACATTCCGGATTCTGTTGTTTCCATTACTTTGCTAGTCGCAATTACCTTCCAAATTTTTGTATTTTGCTTCAAATGCAAGTAATTTTCTTCCAGTTTAGAATTAACAAAATGTCTTCACAATAAGCATGAATATGTGTTTCGCACTGTAAAGGCCCAACTCTTTGAAAGCCCAAAGTGAAATCCTATGGCCTTTCATTATTGGATTTATTTACAAATGCCTAAACTTCCATGATTTTTGCCTTTTACCCTACAATGCAGAAGATCAATTACTTGTTTAGAGGAATGCAGGGTTCAATCATCTAGAGGGAGTTTTATAAAGCCTCGATAAGTAGGTGTTAGGAATTTCCCGCCATTTCTAATTTCTTAGTGCATATTTTGATGGTCCATTGTGAAGCTACTCATCAAAAAAGTAAAACCATACCAAACATCCTATAAATACTCTCCATGACATGAAACCTAAGGAGCATGATGTCTTCACAAATCCCAAGTCCTCTTATCAAATTTTCGGATGCACATGAGTATGTGTCAACAAAGACGAAAGCTTCAGTTCAATAACCTGCAACAATTGTGGGAGTGTATGGATATGCCTTCCCGCTTTCTTGGAATTCAAGAGGGTCAAACTCATTAAGGATTTACATGGTAAGGCTTGGTAAGGCTTGGTAAGGGTAAATCTAAACACTGCATTCTTAATGCATATTGTTCTCAAATGATGCAAATTCAAATTAAATTAAGTGCATGCTTAACATTTAGATATTGAAGTACACTAAATGATTTTGGGCATCTAATCTGCTTTGGGAACATGTTATTTACAAGAAAATAAGTGTGCTTAGATTTTTACATGTTCATGGGATGATTTGGGTGTGATATGGAGTGAAACATGATGGAGACACTTTGAAAAACCTTTATTGTTGAAAATAAAACTTAAACTACACTATGGGAAAAATCACTCGACACGATACAATTGATCCACAAACGTTATTTGGAGTTGCATGTAATTTTCTAATCGAAATTAGGTTTGTGATCGCACAACCACTCAGAAATTCAATTTTTTCTTTTTTGAGTGTGAATTAAGACCGTAAAGATATGCACAAGATGTTAAAATTAGTCTTTTTCTCTTCAAACCCTAGTTTCTTTGAAGGATATGTAAGAAAATTGGTTAGTAGGTTGGGTTTAGGCACCCTTCTACTATGTAGGATTAACCCAAAGAGACTTCAAACCTATGTAGTTCTCCACTTAGATTGAAATTGTAGTTGTGATGCTGTAACTACATTTATGCAACTAAATTTAGTCATTGAATATTTGATAATTCTTATTTTTACTTGGATTAAAAGGTTCTTGAAATTGATTTTCTCACTCTTAAGTCTTAACGTAGTTTAGGCGTTTCAAACTTGCATAGGGGTTACTACTAACGCGTTATCTTGATTAGGGAAGAATAGGATTTTTTCTAAATCATGGATAACTATTTCAATATGATCCATGATAAGTTCCAGACGACTAAATGAATGGGTTTTATTCATATTTTTATGACTCTATGAGTAATCTTTCACACAAAAGATGACCTTGAAGGGATATGTAAGATGCATTTTCAAGAAAAACTTCTTATTATACATCCATAGACAAGATTGACCAGAAGGACATGCTCGATTGGTTGATCTTGTCCTTGCCGGACAAACTTATCTAATGGGGTAGAAAGCTCATGTAAGACAGTGTACGACATTGATGTTTCTATAGGTGCCTCGAGTAGTAGAATAAGGAATTTACATGTCAGAAGATAGTGTATTTGAGATTTGTTTTCATGTGTAAGGGATATAAGCTAAAACTAGCATTATCAAGTGCCAAATGGTAAATTTAGGTGTCCAAGGTTTGACTATCTATATGTACCTTTGAACTTATGGTCTAAGCAAAACTATAAAATGTTCATTCAAAAATATATCACTTTATAGACAAATTTATTTAACACCTACATTTTAATAAATTATATTATAATAATATATTTAAATGAAAAATTATTTGTGATAATATTTTTATTAAATTTTGTTAATCATACATGTAACTTTATATTTTTAATAAAATACAATAAATAATTTTTACTATTAAAAAATATTAGAAGATTATGACCATGAAAAATTAAGACAATTATTTTGGGATTAAAATATATTATTTTTCTAATTATTAAAATATGAAAAATAGATATTATTGGAATAAAACATAATAAATTATTTAAACAAACTTTAATTCCAATATATATATAAAATTGTTAATCAATATAAATATAAGCATTCAATGATATGTTAAACATATAAAATATAATTAAAATGTTAAAAAGCACTCTTTTTTTTTCCTTTAATTCCATTTTGATTTACATTAATTCACGGTAATGCATTTAAAAATATTTCATTAATGCATTGAATATATATAGTCCGCACTCTTTAATCGTATAAAATTAGGATGGTGTGAAATTATAATGAGGGTTTGGTGGATGCAAATAAGCATGGAGACTCGCATCGTAATTGTGTTTCTTGTGCAATGGAAATAATTCCAGGGGCTTCTTGAAGATATGGCGGTACTATGTTTAGCAAGAGTTCCATAAAAATTCCACAAAAATATGAGACAAGTTTCCCACAAGTGGAACGCTGTCTTTGAGAAGCACCCATTTGTATATCCATAAACATGAATATGTCTAGTATTGATCATGTTTATGTTTATAATTGCGTAATCTGTTTCTGGCATCAATTGTTCTTTCGTGGATGGAAGACTATCAAAGAATTTGATGTTGCCCGCAATTGTTCCGCACTTGTTGGGAGTTCCCCTACGCCGATTTTGGAATGTTTTGAGTGACCAAGGCAACGACGCTTTTTATTATTTCTTTTGTCCCCAAGCGAGGGAGAAGGGAAAGAGATGGAGTGCCATCCGGATGCCCAATGAATTTCCGACTCACTCTATTATATGTGTTGGAATGTCACTCTATTCCATGCAACACTCATGGGGTTGTTCAACTATTTTTTGAAGTGGAAGTTGATTATAAGTTTAAGTTTTAGTTTAGTTTTGTAACTCGAGTTTATTGTAAAAAGTAGTGGCTTTGTTATAGGATTTAGTTTACTTGGAAGACAGAGATTAATTAAAGGATGTATTTTGGTTATAAAAGTATGTATGTTCTCATTGTAAGAGGAAGTAAAAAGCACAATCAAGACCAAATATTGGAGGAGAGGAGAGGTGGTTGGATGCAAATTTTGTTGTAGAACTTGGGAAGGTTGCTTTCTGGATCACATGAGAATGATGTCTATGAGTCTTGTTTCTAGATCTTGAAAAAGCTATATTGTATTCATATAGTGGTTCAAGTTATTACAAATATCAAGGTTTTGGCTAGATTTTTTACCCGAAAGAGTTTTCCTATTTTAAACATTGTGTCAATATTCTCTTGCATGTAATTATGTTATCTAGATCTATGTATTTTTGCGTCACCGGTTTAGTTTATCGCTTGCATGTTCCTAAATACATAACATGAGATATGAGAGCAAAGGTTTCAAACTTGGGATGGGATTTTGTATACTTTACTAAAACCCGTTGTGTGAGTTTGCAAATCTAGTCCTTTGTAGGATCTTGACTATGGAAGGGAGCATGAGAATTTGTTTTGACAAGTTCAATGATAATTTTTGTAAGTTATGGTTTAACTCAATATGGAGGATCTCTTGATTGATAGAGATCAATGGATCGTCGTGTCAAAAAAGGATCCTGAAGTTTGTAATAGGATGAGTAAGACATGATCAATAGGAAGACCAAGAGTATTATCAAGTTATGTGTTTCGACTTTGTGTTATTGAATTTATCTACTAAGAAAACTACAAGGTAATTGTGGGATGAATTGTTTACGTTGTATGAAGAAGAAAAATCATTGTTGAACAAGATTTTTCTAAGGAAGAACATGTATTTTGAAAATAGATGATCGTGACCCGATTGTAGAGCACCTAAATATTTATAACTCTACATTGAGTGAGTTAGTATGCATTGATGGGAAGATGGATGATGAAGAGAGGTGTATTATACTTCTCTACTCTTGTCTAGACTCTTGGGAAAATTTGGTCAATATAACAAAAATTGAAGCTTGAGGTTTTGTGGATTTGTTGTCTCGAAGAGATGAAGAAGAAGTTAGTTGAAGACTAGCATTCAAAGGAAGATTTGGTAGTTAATTCAAGAGAAAAAGAGAGGAAAGAGGATTTCAGGGGAGGAACACTTAAAGTCCAAAGATAAATCCAAGATTGCAAAAAAGATTTGAAGAAGTGCCGAACTATGGTAGAATAGGGCACTCAAAGAGGGATCAAGACCAAGAAGGACAAGAAGCCACGTGAGGATGCATGATCTAAAACAGAGAAGCTAGCACAAATGAAGATAGAGATGTGTATGTTGTTTCCTTGAGTGTGTGCATGCATGCAATGATGCATGGTTGTTTGGTTTTGAAGCATCACATGAAAACATGATAATCTTGGAAGAGGCCAAGTCTAAATAAGGACTATCTATAAATAGACTTTCTTAAAGGGGACAAGAAGTTTCCTTGATGGAAGAGGAAGGAAATGAAATCTCACTACAATAGGAATCAAATATTGATCGGAGGTAAAGAATCCTATGCAAGTGACTAATAAATGTAGAAGTGTGGTCAAGAGGGATCAATAAAATTGTCGAAGGTGAGATTCTTTCGGAAACAATATTTGATAGGTGGGTGACTCTAGGACAAGATCGATGGGTGTAGAGCAAGACACAATGGAGGGAGATCTTTTAGGTGAAAGACAAGCCATGACATAAGGATCTTAAAAATGGGATTTCAAGGTAGAATCCTATAAAAGGAATGGGTGCAAAGAAGATATCACAACAGAGAGGAATCTTGTGGAATTAAGGTGAGTGAAAGGAAAATATCTCCATAGAAAGATCTCAATACTAGTTGGATGAAAAAAACATGAGTGGTTGCAAGAGGCCGGCTCATAAAGTGTGAAGATTCACCTCAAAAATATCTCGAGTGGAAAGGAAGATGCATAAGAAGCTTTGGCGGAATACTCATGCCGAAAGATTTGGGAGTTGATGGTTGTGATGCGGTGGAAGAATCACTTTGGTGAGAACTCAAGTAGGCACATGAGTTTATGGAAAGGTGGAAAGGTCTCACCCACACAAGACCTCAATGGAGCCAAATTTGATATTGGAGTGAAGGATGGTTAGACGATGTTGCTAAAGTGGCATCTAATTGATGTTGGAAAGGTTAGAGTGATAATTATTCACCACCATAGGACTTTGATAAAAATAATATTAGAGGGATCAACAAGGGAGTGAGGAAGCGGTCACCCCATAATGCCTTGTAAATGGATACACAAAGCGAGATGTGGTTGCGGTGAATTTTTACCTCCACGACCTTATCATGGGCTATAGAAAGAGGGAGATGGATGTGGTGGTAGAGATATGACCATAATAACACTTATTGTGAATGGTCATACATTTGAAGTTGTGATGGAAAAAATAAAATTAGGCGTAGGACCGGTCTCGCCTTAGTGAGATATCAAGGGTAGGCTTGTTGTAAGGTAGATCTCTCCCTAATGAGACCTTGAATAGGAAGCTATAAGAAAGCTCTTGCCCCCATGAGAACTTGTGATTGAGGAGGTAAAACCACAAGCTCAATGATGGGATGGTTCTTGCTCATGCTAGAAATAAAAGGCTTGGAAAAGAATTTGGAGGAGCTATCACCCCGTGAGATCCAAAAGTGTAGAGTTGAGTGGTGTACTTGCATATGTGATAATTCATGATGAAGATAGTGGATTCAATATGCGTTGAGGAGGATGTTTGGTATTGGCATGCAATAGGCGTAATAGCCCATGGCACCTAAGAAATGAGTTCTTGGTTCTCCTTGATGTAATATGCAACAAGGGGGAGAGTTTTGGAATGTCGCCTTATTCCATGTAGTGCCCATGTAGGGTGTTAAACTATTTTTGGGGTGCTTCGATTAAAGCAAAAATATATCCCAATTTTAGTGGAAGCTAATTATAGGTGTAAGCTTTTGTTTGACTTTGTAACTTGAGTTCATTGTAATAAGCACTTGTTATCCTTTAAAGTCATATTCATAGGCTCTATCTTGATTTCCCGAAAGGTTTATTATAGGATGTACTTTGGTTATTAAAGTATATGATCTTATTGTGAGAGGAAGCAAAAAGCACAATCAAGACCAAGGGTCGAAAGAGAGATTGTTGGATATAGGTTTAGTGTATAACTTGGGAAGGTTGCATACTTGATTATGGTCGTGTGATGTTTGTAAGTATTTTTTAGATATTGAAGAACATATATTTTATTGGTAAACCGGTTCAAGTTAATACAACTATCAAGGTTAAACATTGTGTCAATATTCTCTTGCAAGTGATCTAGTCATTTAGATCTACTTCTTTTTGCATCACTAGTTTATTTATTGCTTGCATGTGCTTAAAGACCCAACATAACAATCCTCTCAATGCCTTTTAATTTGAATATTTCCCCTAACTATACAATTTAAGAAATGGTATCTCATTGAGGAGGTAGAAGAGAAATATTATTATAATATATAATATACCTCACTTATTCAATTTTTATCATATACATTATATTTATAAGGTTAATCTTCTTATCCTTCATCTAATTTTAAGGAATCATATTGGAGGCCTTATACACTCTACAATATTAATTAGATCCTGGGTTGAAAGCCATTTTGCTTGGCATTGTTCTTGCAAAACTGGTCTCTTCCATGTTCATTTGTGGTAGGGTGAGGCCATTCATATGTCCTACAACATTGTTTTAGTGTTGTTAATCAGAGCAATCGAGATGGCCATATTTTGTACTGCGATTAAGTTGCATATGTAAATCTGATGTAACTTCACTTTACATGGGACCCAAGTAATGAAAATTGAAAATTCAGAAATGGAAACTTTCTAAAGAAATTAAAGTTTTTAATGATGTCCTGCAGATTACAAATAATAGACTAGTATATAATATAAATCATAAAAATGCTAGGAAAATTGAAAGTGCACATCATAATACTAAAGCTGAAAGCCTGGATTTATCAGAGAGGAGATGATATGTAGGAGGGATATCAAAATTCAAGTATACTATGGTGTCAAACACCAATTTTTGCCAGGGAAGAGTTGTTGGAGCCATCAAACTGTACTTGCAATATCTCTGTTTATAAAATAGTGAAATTTGGGAGGCCAAAACTCATGTGATATGTTTGGGCAAAATCAATTTTAGACAAATGATTGAAAAAGGTTAAAATTCATCCTTGTGAAATATCTCAAAGAACGTAAAACTGCCTCAATTTAGAAATTTGGGTTAACATTAAATTAAACTTTGAAAGAGTGTGTCACCATACGTCTGATCCTCTAACCAAAAATAAATCTTTTAGTGCAGTACGAAAAAATTTCAAAATTGGTTTTTTTATCGCTTTGAATTGTTTTGTTTTTGTACTTATAATTAACGGAATACACATTCCATTTTTGTGACTTTGGAAGCCTGCATCCCTAAAATATCTAAGCTATATATTCCTTGCTTCTTGTCCTCCAACAACGGTCCCCAACAATGGAAATATGGAAAGTAGAAAGCTTGCTTTGTGATCGGAAAATATTATGTGAAAGTAATTAAGACTAGGTCTAATCTAGCATTCCCTTGTCTTTTGTTGGAAAAAGTATACTCTTGCTGACTACCATTTAAAATTTTAATGTTAATATTATGATAAGTATATACATATAACAACTAATGAGGTGGGGGTGAGTTGGTTGGGTCATTTGGATGTTTCTATGCCCAAAGAAGGTTCGATTTCCACCGAGGCATTTGAGGCCATTTGTGGCCGTTGGTATTCGCTATCGATTGTGGATGGTTGACGTGATGGACAAGGTGATTTTGATTGTGGGTAACGCTCGAAGGTTGGCCCGACTTGTAGTCTGTGGGTTACAACGTTTCGTCAAGGTTGTGTGGTCTTGGGGATCTGGGGCACTCTATTGTGTCCCAGACTGAATGTTTTTCTGGTGATTATAAAAGCGAAACAAAGGGAAAGGGACCCTTCAACCCTTGTTTACCGATAAAAAAATAATGGCACATCTAGGGGTGAGGAGAATATGGTCTCTATGCACATTTAATGTCTTTGGGTAGCTTGTAGGAAAATATAAAACTCGCCACAACCCTAAAGGTTTATATAAATAGGATGTCATTAATAATACTTTGTAAGAAATGAAGGAAGAAGAAGAGCACCAAAGTTTTGTCAAAATTCTAATAGATGTTATGTGTCTTGTATATTGAGTTTGCGTTGTGTTTCTCATTTCATCTATAAGCTATAGATTTGATTTTCTATTTTATTGATGAGATCACACATGCTTAGAAGGGATCTAGCCTCCTCCAACCCTTCAAATTGGTAATAGAGCACATAGATCAAGAAAAAGACTTGTTTGGAGTCACGATGGAAGCAATGAAGAACAATAGTCTATCTCAAGCTGAAATTCTAGTTTTCACAAGTAAAAATTATGATTTTTAGTGCATCAAGATGAAGACTTTATGGTGTTCTCAATATCTCTGAGATGTAGTTAAATGTGGGTTTACACAACCTCAAAATCAAGCGGTTTATAAGGCCTTACCACGACTAAGAAATATTTATTCAAGCTAAGCCGTAAAAGGATGCAAATGCCCTATTTATGATCCATCAAACAAAGGATGAGTTAGTTTTCCCAAAATTTATAGTAGCAACCAAGTATAAACAAGCTTGGGATAGCTTAGAGATTGCCTATCAAGGAACCATTAAAGTAAAAATTGTTAGGTTATAGATTCTTTGAACAAGTTTTGAACATTTGACTATGAAAGAATCTAAATCAATAGATCAATTCTTCACCCAAGTCGTGGGTCCTATAAATCAAGTCAAGTGTCATGGTGAGACTTTAGTAGATAAAAACATTGTAGAAAAGTTTTTAGGAGCCTTCTAAACAAGTTCAATGTTATTTTAATGGCCATTGAGGAGTCAAAGACCTCACCCAACTCACTATTGATGAGTTAATGGGTTCAATGTTGTCACATGAGGCAAGGATGAAAAAATATGGGAATCCATACCTAGAACATGCCTTTAAAAGCCAACTTTTATTTGGCAGAGGCAAAGGAAGGTCCAATTCAAGAGCAACATGTAGAAATGGCTAGAGAGAAGGCGAAAGGAGTGCAACTCTAGACAGGTTGTGGAAGAATTCATGAGAATTCCTATTTTTTAATGCTAGAGGACATGCAAAATCCGTAACAATCAAAAGCAATATTAGGGTGGAGTTTCTTTAAAAATTCTAATTTGTTTACAAGTAGTCACTAAAGTGACAATTTCATGAAAAATAAAAATTATCCTTGGTAAAAACTCATTTTTCTCTAGATCAAAATTTATAATAATCGCTAAAGCGATATCTCAAAATGCATTCAAGGTATCTTCCAAAGACTAAACATGATTATGCCATCTTAGATTTGGTCACCTCGCTTATGGAGGTTTAATTTTGTTGCACAATAAGAATATGGTCAATGAATTGCCATTAATTAAGGAACTAGCTAGATTATGTGAGAGTTGTATTATGGAAAAGTAACATACAAAGTCTTTATCTCGTAGGAAAATCATATAGAGTTAGAGCTCCATTAAAGCTAATTCATTTAGATTATGAAAACCCCCTCAATAGGCGGAGGGATGTAATTTTTGACTTTCATTGATGATTTTGGTAGAAAAATGAATTTATTTTTTGAAGTATACGTCGAAGTATTCAATATTCTTAGAGAGTTCAAGGCCATGGTAGAGAAATAAAGTGGCAATTCTAGGAAAGCACTAAGATCAAACCACCGAGGGAGTATATTTCAAATGATTATTTAAAATTTTACAAATATAGTAGAATTAAGAAATAGTTCACATCCGTACACACCACAATTTAATGGGGTAGTAGAGAGGGAAAATAGATTGATTATGGAAAAGGATAGAATTATGTTGAATGAAAAATACATACTAAATGAATATTAGGTTGAATCAATAACATATGCGTGTATATTTTGAACGGATGTTGAATAAATAGTGTCAAGGAAATATTTCCTCGGGAATTGTGAAGCGATAAAAAATGCTATGTATCTCATTTCAAATTGTTCGGATGTATGGCATACATTCATTTGCTAGAAGAAAAGGAAGAAACATGAGGCATGTGATGATAACATTGATAATTTAGCAACAATCGCCATAGAGATGCCTTAAATTGAATAAGATACAAAGTTTGGTATGTGTTTACACCATTTTTAATTTTAATATGTTATGAAGATGCACAACATATAAAATGAATGTAAGGTTTTTTTACATTGGGTCATTTTCATTAATTAACTTCCAACATTAATCATGCAATATCATAATAATGCATTAATACTTGCAACCAGTGATAACAATATGTGTTAGTGCAAATGCAAATAAGAAACCAAGAAAATTTGAATTCTAGTATAACACTTCTAAGCACTACTTCAGATTGAGCTAGATGGAAGGGAGAGAGAGAGTAATACCTTCACTTACCCCAAATGAAGAGCTCCCTTGATGCCTTTGATGTGCTTAAGATATTTGATTGCACTTTGTTTCTTCGATTGTGGATTCAATCGACAACACCCTTGTAAATTGATGATTTTGCTTGAAGAATGTTTGATGATTGTTGTATAGGTCCTTAGAAAATTTTGCAGCCCTTAGTTGCAATTTCAAAAGTATAAGAGATCTTACACGGAAATCAAAAGTACAAGGAGGAAGGTACATCATGGAAAAATCAAAATAATGAAATAAGATTGGTAAGGATGATTGGAGTCAAGTAGAGGTTTGTTGTTTTTCAAAGTTTTCTATTTTAAAAAAAATAAAATTAATGTTAACTTTTAAATTTTCATTTCTATGATTTATAATCCAAATTATTTTGGGTAGTGGAATTGACATGAATATCTATTATATGTACTTTGGGATATCTTTTCTACTTGAGTTTAGGACATTTTCAAAGCTAATAACTATGTAACAAATGATTTTTAATTATAATTTTCTTATTGGATGACATATTTAGTCATGGTGTTTTTGGGTTTTGTATTTGTAGAATCATTATTGGAAATACCAAAATGAATTAGAAGTATTGACAATTATAGTAATGGAAAGCACTTAATGAATGGAAGGATCTTTGCAGCCACATAAACATGTTATTTGATAAATCTCATCACAAAAAAATATTTTTAAGCATCTATAGTTCTTCCCTTTGGTGGTGAAAATTAACTTGTAACAATTAATATGTTGTTCACTAATTCATAGTCATTTAATCATCAAACCAAGGGACGTAAACTTTCAATAATGTCAAGTGTTGTATGCACAATTACAAAGAATTTAGGAGGTATGGAAAGAAATATTTGTCACTACTATACTTAAAATAACAAAGCTTGAAAGTACAATACTTGAAACAAAACTCATAAATGAAAGTAAATGGCTTCTAACACTATGACTAAAACAAAACTTGTAAATTTAGAATGCAGATAAATGAAATAGATTGCTTCTTAGTCTACTCATGCAATGGAACAAAGCAAAAAAACTATGGAGGGGTTTAGCAAACCACAAGTGGGCCCTGCCTTGGGTGTTAATCCCTCCTAAGGATTGTAACTAAAAGCTAATAGACGTAACTCAGATCTTTTATTGAATTGGCATGAATGTTACATCTAGGAACAAAGAAATCTATGTATTTGTGTATCTTCTATTCTCTAATTCCTTTGAATACTCTAGATTACCCGATCTCTTTCTTCAAAGCATTAATCCTTTTATTTTATAGTTTTCCATTATAACCAAAGTGTGAGAAGAAGAGTTCAACTAGGAGTTCAAATAGACTAAGTAAGATATCTTCAAGAGAACATGCGATGACCTCAAACAGATCAACAAGAGTTTTAACACATGCAATAGAACTAATTAACAAGTGTTCATATATCAAACACATAACTCAAGTAATCAATAAGCTCCTTAAATCACATGGTTAACTCATCACCAATTCTTCCGTAAGTTGCAATAAATAATCAGATCTATTGTTGATTTATTTCCCGCTTCTTCATGTTCTAGTTATACTTACTCCTTCAACGACATGTTCGTGACTTGGGTGTCATTGTTCACGTTCTAAGAGATATTCATAATCACGACTTCTTTGATGTAGGTGATGATCTTTGGTTGCGGATGGATTGCTACGGATAGGTCCTTTGGGTCAGGGTGAGTCCCTTTGGCTGCAGACGAGTTTCTACGGATGGGTACTTTGCTGCATATAACAAGTTACTTGCAAACAAGAGTGACATCACACAAAGCATCATTCAAACAACTTATTGAAATCAAGAGAATAAATGCACACACAAAATACCCCAAAATAAAAGTAATTAGTCATAACTATATTCATTAGTATATATGCCAATAAGTTCAAGCCATTATGATAGTGTTCAACAATATAACAAGGAAATACAAGTACAAGGCTTCAATGGCTTAACAAAATACAGATGATGAGTTATTTAAAAGATATTTTTGCAACTCATCACACCCCTAGGATTAATTCCTTGGATGCCCTCATACAAGTGGTTCAATTACCTATTTCTTGATGCTGCATAGACATTAGAAATCAAATGAATTATCTATCCCTTATGACTTTATGAAGAAGTAACCACCACTTATCCTTAACTTGTGTATGACTCTTCTTTGTATCACTTCATTCAATGGTCTCACCCGTCCATGCCGGTATTGGAAAGTCTACGATTGGGGGGTGATAGCCAATTGAAATCCAAGTATCTACACATTTAGTATAAATGTTAATGTATGCATTTACTCTTCTCGAGTTGGTATGATATTAGGATAATAATGCATCTCTTTCTTATGCGAGCTTCAGAGACATTTCATTCCAACATGTCCCGCATGCTTGTACTACCTGTATTCCATGGTCCTTAATCATGTTCCTAACTTCCTCGTGAGTTTCTTTCATCATCTACCATACTCTCCTTCTGATCACCTTGTTCTTCATATATTTTGCATGTTGTTCTAAAACTTCTCTAGTTTTATTAGCTTCATCCCTGACCATCGTTGGTTGTACCTTCTCCAAATGCATGTATTATTCCATTTGTCTTTCTCTATCCAACTCATTTACAAAGTAAGAATAATTTTTTTAACTGAACATCTCCAATGTATAGGATTTGAATCCAACCCCTGTAATACTCAAGAGCATAATTTTACATGTATAGTTCACATAGTAGGAGCTGAAGTTCATGAGTGTTGTTCGGTATAGCCTAAAGAAGCTCCTAGATGCACTTATATCAAATGATATCTCGAATTGATGCATGTGAGTTTAAGTTGCAACATCTTCTCTTTTAAGAAAATAACATAAACATTGGAGGAGGCTTGTATTTCAATATTTCATGGGCCACCTAAAGGGTATCTTCTATCTTTTTCATTAGCCTTTAAATTTCTCTTTCTTTCTCCTCAAGTTGTTGCTTGTGCGATGGATGAGTTCCTGTTTTTCTCTTTCCTACTTACCTTTTAACTTATTAACATAAGTCTCAAATTGATTTATCAAGTAATCAATGTCGAAACATTGTCTATGTGGCCATCTCCATACACAATGGTTTTATAGGTTCTCTTACAATTTCCTCGAGTAATAATTTGGGGGTTACTCGGTGCTACATTCATCCGTTGAACTTCCTCAACTACATCATCTTCAACTACAGGAATGTTCTCTAGTACTTTCCCAACTTCAATGAGACATCAAATTTTTCTCAATTTCATGAATATGGAGTGCGCAATGAATTCCTCAAAACTTGAGGCATGTGTTGATGTTTAATTTGTTCACCAATTTCTTCTTTCTTTTCTTCCTCATAGCCTTTTGATGCATGAATTGTCTCATCGCATGAGATTCCTCTGCATGCTCTTCCCTGGAGTCTTCAAGGTATACTTGTCTAGATTCTTCCCCAACTTCTTCTTTCATTCTCTCTACATGATCCTCCATTAGAATTACTACATCTACATTATTAGCTTTCTCTTCTTGTCCCTCTAAGGTCTTCTCAGGGCATTGTTGCCCATGAAATCTAACATCGGTACCTATGCACTGTTTCTAATTCCACATCACTATCAAGTGATATGGTATGTGATTTTTTGGCTTGGAAGTTCTTGGCCTTTTGGATTTTAGTTTATGAGAGTGCTTTGGTGGTATAGGAGTGGACTTGGAAGACTTCGTTTTACCCTTGGAGGTAGATGGTTCGGGAATAGATAATTTAAGGAGGGTTTTAGTAATAAAAATTCTTTCATGTGAGATTGGTTTAGGGTTTTGGTTAGAAGATGGAAAATTTTCAGAAGTAAGGGGTTCATTAGGCTGGGAGGCTGATGTTGTAGGTTCATATACATATGTGGAAGAGCTCTCATTACTTTTTCTCATCTTCCGCCTATTTCCCAAAACTCCATCTATACTCGTAGACCTTGCAAAATCTTCCCACCTTATTTTAGGATAATTCCTCTACAGGGTGTGCTTTACTATCAATATGATGCGGTAATGGTGTGATAGAGCATACCTACCCCTTTGTGCCTCCCTACTCATATTTTTCAATATTTCACACAAGAAATTGGGTATATTTACATGTTTGTTGTTCTTTAGGTGATTTAATAGTTTGAAGTGGACTATATTCAGCCTGGAATATCTTCCCTCACATGTAAAATACTTAATTAAATAAGTCAAAATCTTAGCCCATCAAGGTTTAAGAGAAGTTTTGTGTGTACCTTGTCTATTGGTGATGAATGCATCATTATCTTCTACAAATTCTCTGCATGGGATGCTTTTGGATTAGCCTTCTCTAGAAATAGTTCTCCCGAGCAAGTAGTCTAGTTACCTCTGCCAAGACATCATCATTGATTCTCACCGATAAAACCTTTAATTTTACTTCTCCATTATGAAATATGTTGGAAAATTCCCCAAACATTTCTTCATTGAAATGTTGAAATCATTTTAAATAATCTAGCCAACCATTATCTTGAAATTACTTGTAAAATTTGAGGATGGTTAAGAAACTGATAATGCTCGTGGGTTCATGTCGTATTAGATCTCCTCACATTGTGAACCTGCAACCTGATTTGGTTTCAACACACAATCACACAGTTTTGCTTTGAAGAAACAATGCACAATTGAGTTGTGTTGAATTACTTTTAGTGTTTTTAACTTTTAAAACTGAAAGGACATGCAACACGGTTCTTGGGAGATAATTGATTGATGTGACCGTATGAAGCATGTGAATTTAATTGATTTGAAATTATGAGATTATGTGGAGGGACACCTCATAACACAAAATGCAACGATGTTTTGAATGCAAGTAAATACATGATGACTTGGTATAAATAAAAATTAATAATATTCATGCTAATTATAATTTAATAAAGTGGTAGTGTAGTGCACGTATCTCGATGTTCATTTGGAATGATGATTTGGCATGCTTTATTTGGATTTGCACCTTGGCTGCATGCAAGCTTGCAATGATGTTGTAGACGTGTGATGCGCTGATATTTTCCGGTCCTTACTAAAACTAGATAAATCCTGGAGAGGGAATATTGATCTATTGGGGTGCTAGTTATCTCTTTTCCATTTCTCACACTTGTAGATATCCTTGATCTTCTTTCATGCAATCATGAGTTTAGCCAAACATAAAAATAAAAACAGGGTTTAATGCATGTTACTGCAAGTGGAAACTTCAGTCATTTCATGCTCTCCTTGTGATGGAGATCATGCACTCTTGTAATCAGCTTACATCAAACCTTGCGAAGAAAAAATCTAAAAAATAATATGTGTTAGCGAGTGTTGTTGATCACCAAAATGGCTGATCACAACACTTTTATTTTTCCTTGGAATAGTCAATGAAGCTAAATATACCAAGGCCAATGGAATCTCTCAATCCTCAAGATTCTCGAAGATGAATCAATACACTCAACTCCTCATGTTAACTCGATGTCCCTACTTCCATCTTAATTTTACCTCCTCTAAATTTTTTCATGAATGTATTTATGTCAAATGGTTTCTAGTACAATCTCAACCTACAACCGTTGAACAATAACATGAACCTCACAGAACTATAGTTTTACAACTACATTTGGGAATATTTTCTCAATCTCATAGGGGCCTAGCCACATTATCATGAGTTTTCCCATATGGTCCTTGTATTTTGAATAAAACAAGAGTGCCTAGTCACCTTCTTGAAATTATCTTGTCTTGATGCACTTTGGTCATGCCATTTAACTCTCTCGTTCTGCACTACTTTTGTATTATGTCTTACTTTCCTTCTTAATTCATCCAACTCATTGAGTTTGAGAATTCTTTACCTTTGAGCTTCAGATAAGTCTATGCGTAGCTCAAGTGCATTCCTCAATGTTTTGTGCTCAAGTTTAATTGGAAAAAAAATGGGCTTACCATACAAGAGTTCAAATGGAATGAAGCCATCTGTTGTTTTCCATGTTGTGTTAAATTCTCATACTACCTCTCGGAAGCATTTATGCCCAATCTCTTTTGTGGAGTGTAATGGTCTTTGTTAATATGGCCTTTGTTTCTCTATTTGTAACCTTTACTTGGCCATTAGATTGGGGATGATATGGTGTAGACTTCCTATGCCTAATTTCATACTCAAATGAATTAGAAATTACATCAGCAGTAAAGTGTGTACATTGATCATTTATAATTTCTCTTGGAACTCCATACTTGGTGAAGATGTGATCATAGAGAAACTTGGATACTTTCTCACTTTTCTAATTTGACAATCCTTTCACATCACCCACTTAGTTCCATAATCTGGCATACCAAAATGTATTCCTTCTGCTGATATTTAGAATCTATAGGGCCAATAAATTCTAAGCCCCATTTGTCAAAAGGATGCAAGACCAATTGAGGTTATAATGAAATTTCATCAAATCTTGCAGCTTGCCCATTCTTCGACACTTATCACATCTCCTGGTGTATAGTGATGCATCCTTGTGAAATGTTGGCCAATAATAACCGATTGTCAACAATTTTTGCACTGTTATTTTTGTAGCAAAATTCCCTCCACAAGGTTCATTGTGGCGAGCTTTAAGGATGTCAAAAATCTTCTCATCATCTATGCATCTTTTCATTATTTGATCATGTCCTATATGAAAAATAAATCCAACTATCTAAGAAAAATTTACACTCTTTTCAACTATGTATTTCTTTTCAGAGTATAAGTAATGTGGCGGTGTCTTACCTGAGACCAAATAGTTGGCTATATCAACATACCAAGGTGTTTTGGTAGAAATAACAAATAAATGCTCATCTAGAAAGGAGTCATCAAATACTTGTTCCTCATCTTTGGTATCCATTCTTAAAAGGAAATATGATACCATGTTGTCATTGTCAGGCTTGTCCACAATAGTGACATAAAACTCTTGTAAGAGGAGAAACCATATGATGATTGTGTTGCTTACTATTGGTTTTTTGATCAAATATTTGATTGTAGCATGATTAGTGTGAATGAACACTACATTAGACCTATTTCACTAGCTGCGCATAGGATTGATCGCACTATATCATTACTTACATAGATTTTATAACAATATGGGCGGAAGAAACACCTACGAAGGACTATAGTAGCTACAACAACTAGGTTTCTATGGGAGAATGTTCTTACAAGGTATGGATGTCCTTTAAGTTTGACAAGTGATAGGGGCACACATTTTTTGAATGAGACAATTAGGATTTTGTTAGATGAGTTTATGGTTGCACACCATAAGACTACACCCTATCACCCTCAAGTGAATGGAACCACCGAGGCTTTCAAAAAAATTTGAGCCGGACATTGACAAAAATCTGTGATGTTGGAAGAAAATATTGGGATGACAAAGTGTCTGCTGTTCTTTGGGATTACAGAACGACATATAAGAGATTGAACAAAGCCACATCGTTTCAGTTGGTGTTTAGGGCGAAAGAAGTTCTTCCTATAGAATTCATGTTACCTTCTATGCGCATTGCACGCGCTAGAGGTCTAGCTAATGAGAAATATTTGGAATAATAGATTGAGAAGATGGTTCAACTGGATGAGTGCCGAGCAATAACACGTTGGAGTCAGAAGCAAGAAAAGGCACGACAGAAAGCATGTCATGATAGACATATAAGGCATAAGAAACTTGAAGTTGAACAAATGGTACTTATTTATGAATCTAAGTTTTTGCTCCATCTAAGAAAGCTTAAGGTACATTGTTTGGGGTCGTATGTTATCACTCACATACTTGAGTCAGGCGCTTGCTAGTTAGAAGCACTTGACGGAACACGGATTCCCGGTTACTTTAACGGGAGTAGGTTGAAGCCCTACTATAAATAAGTCTTCTAGGTGTTTGTAATAAGGTAGTATTTCCAGTTAGATTAGGTTTCCATTTCTGCATTTCCTTAATGTATTTCTTTCATCGTCTTATGCTTTGTCAATTTAGTTTTTGTTTTTGTGTAATAAGCACACTTGCGTGCATGAAGCTAACAACAATATGAAGCATGTTGATGTGCAAAGGACTGCACATAATTTTTGTGTGGGGTGGTTGTTGATATCTAGGTACAAAATGGTGAAATTAAAAGATAAAAGGAATAAGCTGCTAAGGGTACTTATCAAAATTAAAAATATTGCTTCTCAAAAGTGACCAAGGATGGAGATGAATGAAAGGAAAGTATAACGCGAGGTAAGCAGTGGCCATGATAACTACCAGGAGAAGGTGCAGTGATGAGGTACTCGGGTGCTAGGGCGCGCGCTGAAGAGAAGTCTGTGACCAGAAGGTAGGAAGGTGTGCTAGAAGGTTATAGATGTGGCGCGAAGATGTACCGCGTGGAAATAAAAAATTTGGTCAATGAATGAGAGGATTTTTGGTAGGTGGAGGAGCAATAAATGCACTAAAAATTTGAAAATTTATATAAGGACGGGATGCAAATTCATTTTTATAGTTGTAACTAAGAGAATTTGAAAAAGAGCTAAGTGCGAAGAACAGAGTGATCGATTCAAAGTGTGAAGAGCATGAAACCGGAGTGTGGAAAGTAGCTATGTGCGTAGAAGGAGCTTGTATCCTGGTGAAATAGGGTTTGAATGAAGTAGGTCGACAGAGAGGAGCTAGGACGTGAGTTTTTCACCTAGGGCATGTTTGAATTGGGTTAGGGTTTGAAGCGGGCATTGAAGAGTTGCAGAGAAGGTGTTCACAGACAATTACAAGGTAGAAATGGCTCCCAAGAAGGCCGTAGCAATGGGATCAAAAGGAAAGAAGAAGGTAGTAGTTGAGGAAGAAGAAATGGCCCCAAAGCAATTTTTTAGAAATGCAGTATCCAGAAGGGGTCATTGTTGGGAAAGAATGGGAATCACATATAAGGAAGAAAAAAGTGATCGAGTATAACCATAGAACCTCAAGACAACAACAAGAAGCAATTGGATGCCCTACTCACTTCACAAACAGATAAGCGGACTGCAGATGACATGCTAGTGTATGATGACGTGGGAGAGAAACTTTTGAAAATAATTGGTGTCTATCAACTTTATGAGCTTCCATATTTCAGGAAGTATGAGCCCTTGTACAGATGGATGATGAGAAGAGTCCATGAGGACTTCATTTATTTTGCGGGATGAAGGGTTCGATTGTCATCCGCACTTATCTCCACGGTTACATGTTTGAAGGCCACGGAGAAGATATCAAAAATGACTTAGCAGATAAAGCTGCTATCTTGGAAACCCGAAAGGAGTTGGGGTACCAAGGGCCCGCACGGATGGATATTGATAAGCTGAAGAATTGTCCAGTTGTGAAGGAAACGACACACCTTATTACCAAATTGAATGACCAGGAGAGATGGTCACAAGTGAACACCATGTGGTTGTATGTGGTGAAGCGTATGTCGGAGGGAGTCGTATACAAAATTGCATGCTTCATTGTAGAACAGATAGTGGAGGAAGCATGCACGGGATGTAAGATAAGTTTTGGTGCTGTCCTACTTACATTGGTCTTTATGGAAATTGGGGTACCGGATAGACCTAAGGAGAAAATATGGGAGTACCCCATGACAAACAAATCCCCACTGAAAAATTCAGCAAGTACTTATGCAAATGAGCCATGACAGATGATGTGAAGGAGAGAGTGGAGAAGTGGTATGACAGGCTCCGCACAACATTTGAGGAAGAGTGGCACATACCGAAAGAATTGCCTTTGGTAGTGGGACAAAAGTTCAATTTGTTATTTACCAAAGCATTTTTGCATCACACACTTTCCAATGATATATGGATCATGGAGCCCTTGGTGCAAGTTACCTTACGCGTTCACAACGAGGTAATTCCAAGCATCTATTCATAGATTCACAAATACAATGAGGTTGATGTTCAATGCAGACAAGGTGGATTGTGACTATCACATCTTGCGTAAGAAGTATGTGTACCCAGGAAAAAATGCCTATATTGAGAGGGTAATTTCAGAGGTACTATATGAAACCCATGAGCCTTGCTATATGGGAGATAAAGGGGAAGAACTAGTTTACATACAACTGAAGCCAAAGATGGAGAGTAACAAATATGTGGAGAATGAGTTCGCACTTCCAGGGCCACCGAAGGGTGTGCATACAATGGAAAACATTCCAGCACCAAAGCCATCAAAGCCCATTCAGGTTGAATATGAAGAGGATGGGCATGAAGACAACGAAGGTTTAGTGCGAAGGAGACGAAAACCAACTAGAAAGAAAGAAGCTGAGCACACGAGTACTCCACCACGGAAGGAGGATGAACAAGAAGACACTGAGGTGGGGCAAGGAGATCAAAGATTTAAGAAAGTGTTCAAGTGCACAAGGACGTAAACCCCTCAGACTGTGAGAAAGTCACCGCGCCTCTCACCAACACAGGAACCTACCGAGAAGAAGAGACGAAGAAAGCTGAGGCTAGATGAGGAGGTAGAGGAATCAGGGGAGAGTGTACATGCATCTCCAACACCGCATGGGATAGAACAGAGCCCCAGAACATGGAAGAAGAAAAACAAGAGATCGGAGATGAGGAGGTGAAGAATGAAGAAGGGGAGGAAAAGAAGTCAGAAACGACACATGGAACTACTGAAGATACAATCCAGATTCCGAACCTTGAGGCTCGTGTTCCAAGAGGGCCAAGGACATGAAGGATGAGTAGGGAGCATAATGCACCTATCATGGGGTATGTGGAGGACACAAAGAATATTGTCCGTGCTAGGTTCTAGAGCATAGTTGAGTAGAAGGATCTATATGGCTGGGAACTTATGGATGAAGACATGGCGACAATGTGCACCAGGAAGTAACTTTCATGGTCAATGCATACCCACATGGACGAGCTAGAATTCGATGTATGTGAGGTGTCATGTGTGTCTAAGCAATTGAAGAAGACACCACAGGTGAGGCACATAACAGTGAAACCCACTATTATGTCAGATGAACAAGTGAGTAATGCACTGGTGAAAGTATCAGCTGAAGTGGCTAGGAGAAACATGGATAAGGCTTCCACGATAAGGGCATTGTGTGAGGAAATAAAGACAAAGGATGTAGAAATAGTGCACTTGACTCATGAGAAGGGCCTAGAGTAGAGAAAAAATAATATTTTACTAAGTATGGCGGAGGAAATTAGAGATCACGTGATTAAGGAGCACCCGCATCTAGAGTCCAAGATACCAGTAGAGTTTCCCTCAGTTATGCACTATGTGAGGACTTTGGTAGATTTTATGATGGAAGATGACACCATCTAGATGCCAAAGCCAAAGGATCCTAAACAGGAGGCTGAAAGGGCTAAAGCTGTAGTAGTGAGGAAGATTGCATCATATAATGGACTATTGCAGGCTCTTCAAGAAGAATTGAAGAAGGTAGATTATGCCTTGAACATATGCACGACTCTGAAGTCTTGATAAAAGTGAAGACCCTGGTAGAAGACAATGAAGTACAAAATGCCATGAAAGACGAAACCTTAGGATGCGGTTGAGAGGTGACCTTGGTAAAGGAAAAGCATGAGTAATCGCGCGCAACACAAGCACCACATAAGGAGAGGTTAGATGAGCTTGGAAAACTCATTGCCCAAAGAATGAATGTGCTAGAGGGAAATCATACTTCAATGTCCAACATTATGCTTTGGTACTACGAGAATGAAAAGGGGAGGTAACACAATATGAGTTGGAGTCCATCTTTGTGGACATACGAGCAAGTAGAAAAGGAACTAATTGATTGGCGAGGCCTTACGGGATGAAATAAAGAGGAGTATCCGAGTTAATACTTTAGGATGGATCAGAAGAGCCTGAATCATGAGACATTATTTTATTCATTCATATTCTTTCTAAGTATTCTTTATTCACATTGTTCCATTCAGTTTTTGACATACCCATAATCGGGGCAAAAATGAGATTAGTGTGGGGTAATGTTGATTAGAGAAAACACTTAGCGTAAAATCACACATTGAGTCTACGCAGAAAGCGAGGCCAGGATCAAGAGTGCGAAGGAATAGGAAGGATTAGCGTGCGGAGGTACAAATTCAAGCATTCGGGACTCAGCCAATTTTGTGGATAAAGTCTATTTTGAGAGGTGACATGTGGAACACACAAACAATGCCAAGACTTGCGTGCCACTCATTGTCTATCTTTAGAGGATCAGATTGAAGCAATTTGTTATGTTTGTGGAGCCTATTTGCATGTTAGAATGTGGTACACCTTCTATGTGTTACACTCGGGTATTTTTACGGTGGTCCCGCTCACCGGTGAGCGGGTCGGGGGTTTGGGGCAAAGCCCCGAAGCAAATTTTCATGGGTGGTTTATTAACCCATGGGTAATGGGTAACCGTTATGGGCTGTTTTTGGGCCCATGGTTTTTTTCGATCTTTTGCCCATTGTTTTGATACCCATGGTTTTTGCCCTTGGTTTTGATACCCACGGTTTTGTATCAAATTGCTTAAGCAGTTGTCTATTTATATGGTCTTATGCATATGATAGATGTACAAGTAAATGTATTGCAGATGTGTTTTGAATTTGGGTGTGAATTACGTAGAGTTTGTTGAGCATAGCTCCAAACGGATCTCAGGTATTGTATTGATAGAATGGAGGCTTGTAATAAAATCGAGCAAGTGATTCTTTGTGGGCGTAGCCCAAATTGGGTGAACCACGTTAAATCTTGTCTCTCTCGTGTTGTGTTATTTATTCTACACTTTTATTTGAGATCTATAATATTTTTGCATATTAGTTTCTCTTTATTACGATTCTCTGTAGGGATTATTCTACATATTTTATCTCTTATTTCCTAACACACTTTTGCATGGAGGTGATCCAAGAATAGATTCAGCACCTCAGTTAACTGTAAGATATCTATACATAGCACACTTGCATGTGTGGCTATGCCTGTAAATGGCGCATGGATATTATTTGCATGTGACCTATTTCTGGAGTAGTTAAGGCTGTGAAGGGAAAGTCCCCACCCTATATATATGAGTCGAATTACTTAGTTAAGATGGAGATGTAGACTTGAGAAAGATATAGATGTGTGTATGTGACTGGATAATTATATCAGATCCATGCACGCATGATTACTGTTATTGTATGAAGCTTCTATGTTACTTATTATGATTAATATATGAAGGATATTGGCCGAACCAGAGTATTATTCTGTATGTTTTGATCATTGCATGTTATTGATTCAATCATGATTAACACTTAAGTATATTCATTCATAGATTTGGTTCTGTTATACACTGTGGTATGATGGATTAGTTATAGGTATATATCTTTGTTACTTCATCATGCTAACATCCTGATTCAACAACCTTAAAGAGGGGCATGGTACCTTTGCGTACTTTAGGTGAGTGCTCAGCCTATCTTGAGTGATGTGCTTTGATGTGTCTAGGGTGTATTTGTGAATTCTAGGCTACATTATCTGCCGTCCATTCTTAGTAATTACGCATGGAGTGTTTCCCTTTAAATAATTACCTAATAACATAATAATATTATCCTGGCGCAACATTTTGCATACCTCTCTTACGTCATCAATATCATATGGGACCTTCCCTACTTCTTTATTTTGTTCCATCTTCCATGATTTTTCTTTGAAACACTGTATTTCACCCTGAAGATTTATGAGGACCTCCATGGTTTCTTGATAAACCTCCTTTTGATGAGAAGGATCTGGGTACATCGCATGTAGAACCTCCTCCTTAGTGATGGTAGGATTATGCTACAATGCTTCTTTAGCGTGTCTTTGCTTCAAAGACATGTGGTAATATTTATGGTTAATGCCTTAGGTTCTAGTGTTAATTTAGGCATCCTCACGATTTTCCACGGTCGTTGTATTCTAACCATCCTTACGCCTTTTTCTCTTGTTTATGATGTTTACTAATATGCTCATATAAGTCTGGAAATTCCTCATAGCTATGATTCTTTCCACAGAAAGAACATGTAATATTATGGGGACATTCGTGCATGTAGTGGTCAGGAGATCCACATGTATAGCATGTCCCACGAGGAAACTCACCTCGTCCACCACCATGGCCTCGGCCTCCAAATCCACCATGGTATCCATGCCCTCTTCCATGAACTCCTTCAAAATGACCCTCATTCCGATCATAGCGTGCTTGATTGTGATCCCGATCCTGGTGCTCATTCTTTCCCTTAGAGTTATCTCGATACACTTGTCTATCTCACACCAATATATATAACATCATAGATCTGACCAATCAATCTATAGTCCTCAGTATCATGGGTCGTGGACTAGAAAATATTACAATAGCAGGGTACATTCTTTCTTATTGTGTGTTGTAGTAATGGGCAGTGACTATCATCATGGTTCAAATGACATATCACACAGTCAACGATAGAATTTAATGTACGGACTGCGGGATAACTATCCTTGGTGTGACCTTTCACTTTACAATGATGTACACCAAATACCCGAACACGTCTCGTGTCTGAATTTGCTTGATAGTTTCTCTAATTAATTTTCCATAGTTCAATCTATGCTTCCAAGAATGGGCTAACTCTAGGGTCTATACTCCCAACCGCCTCGGACGGGCAAAGCTTCTTCAAGTTCTTCACATGGATTAATGTATGTATTATGTGACAACACCCTTCTAAATGGTGTAATTAGTCCTCCAACGAACCATTGTGCATGTTGTCTTGCGTGAATATCATAGGAAAGCTTAGATAGAAGGGTTTTGAAGTGGGCATCATCCTCCCAGAAAATCTCAGTAGTTCCTTGTTTAATATCCTTGAGTGCGCTTACACTCTTCTGCTCAAACTCAGGGATATAGAACTCTTTTAAGAAAGCATCCTTCAATGCTACATAATCCATGCCAGTTTGATCAGGGTCAAACTTCTTGTACCAATTGTGTGCACGTCCATGTAATGTAGTCGTTAATTGGCTTGCCTTGCGCTCATGGGATGTGATACCTTTTGTGTGCCATAATATTTCACACATGTGCACATGTTAAGAAACATCCTCTATGCCCCACATACTCTGGAAGATGAGGAGACATTTCCATGTAAATATTATGGGGTTGATGCGGACCTTTCCCACTTGATCTAGAACCTCTTGTGTTTCCTATGCCTTAAGAACCACCAGATCCACTAGAGTTAGAACACCTATGCCTCATGATCCTCCACCAGTAGCCAAAATAAGACCGGAATACGTACTTCCTTGCACCCCAACAATGGTACTATCTTTGAACCCCTCACTGTCTTTGAAGTGGTACCACTCCCATAAGTGAATCCAACATTCTACGTGCTCACATTCGTGTGGAATATGCACCTAAAAAGTACCTCCAAACAACAATGAAGACGTCTCGCACTACCATCAATGTACTTGCTATCTGACTTAATCTTGATCCCCTCTGCCTAAATTATCCTACTGACTACTTTTCGTACTAGATATTATAAAACCAAGCGCAAGGGCTAGATTGCTGGTAGGTTTAGATGCGCGCTTTCGACCTAGGTCGTCTCTACTAAAGACACTTCCTTGTGAGGTGAGGAGGGTTCCTGTCATGTTTTCCAAGATGGGAGAGTTCTGATTCTCGGCTCCATATCTTCTATGTGAGCTCTAAATCCTTCACGATCCATCTCTCTCCTCAATGCCATCCACTCTACAATGTCACATTGTTTCTCTATCTCCCTCTCGCACGCCTCATTATACTTAAGCCTTCTTTCATCCCTCTTCCTTGCTTTGCCGCTAAGTCTGCCATCTTTCACCAATCTTGTTCCTGCCCCCACGCATGGTGAGGTTTATCTAGCCATCGGTTTTTCTTCCAAGTTAAGGGTTACCATCAAAATATTGATTGCTAGTGGAATGCACTTTTTCTTCTCATGCCTTTCTACACCTCTAAGTATACCTTGCTCCGTGCGAACCCTTCTAGTTGTTCTTTCCTTAGCAGCAAATTATCTTTTTAGCAAGTTCATCAATCTTCTTCTAATACTCCCTATTCCTTTCCACTATGCGAGCAGAATATTACTGATACATTTGCAAATCCCCTTCACGAGTTTTGGTCCCAGGTTGGATCATGCTCATCTCGTAGTCATCCGATTTCATCTTATCTACTAGCTTGATTGCCTTCGGTTGAGATACTTCAATGTATTGATTACCCATTTATCCACTATAGAAATTTGAGGTTTGTATGTGTGATCTTTCTTGATATTTTTACTTTAACCAATGAGACAATCATTGATAGGTCGGGGCTGCCACTTATTGCATAATGCGAGTGTCAAGGAAAATTGTTTCTTGTATCCAAGGGATTATCTCATCGGATTCGGGCTCAATGGCGGGGTACCAACCATTCCTGCTTTCGGAGGAGGAGGAAAATCCTGAATGAGAGAGGTATGGGTGTCAACAAGAGGTGAGACCTCTGTGGTGGTTTGAATATTGGGTATTGAACCATGTGTTCTTCATCCATTTGTGCTTTCACCGCTGGATTTTCTTCCTACATTTCTGCAATCAATTCTTCCTCTCTTAGTGACGCAAATGAGTCTTCTTCTGCCCTAACCTTCTTTGGTGACTTTTTATGAGGGGAGGTTTCCATTTCTGTGGATTTTCTTTTCAAAAATTCTCTAGAGTTTCTATAACTAGAAGTCACGTCTACAAATTTTGAAGACGATTGATGGGAAGCTTTCTTTTGACATGGAGGAATTCCTCGTGACTAGATGATCATGGTTCTCTTCTTCTGAAACCAATTTCTTGTTCTCCTCACCACCTTCTCAGTCCAATCCTTTATATCACCTTATTCATAAACATACCAGATTGATAGGAGGAAAATGGGAAATATTGACTACCAAGCACTCGGATAATGCATCTCTGTCCCATCATTGTGCATTCATACCAAGAGAAATTGAATTTATTCATTTCATCGATTTTCATCCTCATATGATCCTTTTCCCACACGCGTCAAATTCATTATCACAACTTGCCCAATAGTCCTTGAATTGTGGCTCATGTTGCAATTCTAGGATGTAGAAAGAGTCGGAATCTTCTCGGATGTTGAAATTAGGACTTAATGTAGGAATGTAAATTCAAATGAGTGAAAATGACCTACGAGATGATATGCGTCATTTAGGTCTTACACGTGAATACCATGAGAGAGATAGGAAATGAAATAAAATTATCATTCCTACTCCTAGGCTTCTTTATTCACTTGAGTGATCTACCCGTAGAGCCCGAATAATATAATTTGATCACAAATATACTTGGGCAACCTTAGCGGAGCTTGATCAAAGTTGAAAATTCATAGGTAAGAGAAGGTTGAGAATTGGATGAAATAAGAGCCATACTTCTTGATCAAGGATGCCGCTTGTGGTGACATCCTAGCCTCCAAATCACCTTCCAAGATTCGAACCACATACATTGTGAACACATCATTCACATGAGAAAAATGCCTGTCTTTCCTCCATTACCAATTATGGAAGCTTCTCAAATGCGGGTACTTTGGCAGTAATGTTTTACGTGAGGGCCAATCCTTTGAAATATCTTGAGCTAGCGAGGAGATAGAACAAGTAAGAAGTCATGTGAAACTTCTTCGTCATGGGTACCTAGAGCAGTTGCAGATGGAGATTATCGCTGATGATCTACCCCCAATCAATTCTCTTCTTTCCTTCATCATTGTCATGATGAAAATGCCCATCTAGTCTTGAAAGTATTTTGTGCTTGCTTCACCCATAACTCTACTGAGGAGAGTGATGGTATCTGAATATCCTTATCAAAATTCACATCTTGGAAGGTTATTGGGCATCCTTGAGGGCTTTCTCCCTGTCTTCAACCACAAACCAAGTGCTACCCCTTGCACATATGCATCCATCATCTCCCAATCGTGTAAGGCCATGTCCTTTGAGATGACGACCATACTAGGTGATGTCAAGATTTGTAGAGAGAGTGAGATGGTTCTAGGATGATGAGCACCATAAGCATGTACCATTTTCAGCTTTCAGTTATTCGTATTTTGGGATCATAGTGGTGAGAGAAAGCCAAGACCAACTCAAGGCTTTATACGGACATGGGGTGTCCCACAGTTATGAACAATCTACTCGTGAATACTTGATCCTCAATTTTTCCTCACTCCTTGGCTATCATACGAGCTCTTAGGTCATTCAGGTCCATGTATGAGACATCACTGTCTTCTATCTCATACTCATAGGTAAAGGGTTGTGTTGGCTTCTGTCCCATCCACTTATGCTTCATGATTTCCTTAGAAAAAGAAACTTATTATTTTTAGTAAGTATGAAAAATCAAATCCCTTGAACCTCAACTGGATGTTGCGACTCTAATTTACTCTTCTCCCTGCATTTCTCTCATCTTCAGGATCAACCTTCTATTTTTGGAAGGTGCTCGTGGGACCACTTACTAGTTTTAGTAAGTGTCAAAATTGTACCAAAAATCTGTTTTGATGATTTTTAAATGCAGGTTCATCTGCTTGCATTCGAGTGTCTCCCTCGCGGGTTCTTCTATTGATGAATTTCCCAAAATAGCAGTCCCCTATGCAGAAGACCTGCTATTTTTAGAAATTGGGCTTCTAGAGGTCATATTGATATGAAATGAAGTTTTCTGATATGGGTTTTTTCCAAATATTGCCCCTTTGAAATATTGGACCTACCCGCTCAATAGTTTGGGAGATTTTAAACTTTTAAATTTCTGACATGACGGTACTTCTGGACACAACAACCATTAATGGACCTCAAAAATTACAGGTCTCTTTTTTTTTTTTTTCCTTTTTCATGATGGAAATCACATTTTTGATATGGGTTTTCACTTCTTGTGCTTCCGGTGAAATCTTGTTTCGATTTCTTGGTTTGATGGGAAATCAAGCTTTTTTCTTTGTTGGGTCGAAAAGAGGATTTCTGCCCTGTGAATGTTTTATGTTTTGGGATGAGGGTATGAAGGTGTTTTTCTAATGGTTTTGATAGAGGAATGAAAAAAAAAATATGGTTCATCAATCCGTGCATCCATTTGCAATATTTCTTCAAAATTTGATTTTGCGGCAATGGGGATTTTCATTGTTCTTCTTCTTTGTTCTTTGTTTCTTCTCCTTAGTTTGATGAAATATTCTTCTGAGACCTACATATCACCATGGGAAAGAGGATTTTATTGTTTTGGTGGATATGGTTTGAGATTTGACAATGGTAGAATGGTGGTAGGAAGTTGCAGAGGAGTTTGCAGAGGAAGTTGTGCACGAGAATGTTAGATGTTAGAAGTTAGAAGTGGGAGGGATATTTAAAAATTTGAAAAATACCAGCAAGGAGAGAGGAAAATTTTCATGTCCCTGATATCCCTCACCTCAAAGGGACATGAGGGACATCAATTTGCACAGCGTGCCTCAACTTGACACGTGGCGGAGATCGGCGACAGACGATTAAAGCCAAAAAAGTAGCTTTAAAGCACTAAGGGGCTGGAAGTTGGTCACATGAGGGACCTTGAGGCATCATGGAGGGGATAGGCACATTTTTTCAAAAATTCATGTCCCTCACCTCAAAGGGACATGACGAACATCATTTTTCATGGCGCGCCAGGTGATGACATGTGGCAGTGATCTGACGATTGAGAATGAAGGCTTGACAAACACCCGGGGGCTGGAAATTCACTCTTGAAGAGGTCACATGGGTGACTTGGAGCCTCCTTAGGATATGGAATTTTTTTAATGTATTATTTCACTCAAATCAAAGGGACATGAGGGATATAAATTTACACGGCGTGCCGTGCAATGACATGTGGCAATGATCGACCGGTGAAGGCTTTGAGCTCCCGCAAACACTTGGGGGCTGAACTGGTGATCCTTGAGGTTACATGAGGGTCCAGATGGCTCATGGGGGATAGAAAAATTTTCTTGACCTTGAGGGATGTAAGGGACACAAATTGCACCAGGATCCTGGAGATGACACGTGTCCCTCCAAAATTTGATTAACTCCTGAACTTGCTCAAAGAGGGCAACTTGAAACGGCGATAACTTGAGCTCCCGATGGAATTTTTTTGATGAAAGTTTATATGATCATGACTGAAAATGACCTTATAAATCTAATTGTGGGATTCTAAAGTCTTTATTCCTCCATTTTCTCCCTGAAAAAGTGGATTTTTGATCTAGTACTCCACCTATGCATGAGAAAACTTGCAGACCCATTGCGAAAAAGTGTTGTGAAAAAATTAATTTCAACATATTGTAGGTCTTGGAATTAAATTTACAACTATGTTTTGTTTTTCTCCTAAATCCATTTGGAGCTCCTAGAATCACCTTCGGAATCTCAACAAATGTTTTCCCCAATGCATTCTTGGGCCTCGTGAACCACGATTTTAGTGAAACTGTCCCAACTTCTTTGGATCCTTCTTGAATCTTCCTAAATAAAATCCATGATATTCCTAGGTCTTTGATTCACCTCCGTGTCCAATTCGTAATTTCTGCTTACGCTCCATGGGGTTGCTCCACCCCTAAGAAAGCCGGTGATAGCCTTTCCCATAACTACCCAAAGTTTACATTTTTCAATGAACTCCTAAAATCACCTAGGGGGGTTGATTGAATTTCCTAAATCACCTAAGGGATTGGATTAACACTAATTGGGAGGTTACTATATCTTACCGGGTAGACCCGGTGTGCCACGGAATGATAAAATGTGAAAAATTTGGTACAAGGGTATCATTGTCATGCTTAGAAATTGTCAATTTCGTTGTTGCACATTTACACGACAAAAATGTTAAATTTTTTAATACTTTGCTTCTTAAATTAATGAGCGAACACAAAAATTGTAAACAGCGTATGGTACCACCGCCATGGGTGGTACAAATAAAAATAAAATTTATAGGGAAGAATATTACATTTCCTGTTGACTTCGTAGGAACAGTTCACCTACTGCACCTCTGAATTTCCAGGTTTTTCACTAGGTGGTATCCAGTGCAACTGGTACCTAGATTTTGAACTAGATTGAGCTCGATGATGATTTTTTGGGGTTTGATAGTGTTGACGCCGAGACATGTAATTATTTTGACACCCATGATATGATATAAAGTACTCCACTTGTTCAACCACAAGCGAAACAAAATATCCATGAAATCAAATATTCCCCTCCTCCACCAAGTCAAATTCCACTCACGCTTGATTGAAAGACATATTTTTCCGTAAAAATATGATAGTAGACAGTGTGGGGCCATAATTCAGGAAGTGGTTATGTCAGATGTGGAATTATTGTGTAAGTTGGAGTACAGGGCCAAAGTTTTGATGAAAGAAATAAATACCCATTACCATAATTGTGCTCAAAGGAATTCAGTGTTCACTACCGTACAAAGTCAACCAACAAGGCTTGAAATTTTGCTAAATAAAGCTCAATTTTGTATAATTTTGTATAATAATGATTATGATGATGAATTTTTATATATGATGGTAAATAGGTTGGAAAATATTAATGATGAATCCGGCGCTTACTAAAAAAATGGGCTAGAGTCGAAAATAATGTTTTAATTGTAAATGAAGAAAAATAAAAAAGTTGTGGTAGGTCATTTTTACACATGAAAAATTGTGAAATTATGAGTATTGCAATAAATTATTTATAAATTATCTAATAAATTTCTATTTTGCGAAAAAATACGAATATTTAAAGAAAGAAGCGATTGTATTTGATGCACATTTGAATAATTCTCGCAAAAGCTTGAATGCATTTATATAATTGAAAGAAATAAAATATTATTAAATAAACAAAATAATACATTGAGAAAGATAATCAAGGAGCATAAGATGGATCCAAAAATCTTACTAAAAGAAAAGAAAGAGTCTAATCAATCACTATTTTTGTCAAGAGATGTTGCGAGGGAGGAGAAAAATATTCTTGAAAATATCAATAAGCGCAGTATGGGATTTACATAAATCAAGAGTTTTAGAACAAAGCATTACACAAACCGAGAAAACTTGGTCTCCATAACAAGAAGAAGCTAAGTTGCCCCCGCAACACAAAATTGAAAAAAGTTAGTTTCACCATGTGACAGGTGTGTTATCAAAATTCCGACAACGACATATGAATTAAAATATAGTGGCTAGCCAATTTTTCCCTCTTTATTCCGTGTGGCAGATGTAAGGAAAACTATGACTCAAAATAATAGGTAGAGAAGAGGATTCCCTTGTTATGTGTTCTTATATGAAAAAAATTACCCAAAAGATTTGAGAAGAAATTGATAACAAGCCAAAATTATGTAATTGTATTGGCTGACAATGCTTTATGAAAACATGCACGTCTTCATAAATTAATCGACACTTGTTAGTATGTATACAAGTTTAATTGTGAATTGGAACTCTATTTTCAATTGTGACACATTTTTTGAAATTTTTGAACAATTTAATATGCACTCTTGTATTCAGATTTATGCTTTCTTGTGAATGTTTTTTATGTTACTATTTGGAGATGTTTTTCATGGTTTTAGATGTTTGGTGTGTTTTTTTAGTATAGAAAATAATTATGTTTCATACGAGATAAAATATTAACCACATAGAGATGGATCTACGTAAATCACTATCCTTCTTTAAATGAAAATAAAAATAAAAATTATTTTTTTATAAGAAAAACAACATTTATAATCTAGTAAGACCATTTCATACTTATTCGATATGAAATATATAAATAATCAAACCATTTTGTCAATAGTGTCTAGAATGTAGACAAGAAATTAGGACTCTAGCAATTGAAAGAACGCTGGAGCAACCCATTCTTCATTAGTGTCCTCGAATTCTATTGAATTGGAAGTGTGTTCGGTGGATATGTTTGGATCTATCGCATCAGTCACAATATTACCTACTCTTTTTGTTCTACAAATGAATTCCATAATCCAAGTGTTCTTTCGTGCAAAATGTTTCTATATAATAACTTGAAATATACAATCTTAGACAACTTTCTAAATTTCTATCCAATCAGTTATGAACTTTTGATTTTATGAAGGATAATGCATTGAATACTCTTTCATCTTCAACATATCTCGGGATCATAGTTTGGAACAGTTCATATAGTTGAAAATACTCATTGAAATCACCTTGCAAAATACTGCTTGAATAAAGCTTCTTTCAAATCCTTTTAATGGAATCATTTTCTATTGGCAATTAATTAAAATGTGGATATGGGGATAGTTAATCTAAGCTATGAACAACTATAAATAAAGTAAATAAATGCAGTAAATAAGTATATAGATTATCCAAGAAACTATATAAAAGGAAATGCTAGCCTTAACATGCAAGAGGGAAGAGGAAAAACTCTGCTCAATAGCAGATGCTCCCAAGGCCGTGTCGCGAGGTGACTAGAAAATATGGAAGAAGAAACAACAGTGCGGAGGCCCCGAAAAGGATGGATCTGGAATTATGCCCTAGACTGGAGTGCCTGGGAGGGGACTGAGATGCCTACGAGTGATTTTTTCTATCAAATGGGCACCCTGGTTTGTGTAAAATCTCTGAAAATTAATCTCATAGGGTTGGGAGGTGGTCCAAAACCCTCATTTTTTGTCACATTAGATTCACTTCCCTATATCAGATGTCACTGATATTCCAAGATGATGAGAAGACCTACAAAACCCTAAAAAAAATGAATCCCTAAAAAAGAAAAATGCAAATGAATGGGCCTGATTGACCTCGATTGCCAAAATAGTGGGTTTACTAATCGAGCATTGCACTACATTTCATGTACCCAAATGTAGTTACGGTGAGTGTGTGCATAATGTGCCCTACATTCTCTTATGTCAGTCACACTTTGTGAAGTAGCGAGAAATATCTAGATGTAGAAAATGTAATAGAAGGTGTGGATGGAATAGAATAGAATCCCCTATGAAGTGTGATGCATATGTCTTATCCTTGTGTCTTGGTGATAGAGCTATGTGGATGCAAGTGATCTCCAATGCATAGATAAATGCAAGTCTAGATGGATGATAGTAATGACTAGTGCTATGTCCCTCATTATGGTCTCATAACTTTATATTTATAGGGTTCCCTTGATCTAATTTCATAATTAACCCAAAAATGGCGAACCACCAAAATATAGGGATCTGAAATGGCTTGGAAGAGCCCAAAAGTGGTGAGAAAGTGTGAAAATGACCGGGCGCCCATGCTGGGACAAGGGCACCCACGGGTGCCCCAGATCGAGGCTAAAATAATGATAAATGACTGAAATAGATTGGGCATGTGAATGTAAAAGATCGAGAATGGTGAAATAAAATAAAACAAGATGGCCAAAAGACGGGGTTACTTAGTACTTTCTTCACTCAAAACCCTCTAAAAAGTAGTATAAGACCAACACTAAATATTGTCTTAAGTGCATGATTTTGTGTCTACAGCTAGCTCGTCTAGAAAATGAAATTTCTCTAGCATAGTAAGAGAAAAATGTTGTGACTAAGAATTGTAGTCTTTATTTTACCCAATCAATAGCTATGCGCACTCGCACTTCATCTAGACATATCTGAATGCTCACTCAAAGCACACACAACCACTAGGTCCCTCCTTTGTTATGTCTATCAAAAGGTTAGCATGTATAGTTACCATATTCATAACAAAGACATCCATTCATGCATAATAACCAACATAAACATGGTAATTGGAAACACATATAATAAGGAAACAAGCCATCAAGAATAATAATACCCAGATATTTACTACTAGCATAACAACATTACATAATCAAGAAGTTTGAATACATATCTGCGAATTACCATCATTACCCATTACAAATACCATAATCAAACATAAACAAGTAGTTGATTACAATATAGTTCAATACATCCATGTGCTGGACCATGCGTGCATACTCACAAAACTCAAAACATACTCGAAAGTATCTCCGCACTCACTAAATCCTTAGACTCACAACTCGACCTCTTAAACTATAGAACATCATCACATATTTATAGGGGTGGGGACTTTCCCTTCACTACTCATGCACTTTCCTAATAATAGGCGTGCATACAAAAATAGCTTGCATGCTTTCCTACAATAATAAATCATCCTAAATATAACATGATTTAATTCCTATTTTAGTTCATCCCATGTGTGTGCTTTATCCTTAACTCGCATGTGCTTCCTTTTCCTTTCTTGGCCAATAATTCATTTTCATCTTTTCTATTTTTGGATCTTTACTTGGTGACACTCCAACTTTTGTTTTCTATTTTTATCCTTTCTAGAAAATTGGCTAAGTCGTGTTCTTAACTCCATGTCTTCGTGTAACCTCACGTTACTCGACCTACATCCACGAACCCCTATGTGCACTACCTTGATATTATCCACATGCACATTCTTACACACAAGACTCTATGCCCTTCATGATACTTTTAGTCAATTTATTTGACCAACATTACCCCACACTAGGGATATTATCCATCCTCAACAATATTGCATCAAAATATCTCTCAAGAATAGAATAAAGAATGTGTAAATGAAAGAATAAGGGGCATATACCCAATGAAATAAAGAATGTCTAGGCCCACACTTTATTTTATTTCTAGGTTGGATGCGATAGTTTGGGAAATTATACATTGAGGATAATCTCCAACTTCTACCACTCTGTTAGTTCTTTAACAAATGGATCGACACTTGCCCGAAAATCTTTGACACTGTGCAAGGTCCATACTTTCAAACTTTCTCCTTTAGCTCTCTAATAATCCAACAAGTCCTGAGATCACTCGTTTGAAGTAATCCATTCTCCACACAACTAATGATTCCAGCTCCTTAAGTCTTGTGTCAAAATATTCTCTAACAATTTTAAGAACCTTCCACTTTTGCAATCTCGATCATTATCTCTTCTTGCCTAATATTTTCATATTTCTTGGGTTCTTGCACATGTTTAACCTCATTTTCCTCCCCCTCACGGTGTATGCTTTGAGGATGGGTCAAGGTCTTTGCAATTTCAAATGCCCATCCTACCTTCTTTAGCTCATCCTTCATCATAGTGCTCAACGCCTCATACTCTACTATCTATTACATGCAATTGTTGCCTTATTCTTCTTATATAACGCATCCAATTCTTCTTATGGCCTTATCCACTTGTACATACTTCTATTCTTGAAGTATCATTCCTACCAGATCCTCTAAATAGTGCAAAGTGTCATTGATATTCATCTTTATCCCTCTCTTCCAGTTCTGGGCGCGCACTGCAGATAATTAATCTGCAATATGTTTGACCTTAATGAATGCATACTTTGCATACTTTTATTTGTCTCACACCTCTCGTAAGTTACCGCACTTCTTGTTCCTTATTCTTTTTATCTTCAATCAAAACCCTAATAGTGGCCCCTTTATCTAAATTCCTCCAAGCCAATTTTGCTGATATTTTGTTCAAGGCATTACTAGCTTGTTCATCGTTAACTCTTGTTGGCTTAATAGTTACATGAGTTATGCTTGACACTTTCTTCATTTTTCACCTTACACATGCGTCATCACTAACATCAAAATCCAGCTCCTCCATGTGAGTTTGCATACTCCAGAGAGAGCATCTTCCTTATGCGCATGGTCACACCTTCTAGGTTGATCATTTCCCAACCATAGAAATTCTAGGTTGGTGCCGTGATTTGAAATATCATGCACAACACCTTGGATTGATCATCAATATAGTTTACCTTTGGTGTGTGTAGATCTCTTCCTTCTTCCTTCTTTCACAAGTGTGCCTTCCTATTGGAACTTTATTCTATACACTTGCATGCGCACTACCTCCATTTCCACCTCAAGCTCCTACATCTTCCATTGGCTCACCATCACCCTCACCTTCCTCTTATTCCTTAGATTCTCCTTTGTGCACTTAGTTTTCCTCTACATCATGTTGCACATTCTCATCCTTGGGATCTTTTTCATCATCCTCCAAATCATGGATGATTAGAGTTTCTTCATTGTGCACACCTTTTTCTTTAGAATTATCTTCATCATTGTCCTCAATGGTCACCAAATTTCTCCTTATCCTTACTGGAGGGGTCTTCTTCTCTACACTTAGCTTGGGTGGGGTGACCTATGTGATTTCCTTACTTTGGATATGAATTTCCTGCACCGTTGTCTTATTCTTTGTGCATTCTCCACAACTTTTTTTCTATCCTATGGCTTGATTGAGTGCAACACTATTATTTTTTTTTCCTCCTCATCCTTATTATTTTATTAATCTTTTTTTTTTTGAGGTAACCTCGCGCATTCTCTTTTTGCCCATATTTTCCTTACCTTTTGGTGGCGGTGAGAGTGAACATCCTCTTCATCAACATGTAATTTCCATTAGCTAACTTAGGCTTCAAGTAGTTATATAACTTTTATGCTTCCTTCTTGCCTATTGATATATTTTGAGGGGGTGATGTTCTATGTCATCATACTCCATTTTCTCCACATATGTCATCTTTCCAAAATACATGTACTTATTACGCAATGTATGTAGGTTTGCATCCACCTTTTCTACATCAAATTTCAGCTTCCGCACATCATATAACTTGTTGACCGAGGCTTGGAAGTATCTTTCTGTGAAGGCAAACGAAAGTTTACAAGGGTGCATGTTATCCCCAGACTTCATCAAAAATATTCCCAAGAAAAAATGTTGATACACTGCAAATTCAACCTAACCATACAGAACCAAAGGTAACTCCTTGGTACAGCCACTCATGCTCAAATTCCTCACACATCCTCTTATACCATTTATCCACCCCGAGCTTATATGTATTAGTTATTCCCTTGCATGCATATATTAACGAACCTCTTCGTGGGGGACTTATCTTCCATAGAATAATTCCATTTACATTGTATTTTCCCATTTGGGACCCCATCTCTGAAAATACAATATCTGAAAATGGTCAATTATGATGAGGATTCTTCACCCCATTATCATTTTCCATCTTCTTTGTGCTTCACGTGGATCCACCTATTATTCACTTTGGTCCACCTCTTTGATGCACCAACTTGCAACTCACTAGGCGCGTGAAAATCTTATAGTTGAGTCGGTGATATTTAAATTTCCATTGTGCGGCCTCCTCATTGGTATTTAAGTGCAAAATTTTGGCCTCTACCCCACATCATCCTCTAAGTTGGGTTATATCTCTTGGCCGAGTTGCGTAATCTATGACTTTCTTGATTAATTGTGCATTGATGCATCCTTCTACCCGTAAAATAGAAGTAATCCTCATGGACGTGCCATAGAAACCACTGATATAAGCATCTCGGGCTTACCAAAGTAAGGCAACTCATAAAGTTGAATGACCCCCACATTCTTCAAGTCCTTTTGCACTTTGTCATCATAGACCAATTTTCTATCTGGGGTCCTCTCATCCATCTTTTGTATTACCTCCTTCTCTATTTCATGCTCATTGGCCTCCGATCGATGGTTGAAGTCACTAACCTTGTAATTTGTCAAGTGTAATTCCCATGATTGACCAATGATCATATCACTCTCTAGGTACTAAATTTAAAAGAACCATTCTTTAGGTGTGTCTTCTATCATAGGATTCCCTTTTCCTTTTCCTTTTCCATTTGGTGATACAATCGTTGCCTTCTTTGGTGCCATTTATTCCAATTTCAAATACAAATTTTTATTAAGTGATGTAAGCCCTAGGTGCCAAATTACTTTCTTCATTCCTGAGCGTTGAGCATTCTCACCTTTTTAACCTTTCACACCCTTAATTTTCCTCGAGCTCTATTTATTTCTTCAAATCCTCGTGCCCTATTTGATCTCTCATGATTACATGCCCTAGTTTGTAAAACCAACGTTGTAATTTGAACCATATCTTACTAACTTATGAACCCTTTATTGTTTTATTTCCACACCTTCTTCTTATGCTCAAATTCCTTCTAAGGAGCCCCAATTTAGGCCATATAAAAATTTACTCTAGTTCATCTCAAATTTCTATTTCATGAGATCTTTGTTCATAATTCACACTTTCACGCTCTCCAATTGTCTAAATTCTTCAATATGCAAGGTAAGAATGAACTCACCCATGCCCCTTTTATAGATTTCCAAAAAAATTGTATTAATTACTCCTCACCTACCACCAATTTAAAGCATTAAATACATTTTTTAATTTTTCCCACTTTCTTCCACGTGTGGCGCCTTAAACTTCTAGTGTGTCTACTTCTCAGATTGTAGTCATCTTTATGTGCACTCTACGAGGACACAACCCATCTTCCTCTACGCCACATACCAAGTAGTCCATCTTGTTGTTGCCTCCTTCGTGTAACATTACACAACCCTTTTCCTATGTATGGTTTCCAATTATAAGCAATTCCTCTTCAAAAACCATCATCCTAAGCACCAAAAACTTCCTTTTTCTATCATGCATACCTAGCTTATACCATAGAGTACCCTAATTTCAAGCTTCTCTTACGCACACCTATGAAAAAATTCTAAGGAAGGTACCAACATCCAATATTTCTTGTTCAATAGTCACACCTACTTCCACCCCACACTAAAAGTATGTGTGGTCCTCTGCACATCAACTCAATAAATAGTTCATTACAAACATGCTTATTACAACAAAAAAGAAAATAAAAAAAAAACATGAAGGAAATCTAATCTAAGTGGCAAATATTTCCTTATTACAAACATAAAGAAGCTTATTTATAGTAGGGCTTCAACCTACTCCCATTGAAGTAACCAGGCAACATGGTGTCATCCAACACCTACAATTGACATGCGCCTAAGTCAAGTATCTTGGTCACTACAAAGGGTCCCAACCAATGGACCTTCAACTTCCTTGGGCGTATAAACTTGGAGTCATACAGAAGTACCATTTTCCCAATTGCAAAAGACTTGTTCTTAATGTTCTTTTCATGTCAAGCCTTTTGTCATTCCTTCTCTATCTTCTATCTCTAATGCGTCGCAATGACAACTCATCTAATTACATCAATTTCTCAATTTTCTCATGCACCCTTTCTCATCATCCAATCCACGTGCATGCGATACATATAGGGATGGTAATAAAAATCCACATGTAATATAAAACATTTGTGCCAAACACTAACTGGAAAAGGTGTGGCCTTGTTCAACCTTTTATAGGTTGTTCTATATGCCCAAAGAACAATTGATACCTTTTCATCCCAATCCTTTCTTCCAACATCACATATCTTCATTAGTGTTTGTCCTAAGATCTTGTTGAAAGATTCAGTAATGTCATTTTCTTGAGGGTGATAAGGAGTAGTCTTATGGTGTACCACCATAAAATATACCAATAGAATTCTAATTGTCTCATTCAAGAAATGAGTTCCTCTATCATTGGTCAAGCTCAAAGGGCATCCATACCTATTGATAATATTCTCCCAAAGGAACCTTGTTGTCATTGATGTTGTACAATATTTTGTAGGCACAACCTCTGCCCACCATGTTAAATAATTAGTACATGTGATAATATATGTAATGCACCCATGTCCTGCGCATGGGTGGTGTAGTCCTAAAAATCAACAACCCATTTCTCAAAAGGTTCTGCACTTACTATATGCCTCAAAGGTATTTCATCTCTACTTCCAAGCTTGCCCAATCCTTTAGAGTGATCAAATGCTTTAAAAAAATCCTTGGTATCCTTGTACAGTGTCTCCCACTATAAGACAACTAGAAGAATCTTGTGCACATCACATATCCTACATAATGTCCTCTTGCAATACCCCCATGAGCTTCCTCCATAATTTTTCTCATGCTCTAGGACACATCTACACAAGACCTCATCTCTTCCCATTTTATACAAGTCCCCTCTAATGAGCTGGTATGGCGTGGCTTGAATAACAAGCTTACTTTTCTCTAATGTTTTCATCCCCTTTTATGCTCATCCGTGTGTGTAAAAAGACAACAATGTCCTCCAAATATGTTGGTGCGTGATTCAACCTAAACAACTACACATCAGGCATAATTTCCTCAATAATCTCTACGCATCCTCTCCATAATTGATCCTTGATAAGTGATCGACCCCAAATTTCTCTTTCCCAATTTACAACAACTAGTAAATCAAACTCATTAAAATTAAGTATCCATTAGTAGATGCACCCTTGTAAAACAAGTTTATTGACTAAGTACTTCAATGCCATATGATCTATATAAAAGATGAACATGGTGGCCAACAAGTATTGTTAAAACTTGTGAAGCATGTAAATCATAGACAATGCCTCACACTTTTTGTAGTATAATTCTACTTTTTTGGTGTCAACTTCCTACTTACAAAGCATATGGGATGATCCACATTACCCTCTCTAGGTTATGCCAAGACTATGCAAATAACCATGCCAGAGGCATCAACATGTACATGGAAGGGTTTATTATAGGAAGGGAAACACAAGATTGGAGAAGTTTTCAATCTCTCCTTCAAGGTCTCAAACTCATGTTGTTGCATGTCACCCCAATAAAACTTTCCTTTATCCTTAAGAAACTCCTCCAGGAGCGTATCAAAATCTTTTCATATCCCTTGATAAAATTTCTATAATACCCTGTATGTCCTAAAAATATCCATGCACTTCACTTTGGTTGGTAGGTTCTTATAATCCCAAAATTATTACAATCTTAGCTAGATCTACCAACAATCCATCCCTATAAATAATGTGCCCAAGTAAAGTTCCAAAGTGTAAGTCAATATACATTTATTTATATTAAGAGAGATTCTTAACTACCTGCATCTTTCAAACATGAGCCTTAGATTATCATAGTGATCTTTTACTAACCCATAGACAATCATCCATCCAGGATAAACCTAGAAGAATCTTATGGATGAATCATGAAAATGTATGCAACACATATGTGTGAGAATACTACTGGCACATTATTCAATCCAAAAGGCATCACAGTATATGCAAAAAACTTCCCCATTCAGTGGCAAAGGTATTCTTTTCTTGATCCTCACATGCAATGCGCACCTAATGTGATATCTTGAGAACCCATTAGTGAAAGAGTAGATCCACGTGCCCTGTAACTCCATCAAGTATCTCCTCTATGAAAGGTGTAGGAAAAGGATCTATGACACATGAATTTAGTTCCCTATAATCAACATAGATCTTGATCCACCCATCCTTCCTTATGTTGATCACCATAACCCCACTCAGATTCCTCAATTGGCTCAATGATTCCATACTTAAGCATTTTGTCAATTTCTTCTTTCACCTTTATGCACAAGTTCGATTCATCTTCTAAGGCCTCTTCCAAACCGTATGCGCACCCTCCTTCATAAATCTTCATCTCTCCCAATGAGGGATGTACACCTTTCAAATCATGGTAACCTCTTGGAAACAATTCATAGAAATCACGCAATAGCTCAATGATATTTTCTACCTCTTTTTCTGACAATAATCTCTAATGATAACTTCCTTAGGTGCATCCTCGGTGCCAATATTAACCTTATTGATCTTCATAGGAGCATGGTACATCCGTGAATTTTCATCTGCAGAGTCCATTACCTCACATGTGCCCTCCGTGTGGCTAATATCCAAATTATACACCTCTTCATCATCAATGAGGTATACCAGCTTTCTTTTTTCTTTCTCTTTATAGGCGTGGCCCAATTACATCTCTTTTATCTCTAATGTATCTTTGTGCACCTAGGGATCAAGTTCTCTAAGTAATTGAAGGATGACCTCCTCTAATTTTTTTATATCCCTTGATGTGATGCACTTCATAATATGCAAATCATCATGTACTAGAGGTTTATTAGAAAATAATCAAAACTATGAGCCATACCTTCAGTCATATCTCACTAACTTGAAATTTCTTTCTTGATCTCAACATGCACATACCATGCCCACGCATCTACATAGAGTGGAGTAGAACTTATGTACCCATAGAGATGGTGGTAAAGCCTCTTGGTCTTACCCCCATGTCTCTAATAGTTATGGATGCATACCAAAGAAGGAGTCTTCCCATCATACTCATGTATAATATTAGGCACATTATTCCTTGTAAACCTTGTTAAAAAGTGGATTCTCGCTTCTTTCCATCCCAACAGGTTATTCTTGTGTGTTTCCCACTAGCACATTATTGTTCCATGAAATGTGTAAACCGTAATACTCCTTTTGTCTCCTTCATTCGGCCATTGGTTCTCCATGGTCCGTAAGAAATATTGAATATTTTATTCACTAGTGTACCTAAGTAACTGAGTTTTTCCCATGCGCCATATCATATGCAACTGATCATCCTGGTGACTCTCCCATTCATCACATGCCCGACCATCTCATATGTGATATGGGCCCAATTATCACAAGCAACACTGGTGGTGTTGCTAACTAATGTGCGTCTTCCCACTAACGTATGCCTTCCTTCGATGAATCTACATTCTCGGGTCACACACTATGAATGTATAAATTATATCCATCTTTTCCTCACTTATAGGCTCAACTAAAGGTGTATAATTCACCTCATCTAGGGGTATGATCATGCACTCATCCTTGTTCTCAAAAATGATATATCTCTTGTTGAACGCAAGTCAACATTATTTGCATAACACCAACATCACTCAAATAATGCTAGGAATTTTTCTTCCTCAACCAACTCCAACACATCAAAATCCCATATAAAATTGGCTCCTTGAATGGTAATTGAAGCATCCTTCAATACCCCAATAGGAATAACTCTTATCTTGTTCATCCATATATAACACAATCAATGATGGCTGCAAATGTGGGCTTCCCATCTAATTCCATCCATCCAATGTCAAAATGTTCACCTTAGCACCCATGTCATTTAGAATTTTAATCACCAGCCAACCATTAATCACTATATCCAATTTGATTTCTTTGTCATACTCATGGTTCTATGGTAGTAAATTTGTATGTAGGATTTGACACTCGTGCTCAACTCCAATTACGTGGTACCTTCTTGTGCAACCACTTCCCTAATAGTGGGATGAAATTTTCTTGTCTCATCATCCTACATACCTCTTTTAGATCATCTACATATTTTATGTGGAGATAAATTTTCTTCACGGATTCTCTCTCATGCGCTTGTTCCTTCAAACACCGAATCTCTCCTTACAGATCTCTAATGATTCCCTTACTCTCTTGATAGAACTCCTTCGATGAGCATCATATGGATACTTGGCATGAAAATTATCTTCTCTCTAGTGAGTGTCTTAGCTTTGAGAGGCTCGAGTGCACATGTTGCTTATACACGAGTAGTAACAAACACTAGTTATAACTCAAGATTAGGCATTTTATTTGGTGTCCATTGTTTAGTCTTTATGTGGTGTACCTTGATCATTATCATTCCTTTTTACTTCTTATTATTTTTACACATATGCTCATAAAGATCAAGGAATTCCTCAACCTTATATTACTTTCCACAATATGCACATACCTGATTCTGGGGACACTTCCAATGGTAATGATCTGGGGACCCAAAAGTATAAAAAGTCCCGTGCGTGAATCTACCTTTACCACCACCGCCTCTACTCCTATACCCACCTAGGAATCCACCTTCATTACCTCACCCTTAAATATGTTGAGATTCGTGTACACTTATAACTATTTACCATAATGGTTTTCTGAATCGAGTCTTACATGCCTCATGAATTTGGTCTATCAACCGAAAATATTTAGTATCATGGGTGTACGCATCGTAGATCTTGCAGTACATGCATACATTCTTCATAGTTTTGTGCTACAATAGAGTAAAATTATGGACATTGCATGGTTATTATTAAAAATATCACAAGGTTGTAATAAAGTGCACACACCATCTTATGCGTGGAATCTATCCTCTCATTGTCCCTCAATGTCGAAATCGGTGTACCATAACCCATTTCATGTATCATGCGTTGAATTGAAAAAAATCTTCTCTAATTATTTATCCATCACTACTATCTATGCCTAAAGGAAATGAATTACTCAAGTATCTTCACTATAGATTACTTCACCGTGTAGAGATACTTCCAAATCTTCGTGTGGATCGGTATATATCTTATGTGATAGGGCTTGTCAAACGGAGCCAACAATCCTCCAACAAACCACTATGCATGTTGACTTGGATGAATATCATAAGACAATCTAGATAGTAGAGTCTAAAACCATGCGTCATTCTCCCATAAACTATCGATAAACCTTTCTTAATGTCCTTGATCACATGGATACTTTGCGTTCAAACACTGGAATGTAGAACTCAACCAAAAAGGTTGCGCGCAATGCATAATAATCCATCTCATTCTATGTGGATCATACTTTGTATACAAACCGTATGTGCACCCTTGAAGTGTGGTGGAAAATTAGCTTTCCTTTCTATCAAGATTTGTAATCCCCTTTACTCTCCATAGTAACTCACACTTATGCACATAATCGGTAGCATCCTCCATACCTATGTACTTTAAAGGTAGAGAAATCTCAAAATGAACTTGAGGTACTTGCTGTTATGGTTGTCGAGGTGGTGTCTTCGAGGATTATTCGGTGGTGGATGTGGGCCTTACCCTAGCTTAGTACCATACCAAAATCCAAAACCTCTGTCGAGATTCCCTCCACATGGTGGTTGAGCTAAAACCACTTTGAACCTCTAGGGCCACCTATAAACTCATTGTGTCCTAGTTGTTATGTTGAACTAGAAACCTATTGTATGCATTGTAACATCACCTAATGGGTTACTTTCAATGGGTTTCATGCCAATGATCTCGTCTGAATACGCGCTTATAAAAACTCCTCCAAAATTACTCCCAAACACCGGTACCTATTGTGCTGTCATGTGCACGTCCTTGGTATCTTTGCACTTCCCGAGTTAAAACTATATTATATATACATGTATCTTATTCCAAACATGAGGATGTTATCTTATTTCCTTCATTACACTACCCTTTAACAACTACCTCTATATCTAGAACACCTTATGTAAGGGATAGGTAGTTAGGTTGGGTTAGATACACGCCTACGGTCCTCATTCTCTCCTATGATGTGCTCTCAATGGCGAAGATGATGGGGTCTCTCTCTGTGTTTTCCCAATGTTGGGAGAGTATCAATGTATTAGTTAGCTATGCAAAGGGAATTGAAACTAACACCTTAGTAGTTTCAAAACATGAACTAACTACATAAAGATCATCATGATAAGAGTTAAACAAGACTAAATACCAACATTATGCATTAAAAATTGAAATAGAAATCAAACTAATATGCTAAGCATTAAAATATCTACTCTCTAGATCATGAAAATTCTAGATGAACTGTATAGATCCATGGCAATCAAATTTGATTGTTTGATATTCAAGGGTTTTGGAATGGAGGCTCATCAAAGTATGGCTACATGACCCTTTTTATTATCTCCATATGACCCAAAATCTTGGATGGATGAAATGCAAGAATGAGGCTATTAGCTCAAATGAAAGATGCTATAAGATGAAATGTTTATAGATTAGCAATAAACATGCAAGGTGTGTAGAGGTGTAAGGAGAAAGGTAGGAGGAGGGGATCTTTATATAGCCCGATGGATAAAAATATCTACATCCCTTTACATGTGGGACAATAGAGAGGTTGGGTTAGTTGTGGATAAGGGAGGTTTAGAAATGGTTGAGTTAACCTTAGGAGAGTTTACTTTGTCCTTTAGTGACTCATGGGGTTTGAGGGGGTTTATTAATTAACCAAAGTGATTAATTAATAGGCGTGAAAGCTTATAAAAGCTTTGTAGAGGAATAATTAACATGATTTAGACCATAGGAGTAATTAAATCAACTAATTAATGATTTATTGATTTAATGAGATGGGAAGCTAATTAATTAATAATAACTAACTAGTATCGGTAGAAGGAGGCTTAATTAACGAATGTTTTTAATTAGGGTATTCTTTAGATAGAATGGATAATTAACTAGAGTAATGTAGTTAATTAACGATGATAGAAGAGAAAGTATGCCATATTGACGATATGTTGTCAAATTCTAGGAAATGGGATAATTAGCGCAATTTAAGTATTTAAATTTTTCAGAGGCTAAATTAAAGGTGTCTACATTTTCCCCTCTTTGGTGGCGTAAGTGACGTCACTTCAAAGATAGTAGACATATGAAATTTTAAAGGGGTAGAAGAAAAATTAGTAAAGTGAGATATTCCCACTCGAGTGTCGATGGGGTGATGAAAGCGGCGATCAACGATCGAAAAGGTGAGAGAAATGGATAGAAGAATGGGTAGGGGCAAGATGCCCTGGTGGATCAGAATACTAGTGTTGATAGGAGAATGATGTAGAAGAGGAATGAAGACTGATGCAACCTAGAATTCACAAATAAGACCTAGTCGTCTTTGGCACATCACTCAAAGATAGGTTGACCACTCATTCAAAGCGCGCAAAGGTACCAGGTCCCTCTTTAGGGTTCTTTGTGCGAGGATGGTAGCATGATGAAGTAACAAAGACATACACTTAAGAACTAATCCATCATCACATAGTTATAACATAACTAGGTTTACAAATGAATGCGCTTAAGTGCTAATTATAAAGGAATCAATAACATGCAATGATAAAACATTCAAAATGACACTTTGGTTCAGCCAATATTATTCATATATTAATCATAGCAACAATACAGAAGCTTCATACAATAATAGTCATACGTGCATGGATCGTCAATTATCCAGATCACATACACACATGCATCTCTAACTCTCTACACATCCGGCTCTCTCAACTAAGTAATTTAACTCATATATAGGGTGGGGACTTGCCCTTCACCGCCTAACTATTCAAGAAATAGGTTGCATGCTAATAATAGCCACATGCCTTTTATAATCATAGCCACATATGCAAGTGTGCTATCTATAGATCTCTGATAGTTAACTACAGTGCTAAATCTATTCTTGGATCACCTTCATGCAAAATTACTTCGATCCCATCTTCTAAAGATAGATGATGCATAGCGTGTAAGTCTTGGTGTTAATTGTATGCTCCGCACGCCAGCTCCCCAAAATAGACTTCATGCTAAAAAATGGTTAAGTACTGAACTTGCCCTTCCGTGCGCCATTGTTCCTATCCTTCCACGCCTTTGAATCTGGCTGCTCTTCCACGCGAACTCTCTGTGTGAATTTTGCTAAGTATTTTCTCTAATCAACATTACCCCACACTAATCTCATTGTCACCCCAACAATGGTTATGTCCAAAACTGAATAAAGAATGTTGAACCAATCATACAAAGAATTGAAAGAATAAAAGAATTGTTCAGGCTTTAGGATCTTCTGTTTCATTCTGAAGTATCATCTCTGGATATTCTGCTCTAATCTCAGCCTCCAAGTGCACTTGATCGGTGAGTGCTTTACCTACTTTTTCTCGGTGTTCCCACAACAATAGACTCCAATTCATCCTAGGTAACATCACCTTTATAATTCTTCAATACCAACATAATGGTGGACATTGAAGTATGCATTTATTCTAATGCATCCATACTCGGTGTAATGATTTTTCCCAACTCATCCAAATTCTCTTTGTGCGGTTGTTGTGCTTGCTACCAAGGCCTCGCGCTTTTGTTTCACCACTGTTAATCTTTAAGTGCGGCCTAAGGTCACATCCTTCATTGCCTTTTGCACTTCGTTGTCTTAATCCATTATCTTGATTTGAATTAGTGCTTCGGGTTGTGCGGATGTTCAAGGCATGATCTACCTTCTTCAATTCTTCTTAGAGCACTTGTAGTATGCCCTCACATGCTTTGTAATTTTACGTGCTACTACTACCTTAGCCCTTTTTGCGTCCTCTTCAACATTCACTTGTTATGGTATTCTAACTGTTTCATCTTCCAATACCATTTTTACCAAAGTATTGGCATAATGCATTGCTTTGAATGAAAAGATTCTAGTACCCTTGACTCCAAATGCGGGCGCGCTTTCATCACATAGTCTCCTATTTCTTCCACCATACTTATGAAAGTATCATACTTTTGCTGAGTCAAGTCCTTATGTTGTAGGAGCACTATCGCTTTATCTTTTGCCTCCGGCTCCTTTTGTAGCGCTTTGATCGTGGCGGCTTTGTATCGTTTCACCTTGCCACCTCTGTTGATACTTTTACAAGTGCGTTGCTCACTTGTTCATCGACATAACACTTGGCTTGATTGTTATGTGCACGACCTATGGCACTTTTCTCAAATTCCTTGATATGCAAGACTCCTTGCACACATCAAAATATTGCTCATCAATATGTGTGTGCATCGACCAGGATAGTTGTTTTCTTATGCGTACTATTGCCATATCTTCATCCATGAGCTCCCAACCATATAAATCATTTTGTGCGATTGTGCTCTGGAAACGGGCTTGGATTATCTTGTCCTTATCTTCAGCATATCCCATCAATGGTGCACTATATTCTTCTTGTGCCCTACCTATCCTTGGCCCTTTTTGTACTTTGGCCTCAAGGTTAAGAGCCTGTGTTGTATCAAGATTTGCTTAAGAATTTTCCTTCTCTTCTCCTTCATTCCTCACCTCTTCATTCTTGGCCTCTTCTTGCTACTCTTCTCCCATATCTTGGGGTTCTTGTTCTGTTTCATGCTTTGGATTGGAGATGTATGCACGCTCTCCTTGACTCTTCTGTCTCCTCATCTAGTTTCAGCTTCCTTCGTCGCTTCTTCTCAAAAGGTTCCTTGAATGGTGAGAGGTGTGGTGAATTTATCACAGCTAAGGAGATTTTGTCCTTGTGTGGTTAAACACCTTTTTAAATCATTGATCCTCTAGTCCCTCCTCGAGTCTTCTTTCTCTTCCTCCTTCCTTGGTGGAGTGTCCGCACACTTAGCCTCTTTTTGTCTAGTCGGCTACCTTCTCCTTCGTACTAATCCCCCACTATCCTCGTATTCATCTTCTCCATCATAAACTTGAATGGTTTTGATGGCTTAGGTGCCGAGATATTTTCCAATGTGTGTTTTCCCTCTGCGGCCCAGGAGTGCGAATTCATTCTCCACATACTTGTTGTTCTCCATCTTTGGCTTCAGTTGTATGTATACAAGCGTGACCCCTGTATCGCCAACTGCAAGACTTACTAGTTTGATGCTCAATACCTCTGAAAGAATAGTCTCGTATATGCGATCTGCCCGGATATACATACTTTTTGTGCAGTATGGTAGTCACAGTCTACCTTGTCTGCATTGAATATTAATCTTTTTGTATCCTTGAATCTATGCACGATGCCTGAAAGTACCTGGATGTGAAGGTGTAAGGGAGTTTGCACCATGGGCTCCATGTGCCATCTGTCATCCGGAAGCACATGATGTATAAATGCTAATACACATCAAATTAAACCTACTTTCCCAATACCGAAGGTAGTTCCTTGGGTATTCGTCACTCTTCCTTGAAGGCCGCGCGGAGCCTATCGTACCACTTTTCTACCCTCTATTTAACATCGTCCATCATTGATCCTTTGCATAAGTATTTTTCAAACCTTTCTTCTAGAGACTTGTTCTCCATGAGGTCTTATCGACACTAAAATTTTCCTCTGTAATTTCTATTTCATTAATGTATGTATTAGGAATAGGATGTTGTTAAGTATAATTAGTAGTAGCATCCGATAGAAGATAACAGTATTTGCAAGATGTACGCCACCAATAATTTATAGTACGGTAATAGTCAAAAGTATAATAGGAATGTTGTGGTAAAAAGTAAATATTTGTCGTAAGTGGTCTAGTAATGTTAAAATGCCAAAGTTAGGGTAAGTAGAGAAGTAGGGTCTACATGATTAGGAATTAAAAATATTATATTGGTAATAAGGACAAGGAGTGAGGTCATAAATATTTTGTGTATTTTATTTATAAAAAGTCTAAAAATGTGGAACCCATGTGAAATGATAAGGTTTATCTTATCTTAAAAGATAAGCTTACATGTACGAGATAAGAGTTAAGGTATGGAATATGATTCGTAGTGCATTTCTTATCCTATCTTAGAGATAAGATGGATAAGCTGGAAGTTCTATAAATAGAGAAGCCACCCCCTCATTTAGCATAGAAGGAAGTAGTGAGAAATATTGTATGAGTAATTGTGTAAAGGAAGCCATCATTTGGAAGGTGTTTTAAAGAAGCCATTAAGAGGTGTAATTGTGAAGTTTCTCCCATAGTTATTGTTGGAAGGCAAGTGAAGTCGAACACTTGAAGTACCTCATGGGTGAGATTGTAACAATTTCATGTTGATATTATAATTTACACTGATATTTCAAATTTATCATCATTCCTTCTTATCATAGTCTATGGTATTCTTGTGTTATGTTTGTTGTTGTGTTTCCAGATTTCATCCACCAAACTAAAAATTGTGCATTAGTAAATAATCATAGCACGAGGAGTTCCCGGTGAAGAATTATCATAGTGCCGGATTGGTGTTGACATTTTGGTTCCGTTGCGGATCATTTCTCGTTGGTAGATTTTCTAGAGAGATATTCCCACTTAGTCAGAAAACATTTGGAGGGTAACCTTGTTTTTACTGTGCATAGTAGTTACCATGGTAAAGTCACTTTTTTCCATGAATAGTATTTACCACAATAAAGTCACTTTTTACCGTGAATAGTATTTACTGCAGTAACTTCACTTTTTACTATGAATAGTGTTTACCACAGTAAAGTCAGTTTTTACCACAGTAAGTCAAGTTTTACCATAGTTTACCGTGGTCATTTCTACTTTCTATTATAGTGATTCTAATTATTTGTGCACATAAGTCTTGTTGATTGTACTTGTGGGTTGGTATTTCATTGTGGTTACTTTTGAAAATGGGGAAGATTCCTGTTTTTTCAGCCCAATCTAATGAAGATGCTTCCTCTTTCATTCAAGAGTTTAAACGATCTTGTATTTGTAATGGCCTTATAAGAAGGGAACAATGGACTGAATTTTTTCCTACCTTTTTGGATGGTTCAGCCCTTAGGTGGTTTGAAACACTAGGTGATAATGTGAAAAACTCATGAGATTTATTAACTGAAAGTTTTCTTGAAGAATTTGGTGAACAATAGAAATATGCAGATCTCATGATTGATATTATAAAGCTATCCCAAGGAGAGAAGGAGAAGATAAGGGATTATCATGCTCGTGTTCTAGAGCTAAGGAGGAAGCTCGATGCCCAGATCCAGAAGGAAGGATTAGCGGATGGGTTGATGAATGGCATGGATAATCTCCTCTGTAAGCACTTTATTCTTGGGATGAAGCCGAGATCAGCCAACGAGTAAAGTATGACCACCCAAATACCATTGAACAAGTAAAGGAGATTGCAAGAAGGTAAAAAGAAAATATGGAAGAGGAGCCCAAAGAAATTGTTGCTAAAGTAGAGCCTACACCAACACCTTTGGTCCAGAATCCACAACCACTCTCGGTGAGCACAAATCTTTCTCCTAGTACATCTATTGAGTATGAAGATATGCTCAGGAAGATGGGCCAGTTAACTATTAATCTTCTTCAAGGAAAAGAATTTAGTTCTCAGGGAGGAGATAGAGGTCCAAAAATAAATATTTCTAAAGTTGTATGTTATGGTTGTTATAAAAAGGGTCATTATAAGTATAATTGTCTAGATAGAGCTTCTACATCTAGTAAAGGAGATAATGATAAAGGAAAAACACCTGTGAATTCTTTCGATATAGTAGATAAGAGCATAAATAATGAATTAGATGTGTTTGTAACAAAAAGAAAGAAAGAAAAAGATAACCAAGATGGAAATGATCCTAAGAAGATGAAAGGAGAAACTAGTAAGAAACATAGGAGAAGAAAGTTGGGTGTGCAGGATTTTCTGATTTCACAGGGACAAGGACCATACTCCATCTTAGAAGATCTGTCCAAAAGGCTTGCAAATATTACATATGGTCAACTCTTGGCTATGTCTTCTGAGAAGAGGCAAGAGCTGCGAAGTGGACTCAATGCTCGATGAAGGAAGGAGGTTGAGGTCCCTGTTTTGGAGGTAGAGGTAGATCCCTATGCTCCACAAGTAGAGGCATCATGTAATGGTATTTCAATTCATGATGTCTTAGTTGATGGAGGTGCTGCAGTTAATGTAATGACCGAGTCTGTAATGAATATGTTGGGTTTAAAAATTGATCGCCCCTCAACACTTATGTTAAGGTCATTAAATAAGGGAAAAACTAAACCAGAAGGTGTTGCTTCAAATGTGGCAATATCTATTATGGGTGTTGTATGTGTGGTAGACTTTCAGTTGATGAAAAATGGTACTGTTGCGTACCTAATGTTGTTGGGAAGACCATGGCTAAGGAGAGTTCATGCAAGAAACTACTGGAATGAAGGCTTCATGAAACTTGGACGTGGCGAGAGAGGGTGAAGATAAATGTGATCCCTCGACATCATAAGGTAGAACCTGTGGATTCAAGTGATGAATCTGATGATTGGACATCCTCTTATTACTCTAGTACTAGTGAAGTGGACACAAAAGATGAAGAAAGTGAGGTTGATGTTTCGATCATGGATATCCTTCCAGTCACTCCGACTCATGAACCCATAAAATTATCTAAAGAATAAATTGATGATTGTCTCGAACAAATAAAGATTGGTGATGCTATGATGGAGAGTGAGAAGGAATCCTACCTCCAGCTCTTTCAAAGGTACATACACCTATTCACTTTTGATTACAAGGAACTCCGCCAAGTAAGTTGGGTAGAACATTCTATTGAGTTAGTAGATGGTGTTAAGCCCATAAAGCAAATGCCCTATAGAATGAATCCTAATTTTTCAAGGTCAGAAAAGAAGAAATAGATAAGTTGCTTAATGCAGGATTCATATTTGCTGTGGAGAATTCAAGAATGGGTTTCTCCCATTGTGATCTCAATAAAAAGAATGGGAAGCTACGTATTTGTGTTGATTATAGGAAGCTCAATAAGGCAACAAAGAAGGATCATTACCCTCTTCCATTCTCAGATCAAATCTTGGACGAAGTAGCTAGCCAGGAGTGTTATAGTTTTGCTAATGGATATAGCGGATACAACCAAGTTTGTATAGCAGAGAAAGATCAGCTGAAGACCATGTTCACCACTCCTTGGGGAACATTTGCTTATAGAGTTATGCCTTTTGGGTTGTGTAATGCTCCGGCAACGTTCAACATTTGATGAATAGGGTGTTCGAACCCTACATTGGGAACCTCATCAGAGTATTTCTGGATGATTTTTGCATCTATGGCAGCAAGATGGACCACCTGCACCAGATGGAGACAACATTTCAAAGGTTAGATGAAGCACAAGCCTCACTAAACCCTAAAAAGTGTGTCTTTGGATGTTCTAAAGGTGTTTTGTTAGGGCATGTTGTATCCAGAGATGGTATTAGTACTGATCCCGATAAAGTTTCAAAATCAAAGAGTTACCATTTCCTATGAATAGAAGTAAGTTAAGATCATTTTTAGGCCATGTGGGTTACTATAGAAGGTTCATCATGAATTTCTCAAAGATTACACAGCCACTAACCTAGTTCTTGAAGAAGGATGTTACTTATGAACTAGGAAATAAGGCACATGAAGCTTTTGAACAACTAAAGGAAGCCCTAGTGTCTTCACCTATTTTAAAGAATCCAGATTGGAGCAAGCCATTCATTGTGTATACTGATGCTTCAGATGCAACACTAGGAAGTACTTTGAGCCAAAAGGATGAAAATGGGAATGATCATCTAGTTTACTTTGGGAGAAGAAAAATGAGAAGTGCTAAGGTAAATTATACTTAATCTGAAAAAAGAGGCTCTAGCTATCATTTTTGCTATAAAGAAGTTCGAAATTACTTGCTAGGGTAGAAATTCATAGTTGTAGAATGAGATCATCGAGCTCTAAAATATATTGTAAATAAGCCTAACCCATCGGGGAGGATAGCAAGATGGATAATTTTTCTACAAGAATTTGAATTTGATATTATAGATAGGCCCGAAAAAAACATTTCAATGTAGATGCACTCTCTTAAGCCTATGATGGTTTAGGTTCATCTTGTGATGATGATGATTTCCCGGATGCAACATTGTTATCCTCGACACAATCCCTAGTGAATACATAGATATTTGGAATTATCTGAATGAATTCAAGTTTCCTGATGGTGCCAATGTAAAGACTAAGAGGAAGATTACTCAAGCCAGTCATCCATATTATATTCTGCATGGAGTATTATTTCGAATAGGACCTTATGGACAATACAAGAGAGCAGTTGGATGTGATCAAAGGAAGGAGTTGATAGAAGAATTCCACAATGGTACATGTGGAGGACACTTATCTAGACAACTTACAACAAGAAGGATCTTGGATGTAGGTTATCACTGGCCCACTCTTTTTAGAGATTGTTATAATTATTGTAAGACATGTGATATTTGTCAAACACATGGTAACCATAAGACTTCATCAGCTCCATTATGCCCTATTATTTCACTCGGTCCCTTTGAAAAGTGGGAATAGACATTTTAGGTCCACTTCCAACTACCCCACACCAAAATAAGTATATTGTAGTTGCCATGCATTATCTAACCAAGTGGGTTGAAGCTAGGCTAATGAAAACAACTTCCATGGATGAAGTCGCAAGGTTCATATATGAACACATTGTCACCAGATTTGGTTGTCCATTAGAAATTGTAACACATCAAGGAAGCCACTTTATTAATGAGGTGGTAGAAGCCCTAGTCAATAAGTTTTCTATTGAGCACGGGAAGGCAACAACATACAAGTCAAGCACAAATGGACAGTGGAACAGAACAAATTTTGTGTTGTATCAAATTCTAGCAAAAGATGCAGCCTTACAGTACATAAGTGAGATAAAAGGATTCATGCAGCATTGTGGGCATATAGGGCAACATCAAAGTCAACAACATGATACTCCCCATTTCAGTTGGCTTATGGCATTGATCCAGAGTTCTTCCTATTGAGTTTGATATTCCCACCGTGAGAGTTATGAAAAATGAAAGGATGGATGAAAGTGATTCAAGAAAGGAAAATGTTGGTACATCTTCATTTGCTAGAGGAAATGAGGAAATAGCGAAGGATACAAGCTATAAGAAGAAAATGAAGCGAAGCGAATACTTTGATCAAAAGATCCGTTGGTCTCCATTTCATGTGAATGACTTGGTTCTAGTATATGATTCCAGATACAAAAAAAGAAGACAGAGAAAATTTCTTCCAAAATGGATGGGGCCCTACAAAATAGCAGCTGTGCATGAAAATGGTATGTACCAACTTGAGGAATTAGATGGCACTCCCATTACGAAATGGGTCAACCATGACAAGTTGAAGATTTTCTAAGCACTAGAATAGTCTACTCCAAGGACGGAGTAGAAGCTAGGAAGGGGGAAGATGTCGACACTAAAATTTTCCTCCGTAATTTCTATTTCATTAATGTATGTATTAGGAATAAGATGTTGTTAAGTATAATTAGTAGTAGCGTCGATAGAATATAATGGCGCTGCCAATACGCCGCCGCCAATAATGTATATTACGGTAATAGTCAAAAGTACAATAGGAATGTTGTGGTAAAAAATAAATATTTGTCATAAGTGGTCTGGTAATGTTAAAATGTCAAAGTTAGGGTAAATAGAGAAGTAGGGTATACATGATTAGGAATTAAAAATATTATATTGGTAATAAGCACAAGGAGTGAGGTCATAAATATTTTGTGTATTTTATTTATAAAAAGTCTAAAAATGTGGAACCCATGTGAAATGATAAGGTTTATCTTATCTTAAAAGATAAGCTTACATGTACAAATAAGAGTTAAGGTATGGAATATGATTCGTCAGTGCATTTCTTATCCTATCTTAGAGATAAGATGGATAAGCCTGGAAGTTCTATAAATAGAGAAGCCACCCCCCTCATTTAGCATAGAAGGAAGTAGTGAGAAATATTGTATGAGTTAGTGTGTAAAGGAAGCCATCATTTGGAAGGTGTGTTAAAGAAGCCATTAAGAGGTGTAATTGTGAAGTTTCTCCCATAGTTATTGTTGGAAGGCAAGTGAAGTTAGTAACACTTGAAGTACCTCATGGGTGAGATTGTAACAATTTCATGTTGATATTATAATTTACACTAATATTTCATATTTATCATCATTCCTTCTTATCATAGTCTATGGTATTCTTGTGTTATGTTTTTTGTTGTGTTTCCAGATTTCATCCACCAAACTAAAAATTGTGCATTAGTAAATAATCATAGCACGAGGAGTTCCCGGTGAAGAATTATCATAGTGCCGGATTGGTGTTGACAGTACTCCCATATTTTATCCTTGGGTCCATCTGGTACCCCGATCTCCATGAACACTAAATACAATAAGACATCACCAAAACTGATTTTCTTTCCCATGTGCACTTCATCTACAATATCCTTTGCAATGTAGCCCGCAATGTTGTACACAATCCCTTCTGCCATGCGCTTTGCTACATGTAACCACATGGAGTTTACTTGTGACCATCTATCTTGGTCATTCAACTTTGTTACCAAGTGTGTTTCCGCTTTCACTCTTTGGTAGTTCTTCAACTTTCCAATGTCCATCCCATGGACCTTTCATGTATCCCAAAGACTGATGTGTCTCCATAATAGCAGCTTTATCTGCTAAATTATTCTTGATATCCTTTCTTGAGGCCTTTAGTCTTGTCAGTGATGATATAAGCGTGGAAGAAATTATTACCCTTCTTCCTACAAAGTAGAAGAAGTATTCATGTATTTGGCTCATCAACCATGTATATAATGGCTTGTACTTCCCGAAATACGGAAGCTCGTAGAGTTGGTATACTCCAGTTCTCATTAATAGCTTCCCCCGTAATCATCATAAACCAACATATGCTCCAACGTGCACTTATTTGTTCTTTTGTAAGCGGGTATCTAATTCCTTTTTGTTATTAGAGATTTTGTGATTGTATTCACTTACTTTACTTTTTTGAAAGTTAGACTCTCACTCTTGCCCAACAATCACCCCTTTTGGAGTCTTGCATTTCGAAAAAAATGCTCTCGGGAGCCATTTCTTCTTCTTCCTCAACCACTATTTTCTTCTTTCCTTTTGGTGTTGCTGCTACTTTCTTAGGAGCCATTTTAGACCTTGCAATTGTTTGTTCGATACCTTCTCTGTATTTGTTAATGGTGAACTCCAAACCCTAGCTCGATGTAAGTGTGCCCTAACTCAAATCATGAAACCCACGTGCCCTAGCTTGCCTCTATCTTCTCTACTTCCTTCAAACCCTTCCTCAACCAGGGATCCAAGCTCTTAAGCACACAAAGCTTCCTCTCACATCTGGTTTCACGCTCTTCGCACCTTGAATCGATCGCTCGGCTCTTCGCACTTAACTCTTTCTCAAATACGCACAATTGCAAAAGGTAAAAATGAACTCGCATCCCATCCTTATATAGATTTTCAAATTTTGATGCATTAATTACTCCTCCACCTACCAAATATTTCCTCATTTATTGCCCAATTTTTTCATTTCCGCGTGGTACATCTTTGCGCCACAGCTATAACCTTCTAGCGCGCCTTCCTACCTTTTGGTCACAGACTTCTCTTCAGTGCATGCTCTAGCACCCGAGTACCTCGTCACTGCACCTTCTCCTGGTAGTTATCATGGCCATTACTTACCTCACATTATACTTTCCTTTCATTCATCTCCATCCTTGGTTACTTTTGAGAAGCAATATTTTGTGAATCACCCTTAGTAGCTTACTTTCTCAACGTCCGCATGCACCATCTTCCAATCTTCACATGACATTATACCAGGAATCACCAACAATCCACCCCACACTAAAAGTATGTGCAGTCCTCTGTGCATCAACATGCTTCATATTGTAGTTAGCTTCATGCATGCAAGCACACTTATTACACAAAAACAAGAACTAAATTGAAAAAGCATAGCGATGATGAAAGAAATACATTAAGGAAATACAAAAGGGAAACCTAATCTAACTGGAAACACTACCTTATTACAAACATCAAGAAGACTTATTTATAGTAGGGCTTCAAACTACTCCCGTTGAAGTAACCGGCAACCGTGTTCCATCAAGTGCTTCTAACGGCAAGCACACTGACTCAAGTATGTGAGTAATAACATATGACCCCAACCAAGTATTGACATTGTGTTGATCATATTTGCATCAAACTATCATTTTACACACATTTTACATAGGGAGTATTTCTTTATTGATTGGCTTTGTGTTTCACACTTGCATGATTGTTCCTTGTGATCATTCATCTGGAAAACTTATTTTCTAGGACAATCCTTTTCAATCTCATCAATATTGTGTCATCACGATGTCTATTTTCCTTAGACCTTCTTCAGAAAACCATGCACGTATCTCTGTACTTACAAAATGTCTAGTTGGTTGCCATTATGTTGCCCGAATCGACATGGATATTTCTTCCCTTTGAAGGAGTTCCATCACACTATCTAGGTCTAGGCATTCACACCTAAATGACACCAACAATGACTGACTATTGTTTGGTTTCTCACATTTATGACAATACGCAACCTAGGTTTAGGAATTCAAATCAAAAGACACCCATTACGACTAAACCTCGTTTAGTTCTTCACACTAGAGGTCCCATTCGGGTACCATGTTTCCCACCTTTGGCTCATATTGGGTGGTATGGTTTAGACGCTTCTGATCCAAATTATTATTTGGGTTCCCCCACTCTTTTTCTGATTCAGATCCAAACTACTGTTTGGATTCCCACTCTTCTTCTGAAGACTCGGATCCCAACTATTATTCGGATACCCCTAGATAAAATCCTAAATCACGGTCCTCCCTTTCTTCGAAGGACATTCATTCTCAATCACCTCAATGATGTCTTCCTCCTTTGAAGACTCGTGTGACTCCAAGTTCCATCGATTGAACATCTCATTCGGTTCTTGAGTCACGGTCCTCCCTTTCTTCGTAAGACCTTCTTCATCAGTTTCCTCAATGACCCCTTCCTCCATCGAAGAGTTCCACGACTCAGATTCCATCTAGTCAATCATCCAATTCAAATCCTACGTTATGAACTTAACAGATGGCTATGTGACCCTAATTTCTAACCTACATTACATCATCTTCTAGAAAAATGACCTAGGTCCAAATCCAAATCATCAATTCATAAGACACCTACCTCTAGGCCTACGTCGTCTCTTGAGTCATCTTCTACTATCAATAAAACTTCAATCCCTCTTCATCCCTTGATCCCTTTCAACCATATCATACCATTTCCTCATCCATCTTCCGAGGATCAATGTCTGCCACCACTTGATCACATTAGAAAGAAGCCATGTGCTAAGATATATTTTCGAAGCACTATCAAAACTCTTTGTGGGAGTAATAAGGTCAAGCCTTCCCCTCATCTACATCATTGAACATATTCATCTTCTTCTGTAGATCAATCTTCCCCTCTTATTGGACCTGTTTCTTCTAGTCAACCTCCTATGGTCAAAGAACAACAACCTCTACTGATTGATTTATCTCATAATGAAGGACCAATTAGACTACACGATGATATCCCTCTAGAGGATTTCAAACAAGGGTTATTTTTGGAACTTGATGTGCTCACATATGGGGAGGAAGAAGTTGATTCCTTTTGTAAGAACATAGAGGAAGAACCTAAAGTCAAGGAACTTGATTCTTCTTATGTTATTCCATCTTCACCTTCCTCGGAACATGATGAAATGTCGGGGTCTAGCATTGAGCCATGGGCTATCTTCTCATTGCCAATTAATTCCTTATATATCATTATTCCTCAATCAAAATCTCACCTTGGGTCATCATCGAGTAGCCCATCGTTTTCTTCTATTCTAGGGCCATGTCCTAGTATCCCTTCATTTTCTACTTGTGGGTCACCTCCAGTAGCCCATTAGCTTCTATTTTTGGGCCACATATTAGTAACCCTTCATCACCTTCTATCTATGGGACACCTCCAAACAGTCCCTCCTCATCTATAATTGGGTCACCCCCTAGTAGTCCCTCGTTGTCTTCTTCCATTCTGGGGCCATGTCCTAGTAGCGCCCCAATATTTTCCATTTATGGGTCCCCTTGGGGTATCTCATCATCTTCTATTCTTGGGCCATGTCCTTGTAGCCAAAATTATTCCATCTTAGGGCCATACTATAGCAGCCCTTCGTCATCTTCTATCAGTGACTCACCTCCTGGTAGCCCATCCTCTTCAATTCTTGGACCGAATCCTTTTCATCCATCACATATTTCTTCTATCAATTATTGGGGCAAGCCCACCATCATCACTATTATTCCTATCATCAATAATAAATGTTCTCTTTCCTCTCCCCCTTCTCGAGATCAGACAAGTCATGCATCAGCTTATAAGAAACCCAAATATTTTCTTAATCAAGCTCAGGTCAAAACTCCAAAGATCCTAACAACTCACATTCTCTTAAGGTTTAAAATCCACTATGATTCAAGAACACACACCAACACAACCATAAAGTATGGCACCAAGTGCATAAAAATCTAGACAGGGAACTCAAGTTCCCGCATACAAAATCCATGTTTTAGGATAAATCACAGCCATTTGTTGAGTACGAGCTCACCATGATCATCGAGATTGGGGATAACACGACTCTTGATAAACAATCACGCTTAATCTCCCTTATCAAGGAAGTTGCAAACATCATTGTTGGATCTTATCAAGTAGAGTGACTTTGTTGGTCCCACCTTTCCAAAAACTATCAAAAATCTAAAAATTAAAAACCTAAAAATATAAAAAAGAGAAAACAAAAGCAAAAAATCAAAGGTACAAAGATCAAACATTGCAATCAGGTATTTTGTATACATGGATGTTCTTTCTTCCCCTTCTTTTCCTCTACAAATCTTCCTACCATTTTCATCCCTTCGATGATATTCTGGTTAGCCTATTCACACACATTTTGCAACATTTATCTCTATGGTATCTATTTGACCTTGGTATTTTATCACCTTGGTAAATTAAAGAACGACTAACCTCTTATAGATCCTATCACAATAAACATCTAATAAACTTGTTGCGAAGAAATTTTGGACATATTTGTTGACACTAGCCAATTTCATCATCACAATCACTTCCACCTCCTTCCATCAAGCCATCTGTGGTTCTTAACCCCTTTTCAAACAAGAGAGCTGAAATAACTTTTCAGAAAGTAAAAGAATCAAAATCAATCAAAGATCAAAAGCTACAAAGCAAAAGAAAATTGATATATAACTCTCTCTTGGGGTATTTCCAATAATCTCTACCGGGCTATGGACGCCTGAATGGAAGTAGAGAAATGTTGCGATTAGAATCAAATGCATCTCCGTCGGGGCTATGGATGCCTGGCTGGCAGCGGAGCAATGTACGGCTCTCCTTCCACCCTCCATTGACAAAATATCCTTTCAAAATCAATCATTCCTACACATTGGCTAGGTTGTCTTCACTTGTTTTATATTAAATCTTCCCTTCAAGAGGTCATAAATTCCATTTGCACACACTAGATCTCTATGAGAAAAATAGGATTAGTATGTTACCAAGTGTATTTTTTTGGACCTTGTTCAGACTCTTGCTTTAGTCCATATCTCATCTCAAGATTTGTGCCTTTGGCTAATCACTTCTTCATCACGAGGCTTCTAATCTACATTTGTATCATTCACATAGTTTTTCTACTTCATCCAGAACATCCATGTTTATAAGTTTTCCTTTTTTCCATGTTTTCGGACACCTTTGTCCCCTTTCACAAAAACAATCACCTCACTTCCTTTCTATCATGTGTTTCTTGGCTAGCTTACACTAGGGGCATCCTTGCTTCTTCCCAAAACTTCATTGGTTTACGTTCATCATCATGATAGAACCTACCCATATTAGCCTTGATCCCCACTCATTATCAGCGCTTGAAGATTTTTCCTTTGAATACTCCCACTAAAAAATTGGGACATTTTCGCATCTTCACTTTCTTTCGCATACGCATGGCATTCTTCCCTTGTACATCCCACCTATTTTTGGGGGCATCCACACTTCTTTGTCTTCCTGTACATAGCTTTAGAAAACTTTCAAAATCACAAAAACATTCAAATATGTTTCAAGAAACATCAAAACAGTATAAATCATCCTACAAAATGTCACTCCTTGGTTCTCACCTTTTCATGTGCACGACTCGTGGATCATTTTGATCTAACTCCATAAACAAAAGCTATGCTTCTTACCTCGTCTGTACTCTAGGGCACTATCAGTTTCCTGGTACTATTTTCGTCGTGCAAATTGCTTTTCCATTGGACCCAAGTGTCCTCCATCATTTCCCTTGCATGTAAAATTTTCTTGGGGCATCATTCCAACCCTTTTCATTTATCAAAACATTTGGGATTACAGCTTCATAACAAAATATTTGTGTAACTGTCTTAAGCGTTGTTGGTTTAAGTGTGTGTGATTGTACTTATTTCCTTGTTAAATGAGTTTGTTTACTGTTATCCAAAATAAGCTCACACTTATTTTTGGTTAATTTCCCCCTTATTTTACTCCTTTTGTGCTTCAAGCTTATTTTTACACATTTCAAGCACTTAAGGGTTTCTTAAAATAGCTTCATCAGATGGGAAATTTATTCCCTTTTCCAGAAAGGTAAAGAAGTCCTCCTAACTCCTTGTATTTTTCAAGTTATGGGCTGGCAGGCCTTAGGAGGAAAATTTTCCCAAAAATCAAGTTGCGGGGCTACAAAGGAAATTTTTCCCAAGTTTCCAAAGGTGGAAGGCGGGGTTGCGGAGAAAACTTAGGTACTTAGCCTCTTTTGGCTAAAAAGTTAAAGTCAATTGCCGACCCGCGAGCCCGCAGGGAAAGAAATGTTTGGACCCAGCCAATCAGAGGGTGACACGTCATCGATGGAGTTGCAGGCCCACGTAGGTTTTTGAGAATTTTGCACTTTTGTGAAAAAGGGAAAAAGGGAGATTTTCAGCCCGCGAGCCCGATTTTTGCCATTTTGCCCTATTTTTGGTTGCAGAATTTCAGATGGGCATATCTCTCGATTCAGCGGTCAAAATTCATCGAATTTGGTACCATTGGAAAGCTGTTGACACCCTCCACACCATGGAAGCTTCAATTTTGAATTTTGGTGGGGTCTAGTGGGAGAAAAATGAAGAAAAGTCCCGGGCATGGGAAAAAACACATAATAGACATGCAACCACCGAAATTTAATGCGGTATGGCACCCATTTTTCTCTAGCATGGTCAAATACCTTGGAAAATGGATTTGCAGAGGTACCCTTGACTTTTGGGGATCAATTTTAATGCATGTGGTCGGTGGTTGAGCTTTCAAATCCATTTTCCCCCTTTTCTTCTTTCTCTCTGGTTTTCATCAATATATATTGTAAAACTTGTCATTTTGACAGGAAGAGACATTTTGGGCATAGAGAAACTCTGTGAAAATTTGTTTCTCGATGCCATTTTCGAGCAGTGAACCTTCTCCTATGCCTGGAAAATGCATTTGTGCCTCTTTTCCAAAAATGTAATGGTCTATGCACATTTTAGAGCAATAAAACGTGTTTTTGTGGTGTTCTTCAACCCTTTGCATGTTTTTGTTGTTTCCCCATGCCTCTCTTTTCCAATTTTGTTTTTCTGTGCATGTATTTTGTACTTGTAGGTGGAGGACGTTGTGTTTCATGGAGTTTAATGGCAGATTTAAAGATCTGGGCCATGTCACTTCTGTCTGACCTCCCTCATCTCCATTTTCTCTGTTTTATTTCTCCCTCGCAGAATGGCTTGCTTCCTTTTCTGGTGTATCACCGTCTTAGTGTAGGATTTCATTTTCTACATTTTCTCTCTCTCCTTGGTCCCTTGAAAGTTAGATTAGGTTTAGATTTAGTTTTCCTACACTGGAATAGCTCATGGCAGGTAGTTTAGGAAGAGGAAACAACCTTCTCTAGAGGATCATCTCAAGTTCGCAGGTCCCACAACTTGAGAGATGATCCAATGTTATGCAAATCACACCCGAATGCCATTTTCAAACAGCAGATCTGAAGCCATTCGGGGTGTTGTGATTTTGCACTAATAGTTTTGGCACACCCGGTGGGACCAAGAGGTCTTTCACTTCATTTTTTAGTAGGTTGGTGTGTTCCTGTTAAAGATTCAGCCTTTGGAGGCATATGCAAACACATCTGGCGACTCCATCTGGTCAACAACCCATCTCTGAAGTTGTAGACCTTCTTTCCATTCATTTTCATCCTTTTTCATTCATCTTTCTTTCCACATCTTTCATTTTCTTCCATCCCATGAAGTTGTGCAATCATGACTTTGTTTCCATCATGGAATTCACAGGTTTGATAGCAAAAATGCATTCCACCTCCAATGTACAACACAAATCCTCCAGATCAACATTTTGATAAGATTCAAAACCAATATGCATACCCATATGAACAATTCCAAAACTAGTTTGTTTATGAAACATATCAAGAGCAAGGGTATGTATATAATGACAAAAACTACATGGAAAATGTGGATTTGTTGGAGAAGATCCAAAAAATGGAGGCTAGTATGGTGTAATCCAGGGCTACAACTCAAATGAAAGCTTTCATAATTGGTTGCAGGGCACCTTGTCCATGGGTTGGCCCTTTTCCAAGACACTACAACCCTCAGGAGAAGCTGGAATTTATGGTTGAAATGATGCCATTACTTGCAAAGTGGACCGAGGGAATAGAGACATATGAGAAAAGTGTTAGACAAACTTTTCAATGGGTAAGTCAACCATCAGCTCCTTGTTTTCTTTTCCTCCTTCTCAATCAATATCATTTCAGCAGGGTCAATTTTCAAGTCCATTACCTGTTATCCCAAATGTTGATTCTATTTCTCCATCTCCTAATCTTCCATCCCATCTTAGTTTCTCTACCCTTTTCCCTTCCAAATCCAATTCCCCTCCACAAGATCTAAAGACAATACCTTCCCCTCCACCACAAACAATTGTAAAACTGGTTGAAACCCAACCCATCCCTCCTACTTTCCCAAATCCATGTTGGGAAGAAAACAATCAGAAATCCAGTCAAGGAGAACAGCAGGAAGAAGAGCCAAAAAGAGAAGAAAAAATTAGAAGTTCGGTGAGCTTGGCTCTAAAATTTGGGATTACAAAGATCCCCTTGATGGTTAAGCCAAAGTAGGTGGTGGAAGTTGAATAACAAGTGTTGGCCTAGGATGATTTTATAGCAACGGTGGAGGAGCAAGAAGACCACCTGCATGTTTATTCTGAGTGTAGTGTCCATGTTGGCACTCTATCTGAAGAAAACATTGATCCAAATCAAGCTACAAAATCAGCCCAAGCAAGGGAAGAAGAATCAACTCCAAATCCAAAAGAGAAGGAGTGCATTCTTAAGTCATGGAGGAGAAACAATATAATTCTAGAGGCTTCAAATACAGAGTAGGCCATATAAGAACCTTTAGTTCTTCCTCCCACTTCACCCCCTTCGATCTCTTATGTTGATGAAGAGTTTGATCTTTCAAACTTCATGTCCGAGGATGAGGGGAACCATGGTGATAAATTTATAGATCAGAAGAACACCGTGGAGGAGGTTGAACACATGCAGGTTGCACAAGAAGTTGCAGTTTTCTCTCCCAGTTCATCTCTTCAAAAATCTAATTTTTTTTTATGAGTCCGAGCTGACAAGCTTCATGTTTGAAGATGAAGCTCCACATGGTGAAAAGGATGCTGATTTAAAGGTCTCCATATAAAAGGGAGAGACTTTGTTGCAAAAGGACATTGAAGAGTTTGATTTCCTATCAGACTTAGAAGAGTGTTTTAATGGAGAAGAGCCCATGGAAATCATAACATTTACTACTCCATCATTCATCCTTTAACAACAAGAACCTGCTACCATGAAGGGGAATATTCAAGGACAACAGCCTACATTTTATAACAGCCCTCTGGAACTAATATTGGAAGATATGAATCTTCCATGTTCTTCATTGGAAGAGGAAGAGAAAGAGCAAGAGGATGTCATTATCTCTTCCACGCCATTCATCCAAGAAGATCTGCAGGAATACTCCATTTTTGGAGTTAGAATTCAAAACAATGGGCACATTCAAAGGACTAGGTTGTGCCCTATTAGGTACTTGGCTTCACTAGAGCCAAGAGAGGAGCCAAAACTAGTCATGCTTGCTTCCAAGCATGAGGGTGAGCATCAAAGTACCAAGGATCAACTACAATACCTTTGGGAACCAAGTGAGCAGAAAATTGGAGAGGTATTAATTTTTTTCCAGTTGATACCTTGATGGAGGGAGTGGAGAAACAATTTTCATTCATCCTTCCACTCCTAATAACAACCATGTTCAGCTCCAAATCATATACATGGCTGCCAATTTTGAGGAAAGGAAGCTATTTTGAATAACCATTGTAGTAGGGTTTGTTTCTCTCACCTTTTTTTCCAATTAGAGTAGAGTAGGTAGGTTTGCTTTTAGCGAGAAGAAGTAATTTGCACACTCTGCATGTTCTACTTGGAGCATGTATGACTTCAAATTTTGTACATAGTGTGTTGTAGTTTTGTTGCTCTTGCACAGTGCATTAGACTTGGTACTTGATGAAGATCAGTTTCAGTTTTAGTGGGTTTCCAAGTGGCTCAGGGATTAGATTTTCAAAGCTTAGATCAGGATTACATTTATTAGGATTGACTCCATGCCAAATGGATGCTTTAAGGCCACTAATCTTTCATCTAGCAAGCAGATGTCCCCTATGAGTCGCCAAATTGTTATCTAAAATAAGCTCAAACTTATTTTTGGTTAATTGTCCCCTTATTTTACTAATTTTGTGCTTCAAGCTTATTTTTACACATTTCAAGCACTCAAGGGTTTCTTAAAATAGCTTCATCAGATGGGAAATTTCTTCCCCTTTCCATAAAGGTAAAGAAGTCCTCCTAACTCCTTGTATTTTTCAAGTTATGGGTCAGCGGGCCTTAGGAGGAAATTTTGCCCAAAAATCCAGTTGTGGGGCTACAAAGGAATATTTGCCCGAGTTTCCAAAGGTGGAAGGCGGGGCTGTGGAGAAAACTTTGGCACTTATCCTCTTTTGGCTAAAAATTTAAAGTCAATTCCCGACCCACGAGCCCGCAGAGAAAGAAATTTTTGGACCCAGCTAATCAGAGGGTGACATGTCATCGACGAGCTATGGGCCCGTAAAGGTTTTTGAGAATTTTAAACTTTTGTGAAAAAGGGAAAAAGGGAAATTTTCAGCCCGCGAGCCTGATTTTCACCATTTTTCCCTAATTTTGGTTACAGAATTTCAAATGGGCATATCTCTCGATTCAGTGGTCAAAATTCATCAAATTTGGTAATGTTGGAAAGATGTTGACACCCTCCACACCATGGAAGATTCAATTTTGAATTTTGGTGGGGTCTGGTGGGAGAAAAATGAAGAAAAGTCCCAGGAACAGGAAAACGTAGAATTGACATGCAACCACTAAAATTTAGTGTGGTATGGCACCCATTTTTCTCCAACATGGTCGAATACCTTGGAAAATGGATTTGCAGAGGCACCCTTGACTTTTGGGGATCAATTTTAATGCATGTGGTTGGTGGTTGAGATTTCAAATCCAATTTTCCCCCCTTTTCTTCTTTCATTGTAAAACTTGTCATTTTGATGGGAAGAGACATCCTAGGCATAGAGAAACTCTATCAAAATTTGTTTCTCGACACCATTTTTGAGCAGTGAACCTTCTCCTATGTTTGGAAAATGCATTTGTTCCTCTTTTCCAAAAATGTAATGGTCTGTGCATATTTTAGAGCAATAAAACATGTTTTTGTGGTGTTTTTCAACCCTTTTCATGTTTTTGTTGTTTCCTCGTGCCTCTCTTTTCTAGTTTTGTTTTTTTGTGCATGTATTTTGCACTTGCAGGTGGAGGACGTTGTGTTTAATGGAGTTTAATGGAAGATTTGAAGATCTGGGCTGTGTCACTTATGTCTGACCTCCCTCATCTCCATTTTCTCTATTTTCTTTCTCCCTCATAGAATGGCTCGCTTCCTTTTCTGGTGTATCACCATTTTAGTGTAGGCTTTCATTTTCTGCATTTTCTCTCTCTCCTTGGTCCCTTCAAATTTAGATTAGGTTTAGATTTAGTTTTCCCACCTTTGAATAGCTCATGGTAGGTAGTTTAGGAAGAGGAACCGACCTTCTCTGGAGGATCATCTCAAGTTCACAGGTCCCACAACTTGAGAGATGATCCAATGTTATGTAAATCACACCCGAATGCCATTTTCAAACAGAAGATCTGAAGCCATTCATGGGGTGCTATGATTTTGCACTAACATTTACTTCTCGTATTGCATTACATGTTTGTATGTTGCATGAAGTTTTTATTTTAGAAATGGACAGTTGTTTGTATCTTGTCTTTTTATGTCATTTTATGCTTTCATCGTATGCTTACATTTTAATAAGAACCGATGATGAGGATTCTAAGCAAAATGATGATAAAAATTATCGGCACTGGTTTGTGGATAGCTCAATATCCCTTTTCCTTGTTGTTTTCTTATCTTATCTTCTCTTATATATTTCCTTTCTTATGTTCTCTTTTCGATCATCGATCGATTTCTTCCATCACCCCATCGACACTCGAGGGGGCATCCTTCATCCTACTAATTTTTCTTCTACCCCTTCAAAAGTTTCTACTCATTTATGCTTGTCTACTTTCTTTGAAGTGACGTAGCTTACGTCACCCCAAAGACGAGAAAATGTAGACACTTGTAGTTTGATCAAAGCATGATATTACTCCTAATATTGCACTAACTATTCTCTTCCTTTCAAATTGACGAGACATCATCAGTTATACCTATCTATCTCCCCTCTTATGACACTCTTTTGGTTATATTCCTCTTGTAAACCAATTAAACAAGCTATTATAGCCTCGTTCTAACTAAATATTCTTCTCATTCCCTTCTAGACTACTTCTACTAGCTTCTAGACTATCAATCCATTTCATTGGATTGATTAGACCTCTCATAACCCTCTCAAAACCCTAATTCCTCTCTAAACATGATTAACTAGCCTAACCTAGGTTAATTACCCTAAACCATGATCAACCTCTTCTAAACCTAGTCAAATCTTACTTTGACTCAATAATCAACTTATTGACTCCTTTTTAGTCCCACATGCACCAAAGTTGGCCCACTTTCCCAAATGGAAAACTATAAATAGGACTAGATCCCCCTCTCATTTCTAAGAACACTTCTTCCCTCTAACATAAACTATAGTATTATTGCTAGGATTAGGAGTTTTATTTCATTCTATTGAGCTATTTGATTTATATTTTGTAACACACACACACACACACACACACACACACACACACACCATTGAGTAAATGGGAAGAACCATTGGCCTCGAAGCCATTAATGGTGAGATCCCTTTCTCTTAAGCACAAACTAACTGCTTAGATCCTCATTAGGTTCATTTATTTTAAGCTTTCAAGAATAGAGGATAACTATATTTGTTAAGTTTACTTGTTTACTTCAAGATTAATGCATGCAAAGTGGGAATCCTTGTTTATTTCTTATCTGATGGTCTATTGATCGGTTTTACACAAAGATTTGGGGTTTCTTAAGTGTTCTTACCCTATTTCCATAGATTTTGTGACCTTTCATTGAACACAAATTTAATTTCCACATTATAGGTAGTATGGAAAATAAATGATGATGTATATGTATGTTTTTATGATTTGTTTGATTTCCAACTGTTGTGAAAAATGGAAACAAAGTAAGGTAACATGTGAATAGTAAAGGGGAAAAATTGGTTAGGGAAAAGAGTGGCCAAGCTAACCTCCAAGGGCCCCACACCCTCGGAGTGATGCCTACATAGCCCGACGTAAAGGGGCCTCATGCCGATGTAGTTCTTCCGTAAGCTAGGGAAGAATATGATAAGGTAGAGGGATGGATTGGTAGGTTTTAAGCATGATTGAGTCTAAGTCATTTAGGCATGGTTGAGTTTAGGTCATTTTAGGCATGGTTGAGTTTAGGTTGAATAGGCATGGTGGAATTGAGGTCATTTTAGGTATGGTTGAATTTAGGTGTCGAAGCCCTGGTCATGTATAGGATAATCAACAAGTAATGAAGAAGGTGATTGGTAAGAGGTGACAAAAATCTTCCTAATTGATAAGAACCATAACAAGTCTACCATACCAAAGGTTGGATTATGAATGTAAGACCCTAAAGGCGTTGCATGATTGACTATTCTAAGGGTGAAGAAAGTCACATGATCACGAAATGTCGCATTTGCAGCACATCCCTTGAGCGGGTAGGAAATTAGGGTGAAAAGGTGATGAGGTGAAAACAATTTGGTTTTAGCGTAACTTGGTGTGAGACAAAGATGCCTATTTGGCAAGAGACCCAAGATCAAAATAGGAAAGTCCATGATGAAAAAGTTATCTTTTTATTTTTGCTTTTGTTTTTATAGACTGATCGATGTGGGAAGTCTATATGGGATGAGTAGATTATCTCCTTGAGGTATTCATGAAGCTGATCAATGTGGGAAGCTTCATAATATTTTTATTTTATTTTTACAAGAATAGTCTTCTTTTTGTGATAGACTATGTACAATAAGACTAGATTTGTATAGTTGTCCTTCGAGGAACAATCTATTTATAACAACGAGATAGAAAGAGTAGATTTCCTTTTTGAGGGAGTCATATTTTTGCTAGAAGTTTGAATCAAGGAGTTGAATCCCAATTTACTTTTGGAATTGTTTTGTTTTTGGACTTTTAGGTCATGGAAAAGACTATAGAGAAATATAGGCTCTTGTTTTGAAGAAAAACCATAGCACACAGAGGTTAACTATGAAAGAGAGGGTTTAAGGAATGAATGACCATGGGATTCCATCTTGAAAAAGATGAAAAGTATCCATGAGAATCATGCCATGAGTAGAGTGGTGGTACTCATATTGAAGACAAGGCTGAAAAAAGTGGCAGGTAATCACATGATTCTTGTTTAGTCGTTGATCCTTAAAATAGGTAAATGGAAGGTGAATGGTGCTCAAGGGACGAACATTTAATAGATAGAAGGTGATATAGGACTTGATTCGAAATATAATGGTCTAATATGTAAGGCATTGAGGGGCTTAGGTTCAGGTTTATCTTCGAGTGAAGACAAACGATAAGCACTGATCCATAGGTATGAGTAAACAATATATGTTACAAACCAATTAGGAGCAAATTTTCCCCGTTTACTTTTCTCCTCTTTTTTACATGTTAATTTTCCTTCGAGACGAGGTCTCCGACCTAGAAGGTTAGTTCATGGACACATTTTTCGTAGGCACATTTGATGCTTTTTTGGTAGATTTGAAGGTAATCTAGAGCATTGAGACCACATTCGTTTAATAACTCAAGTTATGCCAAACGGTCCTGGCAAAATTCATAATCGGTGAGCATCTCTTTGAGTGAGATACAAAGATATGGAATCTGGACTTCAAGAGCCAAGACAACCTTTGTATCATAGAATAGAGAGAAAGGTGTGGTAGCAGTTGAGGTACAAATACTAGTCCGATAAGCCCATAAGGCAAAAGGAAAGTGCGTGTACAAATCCTTTCTAGTATCGCCAACTAATTTCATACGAATTTTGTTTAGGGTTTTTTTGGTTGATTATGCTTGGCCATTTTTTGAGGGTAATTAGGTGAAGAGAAACAGAGTTGAATGTCGAAGGCATCACAGAGTTTTTGTAGGTTTTTTTTTGAATTTTTTTCCGTTATTAGTGATGAGCTGGTGAGGAACACCAAAGAGGAAAATGATGTGATGATTGATTAATTCACATATTTTCTCCGATTTTATAGAAATAAGAGGTATGGCTTCCACCCATTTAGTATAATATTCTAGAGTGATAATAATCCATTGATGACGATGGGAAGAATGATGATTGATCTCTCCGATAAGATCCAAACCCCATTGAGAGAAAGGCCAAAGGTCTCGTGTGACTTGTAAGGCGTGACTAGGGGTGTGATGGAGATTATCATGTTGCTTGAATTTCACACAATGTTTGACTTATTCACAACATTCATGAGTTATGGTTGGCTAGTAATATCCCGGAAAAAGATGCACTTAACGACAGCTAAGCCATCAAGTGACCTCCACAAATTCCGTCGTGAACTTCCTTGATGGTGTAGGGAATTTCAGAACTTGTAAGGCATTGTAAGAGGATACTGTCAAATCCATGTTTATAAAGAAGGTCACCCATGATGACATAGAAAGAGACACTTTTGAGAAAGGCTCGTTGTCCATTGCGAGTAAGATCTAGAGGTAGAATTGAAAGGGAAAGGTAGTCAACAAATTGCTTATACCAAATGTCACATGGGTTAGGTTCAACGGTTCACGAGGTTGACGTATCAAAATATATAAGAAGGTGATTGTGTGAGCTTCCTTTTGGCTAGGAGGAACTACCTGTAATATAAAGCAAGACCACAAAATATAGTTAATATAAAAGGTTAGTGGATTTCCTAGAGTGAGCTAGATCCGAAAGTGTGATACTTCCTCGACGGTTGTTAATCCACTGATATATAACTCAATATGAATTAATTGAACATGCAAGTAAAAGAATATAATGTTAGTGTTCGATTTAGGTATCTTAGATTACTATCGATGTCAATCCAATTAAATGCTTAGTAAAAAACCAGTGAAGGTCCCGGTCGGGTTGCGTCATAGCCGGTAGGTAGGTGGTCTCGAGGGTCACGAGCACAGGGTCTAGGTAAGATTTTGTGGAGTTTGGGTTGGTCTTGGATAACTGGGAAGATTTCTAGTCTGAGGTAGTTTATCGGAATGCAGGACCGATGTTGGTCAAGGGTATGACTGATGACGGTTAAGGTATGACCAATGATGGTTTAGGATGACTGATCTTGGTTATTGTGGGTAATGGAAGAATGTCAAAACAATTGTCCAGGCTCTTTCTGTGTTTGTAAAAAGAGATGGGTTATTATGTGGTGAGGTTGCGGGTAGGGTCGAGGCTTGGGTGAGGTTTTTTGGGTGTTAGGGGAAGTTTAGTGAGAGTTTGATAGGAGATATAGTAACTAACGTTGGTTTGGTGACCGATGTCGGTGAAGAGGAAATTGATGATGGTTAAGCTGACCAGTGTTGGTAGGGGAAATTTGTTGATAATTAGATTAAAAAAATTGGGCTTCTCTGGGGTTGCACGAGAGAGTGAAGGGGGCTATTTGGGTTCGTAATAATATAAGGAAGACTAAGAAAAGTATAAAGGTTAGGTATGGAGACCATAAGGTTGTAGGTGGTTAGACGCAGGTAGATGAGAAGGAATATGGGAATGACATAATGTAGGAAATAAAAAGTCAAGGAAGCCACTCTTTAAGAAAATATAGAATAATGAAAATCACATGTACTTGTGTTTGCACACTTGGGCTAGTGAAGGAAGGCGATTGATATTGATATGTGAATATCTCTGTTGTCCGTTCTGCAAAAATCCTTCCCGGATTGCTCTCATTAATGTTAATGCCTTTAGATGAGTTTCCCATGTTTTCTTGGGTTTGTGGCTGAATGTATTATTTCATCTTGATGTTGAGAAATATTTGGTTCGTGCTTGAATGGAGATAGTTCTCTCAAAACTCAAAGTGAACAAACTGGGAAAAAGTTTTCAAAACTATATATATGGTAACCGATGATAGTCAAGGTGGTGGCGTCGGTTGCAGGAAATCCTAATTTTACCAAAAATAACAAATCTTGGCTATTTTTGGCGTTCTTTGATTGTCATTCTGGGTCTCAAGTGAGGGTTAGTGCTTAGATAAGTGGGAGTGTTGTTAGAGAAGGAATAGGAATTTTATCTTAGGGTTAGACTAAATCTCAGTTAGTTAAGATAAGTAGATATTGAGTCTTAGTTAATTAACAGGCTAAGAATAAGTCCATGGTGAGGTGTCTAGGTTATGTGGCAGGGTGAGGTGTAAATTAACCTAATTAAAGTAATTAAATTAATAAATAATGTGATGATGGGAATTAATTCAATTGTAAGTAATTAAATTAATATGAATGTGGGGTAAAGGGATCATGGTTAGGTGAACACGTTATGTTAACTGATTGAAAGGGGACTAAGGGAAGTGTGACCTAAATTTGGTGTCTACAAGATGGTTGCGGAGGTTACAAACGATTGGGCGTGTGAAGGAAATGCACTTGGAAAACCTAAATTTATTGTGGTAATATGGTGGTAGATGGCATGGTTATTAATGAAGTATAAAGCAAAAAACTATAAATAGCGAGTCGAGGTAAGTTATTTTTAACTTACGATAACTTGAGAAATAGCTCTTGTGAACTAGGGCATCCTTACGAATTGGTGTGAACAATCAATTACGAAGAACATAATTTGTGAACCAAATTGTGAAGATGGACACAGTCATACGCAGAGAAAGTTTTTGAAAGTATTCTGTGGGTTTGGATGGTGTGGCGTAAGGAAACACAAGTTCTCTGGTTATGGTTTTAAGAACTAGGGCATGGATTACATAGTTGCGTGGGAGTAGGGTTATAAGTTTGAGGCATTGTAAGAATAAAGCACAAGGTAGAACTAATAAATTACTCGACCAAAGGAGAATGACACTAAGAAGAGGAACAACCATTTCATGCAAGAAGAAGGGAAAGGAAAAAATAGTTGCGACAATAATTTTCAATGAGGAATGGTATTTGGAGATGTAATACCCAGATGGGGTATTGATAGGAATGGAGTGGGTGTCCCATGTGCACAAAATGCTTATAACCATAGAATGGATACAACCGATAAGGTATTGACATTGGAGCTAGTTTGACCCACAAGTGATAGAATGATAGATTAAAAACCAGTATATGATGACTCGGTTAAGAAGGCACTGGAGTAGGTTGGACTTCTACAACTCTATGAACTACCATTTTTGGTAATCCTGAGTGATTGTACCAGTGTCTTATGTCACGTGTACACGAATACTATTTTTACTTTGTGGGGAGGAGGATGCACATAGCTCCACAATTAATCTCTAGATACACTGGACTCATCTATACTGGAGATTCGTTTGATGAAGACTTAGGTGACAATGAGGCTATCAAAGAAATAGCTAAGGAGTATGAGTACAAGAAAGGTGGGTGTGCCTTTGATATTTCAAAGATTAGTAACCCAGTGATGAAGATGGTCGAGTGCCTACTTACAAAACTAAGTGGTCAGGAAAGGTAGACCCAAGTTAATAAAAGATGGCTGAATGTGTGTAGAAATATTTCGAAGGGACAATTTACAACATCTTGGCCTTCATTGCAGAAGACATAATTTATGTCGTGCGGGATGGAGATAAGATAATGTATGGTAATATTTTTCTTACCATTATTTTCACTAAGATTGGGTTTCCCGATGGGCCAAATAGTAACATATGGGAGTACCCTGATGAAAACCCCTCCCCAACTAAGAGGTTTGTGGCATATACTTGTGATACAATGACACAAGCCTACAAGGTGCACTTGGATAAATGGTACAAGAAGATTCACAATGCCTTTGGTGAAGAATGGAGAATCTCGTAGTAACTGTCAGTCTTGGTGGGGAATGAGGTTGAGTTTACAGCCTACCAGCATTTTTGTATTGATGAGTTTACATTTACTGATGGCACCAATTTCCCGTTGTGAAAATTGCCTTTTTCCTTCATAGCACAATATTTCTAGAGCGAAGTTAACAGATTTAAGGAGGCCAAGAAATTAAGATTTGATCTAAGTGAAGTGGACGAGGAGCATCATGTGCTACACTGAACACTCGTCTATCTAAAGAAGCACACGTATGTGGAAAACTATGTCTCTCATGAGATATAATTTCTCAAACCCATCACAATACCAATAGTAGGGACAACTGCAGCGAGGGTATGGATTCATTTTCTACCAAAATTTTAGAATGGAGCGTATTTGGAGGATGATGTTTTTATCCCTCAAGATCCTGTAGGAAGGAAGAAGGTGGAGGTGAAGAAGAGAGATATAGAGGAAACTCCTACAATGATAAGGGCTCCAAGTGCGCATGTGGGTCAGAGTTTTGAATCTGAGAAGACATAGAGCTTGCATAATGAGGAAACATAAGGGGAGGAAGAAGAATGAGAGCCTGAAAAGATCCCTCCTATCTACAATGTGCATGAATCGGACCAAGAGAGGAGCACACATTCGGAGTATGCTCACGAGGGAGAAAGAGATGGAGAATAAGTGGGAAAAAATTATAGGATACAACACACATTCCTGGACCAGAGGTAGAGACCTTCATAGAGCGCGAAGTCATAAATATTAACCAGAACTTGGTCGAGACAGAGGTAGAGTGCAGCATGGAACACCTAGAAAATGAAGAAGAGGAAAAATATGGGAGTGGAGGTGTAGAGATAAGCTTGGCGGTTAGGTTTCCCAAGGGTACATGCACAAGTGGCAGACGCGTGTCCACCCAAGATATGCCTATAATGTCATATTACGTAAATCCTAACAAAGTCTTATGCGCTCACTACCGAATCACAGTTCTAATGGACCAAATGTTTTGTTGGTCGTCTTTTGATATGGAAAGTGCATACCTGTGCATAAGGAAAAATTTTTCCTAGAATTTTGAGTCCCACATCAATGAGCTAGAATTTGAAGTCAATACAGATGCATTGTTAGATACACGCACTTTACCAAGCTCCAAAGAGGTAATGTAACAACTGAATGATGAACAAGCGCGTAATGTGCTAAATAAAGTATCAGTGGAAATAAATGTGAGATTATTTGGAAGGAATAACAGAATAAAGGCTTTGGAAAATGAGTTGGAGGAAAATAATAAATAAATTATCGAGAGAGACAAGGAGATAAAGGGAAAGGAACATGCTATTGTGCAGTTGAAAGTTGAGCTGCAATAAGAGAAGGGGAAGTTGCGCGAGGCATACAAAAATGTAGAGATGATAACATACTCTATCATATTGGCACGTCTGGATCTGGCTTCTCCCTCGTAAGTATGAATCAGCCTTCCACTATCTAGAATATTTGACACTCATTAATAAAATGAAATGCAACCCCTCGCACTAGAGTTGGTAGAACACGTTATGGCGTGACATAAGGAGTAGGATAAGTCAAATCTCAAGGTGACCATAATGTAGTACACCAAGCTTCTCATGTCAGTGAAAACTACAGCTCACACGGCTGAAGTTTTCTATGACAATAGTGAAGACAGAGATAGGGTGGCGAGTGTGTTGTTTGCTACTCATGAGGTGGATTTAAAGGAATTCTAGAAAAAACAAAGGAAATCAGGTGGAACGTGACAAAATCTTGGTAGAAGTAGAAAAGAAGACAAAGATAATTGAATTCTTGAGGGCCTCTATAAATAATAAAATAAAGTAATTGTATCCTCAGGTGACACACAAGATGGACGTGCTAATAGACCTTAATAAATACCTAAAAAATATTTTTGCCACATTTTAAGCTAAAGGTAAAGATCTTACATTTGAGGAAGTTAATGCAATGATATTGGATTTGTTCAAAAAATCATAGAGTGAGTTAGAAGCATGGAATGAGATTGACGCCTCATTAAATAAGGATTTTCCAATCCTTGTACAACAATGGTAGAATTCTTTAATTTTTTGGCGCAAGCCCGACACAGATTAATTATTATTTTTCTTTATTCTTTCTCAGAGGGGAAAACTATTTTCGAAGATGGAAAACATTTTTAGTGTGGGGTAATGTTGAGCAGAAAAATGACTAAGTCCCAGAACAGAGGTTAGTGCGTGTGAGGATGACATGGTTTGTGCGTGGAAACAGTACAAGGTTGCATATTAACACTTAGCCAGTTTTGGAATGAAGAGCTAAAGATAGACATGGAGTGCGGAGCACGTCTTCTAGAAGAATTGAAGAACACATAAATGTTATTTTGGGAAAACAGAGATCAATTGGCATGCATGGTTCCAAGCTAATAATAGGATCTAAACCGAGAGATAACTAAAGTAGATCTATTGATAGAAATATTGCATGCTTTTTGTACTTAGATTATAGCAACACATGGATATTATTAGCATGTAACCTATTTTTGAGAGGTGCATGGGTAGTGAAGGGAAATTTCCCACCCCTATAAATATGTATTTATTTGCATTATTTTGGGAATCACTTTAGTAATGGAGTTATGCTCCTAGATTATGTAATCACATGACTCATGGTGACATTGTTATGTATGTAAGAAGCTTCGAGTGTTTTACTGCGGTTAATATCTTTGGATCTTTGTGGATGGATATTGGTGTTTGACATAGTGGGCATGGATCTTGTATGGTAAAGTTAATCTTGGTTCTTGTTTAATTGTTCTTGCATATGGTTAAGATCTAGATCTGGTTTATACATTGCAATATAATTGGTTAATTGTTATGGATTTGGAATATTTATTTAATCATGCTAACTCCTTGAACAAGATGACATAAAGGAGGGACTCCGTACCCTTGCGTGCTTCGGGTGAGCGCTTAGTTCGGTCCCGAGTGATGTGTCACCGCTTTGGGATTTTCTAGGTAAAATCTAGGCTACACCTAGATATTTTCAACATCACTACGAAATCAATTGGTTCATGTTGATGTAAAATCACAAAGACCCCGAGGGTCTACAGATCAAAATTTGAGACTCTCAATGTGATAGCATAACATTGAGTCTTCTTCCAAAATGTGGGACTTTGCAAAATGAAAAAAACTCTCTAGATGAAGGCTGGTTCCTATTCCTATGTTCAGGTGCATGCATTCATATTACAAAGGATTCTATTCTAATACCTACTCTAAATTTTCCGAGAGACCAAGGTTAAGAAAGTTGCAAAAGAGAATAAAAACTAAGTTATCAGAGGTGATGCACCAAGGAATGATGAACGTTTACTTTGTTGTTAAACAAAAACCAAAAAAATTGTGATATAGATAGGCTACTTAACATGCACAGATAACCATATTTGTAATGAAAAGATCAAAAGGATGCAATGAAAGCAAGAAAGGGTTGAAAATCACCCACATACTTATTTTATTGCTCCACATAGTTAATACTAAGCATTACAATGGCCAAAAGGCATAAGTTATGCATCAAAGATTTATGGAAAGGCTTGAAAACTCCACAAATTCACTGCAGGACAGAGAAAAAGGGAGATGTAGAGTAAAAATGTCCAACATAAAAATGAATCAAGCCCTTCCATTTATAGCTAAATCGAGGAGAGAAGGAGAAAAGGGGAAAATCTGATTTTGATACCCAACCACCAGTGATTAACGCCCTTCAAATCCACCTGTAACTGTCAAATCCACTTTCCATGATGCATTGTGTGCTGGAGAATAAAAATGGTGAATCGAATAAAATTGTAGCTCTCGAAACAATCGATCTTAAGTTAATGGCATGAAAGACGCGTTTCTAGGTTTTCCCCATCAAATCCTGTAAAAATGATTTTTATTCTTCCAATGCGTAGAGGGATCAAGATCTTTCTAAAAGTCCTCTTTTGCCAAAATATGATCTTCCAGTTGAAATATATGCTCCTCTGAAGATTTAGGGCAAAAATTATAATGGCGAAAAATCGTTTGAAAATGGGTCCAAGGGCTCAAAATTGACTTTTGCACTTTTTTTTGAAAAATGCAAAAATCCCAAAAACCTCCGCATCCCCGCAGCTCCGCCATTACAATTTTTCCCAAAGGCCTCGCGGGCCAAAAATTGGAATTGTGCCCCTTTTTCCCTTTGAAAAGCCAAAAATTTCAAAAGTATGAAAGTCCTCGCAAGCCCGCAAGCCTGCCACTTGTCAATTTTCTATTTGATGAAGCGTCTCTGGGTCTTCGGGCCACAAAGTGAAAACTACGCCTTTCACACAAAATAGGGGGGAAAAAAGTTCAAAGTGTCTTCGCTTCCCCACATTGCTTCTCACTACGTGTCATGTTCTCATTGGTCAATAGACCCCTCGAAGCCATGGGGTTTGTGCTTGCAATTTGCCCTTTCGCCAAAGAATGCCAAAAGTTTTGAAGTTTTCTGCAAACTCGAGGCATCTTCTCGCCACGTGTTATCTTCTCATTGGTCAATAAACCTCTCGAGCTTGTGGGTTCACGCTTGTAAATTGTGCCTTTCGCCAAAAGTTTGCAAAAAGTTTTAAAGTTTTCCACAAATCCGAGGCGACTTCTTCTACCACATGTCATTTTTTCATTGGTCCACGACCTTGTCAGGCTCGTGGGCCGGAAATGAAAACTTATGCTTTTCATCATAAGTTTTCCAAAATGCCAAAATTACCTCTCCTTGCCCCCGCACGTCCACCCTTGGAAACTTGGGCAAAATTTCCTTGAGCCCCATAATCGCTTATTTGAGTAAAATTTCCTCCGTGGGCCCGCATTGAGTCCGCATTTTGGGAGAAAATCTCCCAAGGCCCACAAAACTTGGAAATTTGGGAAAAAAACCTTCCCACGGCTTGCGAATTGGATTTTTGGGTGAAAAATCCTTCCCACCCGCCGCTCACAAAAACTTGGAAATTTGGGCAAAAAAGCTTTCTAAGGCCCGCCGACCCGTAACTTGAAAAATACTTGGAGTTAGAAGGAATTCCTTACCTTTCTGGAAAGGGGAAGAAATTTCCCATCTGATGAAGCTATTTTCAGAAACACTTGAGTACTTGAAATATGCAAAAAAATCAAGTTGAAGCACAAGAAGGGGAAAAGTGGGTTACTTGACAAAAATAAGTATGAGCTTATTTTGGTCAACAATTTGGCAACTCACAGGGGTCATCTGCCTGCTATATGAAATGATTAGCTTTCTTGAAGCATCTATTGGGTATGGAGTCATGAGTGATAGCCTGATATTGATCTGAACTTTGAAAACTTATCCCCGAACCACTTGAAACCCACTAAAATTGGAACCGATCTTCACCAAATGCCATGTCCAATGCACTGTGCAAGAGAAACAAAACATCACCACACAACTATATACAAAACTGAAAATCATACATGCTCCAAGCAGAACATTCAGAGTTTACAAATCACTTCTTCCGCTGAAAGTAAACCTACCTACTCTATGCTAACCAGAGAGATGGGTAATGTCAAACAAAACCATTATTGGTGATGAGAAATAACTTCCCTTCCTTTCAATTTGTAGTCATGCAAATGATGTGACAATAGACATGGCTGAGAATGAGATTGAAAAACTGAAACAGACCCAATCCTCCACTTGGTCCACTAAGACGTTAATTGGAAAGAGAAAGAATTCCTCTTTTCGTTGCTCTGTATTTGTTGTATAAAGAATCGATCCTCATAATTTTGAAACTCATCCTCACATTATGAAGTGAATGTGACTGGTTGTAGCTTCTCTTCTCTATTTAAAGAGGCCAAGTGCACCGATAGGACATAGTCTAAACCGTTGAATATTTATGCTTGCACGAACTTCAATTGTAACAAGAGGGCCTTGCTAAAGACATCCTCGAATATTTATTACCTGATTTCCCTCTTGTTCCCCATTTATAAACAATTGATCTTCCACATGGACAAATGGTATTGCATGGATGATCTCTTCATTTCTTTTCCCCTTTTTGATAACAATAAGACCTTCCATGACATGTAGCTACTTTAGATTGGTTACGAGGATTTAATGGAAACACTTGAAAATCCTCTGCAAGTGTTTGAAGAGTATTGTTCATATAGGAGTTCTACTTTCATCTAAGGCAAATTGTTCACCATCTCTAACCTCTTCATCCCATACAAAACCTACAAGATCAAATCCTTTCACCTTCAGCTTTTTGCGACAATTAAGGGAAGCAAGACCCCCTTGGTTTTCTTCCATCATCAATTATCCATCAAACAAGTCTAACTCCGTAATTGAAAGTAAGGATTTATCAATGATATCATCTTTTCCCAAAACCTTCAAAGTTGACTTAGTTCCTCCCACGTGCTCCTCTCTTTCTTCATTCAATGAATTTAAATCGAGATCCAAGTATTCCAATATGGGGGATAACGTGAAAATACAAGTGTTCCGAAAATGGGTATTTCCACAGGATTTGCTACATCCAAATACTCCTCCAAATCTGACAGAAAATTTTCTTCTTTGTTCTCTGATTGTGCAAAGGGTTCAACCTCCCTCATGATGTTTCTAGAATTAGTAGTTGATTCTTCATAACCTTCCTCATCTTCAAACATAAAATTTGCAAGATCAAATTCATCTAGGAAAACATGGTTTTGAAAAGACGAAGAAGGGGAAGAATCTGAAACGTCTTGCATGGTATAATCTATACTTGAAACTTCTGAGTCCATCATAGAAAGAATCCCGCTATGGTCATTTGATGATGATATTGGAAAGTTGCTACAATCCTCCATAAGTGATGCAAGTTCTTAACATGCATGGCAATTAGGATCATTGCATTCATTAGAATCAGCTTGTAAACTTGAAATTATTTCCTCTTCAGCTTGCACATTCTCTCCTATTACTGATTTTGCCACATTTGGTGATCCAAACTCTTCTGATGGAACTGAGCTAATATGGATACTGCATTCTAAATAAGTAGATTATTGGTCCTCCTCCATGGTGTCCTCCTGATCTGAAACTTTCTCACCATGGTTCCCCTAATCCTAAAACATGAATTTTGAAAGATCAAACTCTTCTTCAACATTAGAGCTTGAAGGAGATGAAGTGGGAGGAAGAACTGAAGGTTCCTCTGCGGCCTTGTTTGTGTTTGAAGCCTCTGAAACTGCATGGTTCTCCTCCACAGCTGGAATACACTCCTCTTCTTTTGAATTTGGAGTATCTTCTCCTTCCCTTGCTTCTGATGATTATGTGGATTGAATTGGATCAGCAATCTTATCAAACAAAGTGCCGTCATGGACACTACACTCAGAGCAAATAGACTGTTGGTCTTCTTCTTCCACTGCTGCTACAAAATCAGCCTTAGCCACCACTGGATCTTTAACTTTCACTTCCTCCTTTGGCTTAACCATCAAGGGGATCTTTATTATCCCAAATTTGAGATCCAAGCTTACCAAACTTCTGATTTTTTCTTCTTTGTTTGGCTCTTCTTCTTGATGTTGTTCTCCTTGATTGGTATTCTTATTTTTTCTTCCCAACATGGATTTGGGAATGTAAGAGGAGGGGTGGGTTGGGTTACAACATATTTTGCAATTGCTTTTGGTGTAGGGGAAGGTATTTCTTTTGGCTCATGTGGAGGGGACTTGGATTTGGAAAGGAAAAGAGAAGAGAACCCGAGGTGGGATGGAAGATTAGAAGATGGAGAAACGGAAACAACATTTGGGGCAAGCGAGGTAATGGACTTGAAACTTGACCCTGCTGAAATGATATTGATTGAGAAGGAAGAAAAGAAAAACAAGGAGTTGAAGGCTGACTTACCCATTAACTAGGTTGTCTAGCACTTTTCTCATATGTCTCACTCACCCACTTTGCAAGTAATGGCAGCATTTCAATCATGAAGTCCACTTCTCCGAGGGTTGTAATGTCTTGGAAAAGGGCGTATCCATGGACAAGGTTCCCTACAACCAATTCCCCTTCATTTGAGTTGTAGCCCTGGATTGCACCATGTTAGCCTCCATTTTTTGAATATTCTCTAACAGATCTACATTTTCCATGTAACTATTGTCATTATATGCGTACCCTTGCTCTTGATAAGCTCCATATCCAAACTGGTTTTGGTATTTCTCATATGGGTATGCATATTGGTTTTGAATCTGATCAAAATGCTGATCTGGAGGATTTGAAAAGTACGTTAGAGGTGGAATGCATTGTTGTTGGTGCAAGTGTGAATTCCATGGTGGAAATGAAGTCATGATTGCACAACTTCATGGAATGGAAGAAGATGGAAGATGTGGAAAGAAAAATGAATGGAAAGAAGGTTTGCAACTTCGAGAGATGGGTTGTTGACTAGATGGAGTCGTTAGATGTGCTTGCATGTGCCTCCAAAGGCTGAAATGTTAACAGAACACACCAACCTGCTAAAAATGAAAATGAAGACCTCTTGGTCCCACCCGACGTGCCAAAATTGTTGATGCAAAATCACAAAGACTCTAAGGTCTACAGATCAAAATCTAAGACTCTCAAAGTGATAACATAACATGGAGTCTTCTTCCAAAGTGTGGGACTTTACGAAATGAAAAAATAACTCTCTAGATGAAGGATGGTTATTATTCCTTTGTTCAGTGCTTGCATTCATATTCTAGAGGATTCTATTATAATACCTACTCTAACTTTTCCAAGAGACCAAGGTTAAGAAAGTTGCAAAAAGAATAAAAATAAGCTATCGAGGTGATGCACCAAGGAATGATGAACGTTTACTTTTCTATTAAACGCAACCAAAAAAATGTGATATAGTTAGGCTAGTTAGCATGCACAGATAACCAGATTTGTAATGAAAAGATCAAAGGATGCAATGAAAGTAAGAAAGGGTTGAAAATCACCCATAGACTTATTTTATTGCTCCACAAAGTTGATACAAAGCATTACAATGGCCAAAAGGCATAAATTTTGCATCACAAATTTATGGAAAGGCTTGAAAACTCCACAAATTTGCTATAGAATAGAGAAAAAGGGAGATGCAGAGTAAAAACATCCAACATAAAAAATGAATCGAGCCCTTCCATTTATAGCCAAATAGAGGAGAGAGAAGGATAAAATGGGAAAATCTGATTTTGATACCCAACCACCAGCCATTAACACCCTTCGAATCCACCTGCAACCTATAAAATCTACTTTCCATGATGCCTTGCGTGTTGGAGAAGAAAAAATGGAAAATCGAGTAAAATCGTAGTTCTCGAAGCAATATGATCTTACATTAATAGCATGAAAGACGTTTCTAGGGTTTTCCCCCATCAAATCCTACAAAAAATGATTTTTATGCTTCTAATGTGTAGAGGGGATGGAGATCTTTCCAAAAAGTCCTCTTTTTCCAAAATTTGATCTTCCAGTCGAAAGATATGCTCCTCTGAATATTTAGGGAAAACATTAAGGCAAAAAATTATAATGGCGGAAAAATCATATTTGAAAAAGGGTTTGCATGGCTCAAAATTGACTTTTGCACTTTTTTTTTTTTCCCAAAAATGCAAAAATCCCAAAAACCTTTGCATCGTCGTTATAATTTTTCCCAAAGGCTTCATGGGGATAAAAATTGGAATTGCGCCCCTTTTCACTTTGAAAATCCAAAAATTTCAAAAGTATGAAAGTCCCTCGCAAGCCCACAAGCCTGCCACTTGTAAATTTTCTATTTGATGAAGGGTCGTCGGGTCCTCAGGCCACAAAGTTAAAACCGTGCCTTTTGGGTAAAATAGGGGGCAAAAATTTCAAAGTTTCTCTGCTTCCCCACTTCTACTATGTGTCATGTTCTCATTGGTCAATAAACCCCTCGGGCTCGCGGGTTTGTGCTTGCAATTTGCCCCTTAAGCCAAAGAATGCAAAAAGTTTTGAAGTTTTCTCAGTAAACCCGAGGTAGCTTCGCCACGTGTCATCTTCTCATTGGTCAATAAACCTCTCAGGCCTATGGGTTCGCACTTGCAAATTGCACCTTTCGCCAAAAGTTTGCAAAAAGTTTTAAAGTTTTCCACAAACCCGAGGTAGCTTCTGCCACGTGTCATTTTTTCATTGGTCCACAACCTTCTCGGGATCGGGGCAGAAATGAAAGCTTGCACTTTTCACCAAAAGTTTACCAAAATTCCAAAATTACCTCCACCACCCCGCAAGTCCACCCTTGGAAACTTGGGAAAAATTTCTTTCAGAGCCCCGTTACTACTTATTTAGGAAAAATTTCCTCTGCGGGTCCACAAGTCCGCATTTTGGGAGAAAATCTCCCCAAGGCCCGCAAAACTTGGAAATTTGGGCAAAAAACCTTCCCCGCCTACGCTAACTCGGATTTTTGGGTGAAAAATCCTTCCCAGTGCCCACCACCCCGCAAAAACTTGGAAATTTAGGCAAAAACTCCTTCTAAGGCCCGTCGGCCCGTAACTTGAAAAATACTTGGAGTTAGAAGGACTTCTTTACCTTTCTAGAAAGGGGAAGAAATTTCCCATCTGATGAAGCTATTTTAAGAAACCCTTGATTACTTGAAATATGCAAAAACCAAGTTAAATCACAAGAAGGGGGAAACGTGGGTTACTTGACAAAAATAAGTATGAGCTTATTTTGGTCAACAGTTACCCAACACATCTCCATCATAATAAGTCTCAATGTGCAAATCCTCGGCTATGTATCCAATATATGGGGCCTCATAACCGTACAACCACCACATAGTATCAATACATGCCTCTCATGTTATTGGTACTACCTTCTCACCAGGGATTGGTAATCTCAAGATCCTATACACATCCTCTAAGGTTATTGTCATTTCATCGGTATAGAACTAAAAGGTCCCTGTACTCGAGTCCCATCTATCAAGAAAATACACCATCAATCCAACATCCTAAGGAATTTGTTGGTAGTGACATAAACATCCCAAACTAACGACCACTACATGGGTCCACTATGAATCAATGACATTGGTTTGGATCCTCTCCAACATCTTTGGAACGTTGTCCCAGAGATAGTGACTTTTGAATGCAAAACACACAACATAAAGTACATCAATTAGTAACTTTGTTAAAATCACACCAATTTCCACTAATCACTAATCAATGATGATTTCGATAATGTAATCAATGACGATCCAATCGATCGTCTTTGATCGTAAGATCGCTGCCGATTAGGCATTCCCGCCCCAAAATTCAAAAAAGCACAAAAATAAAAAAACAAACAAAAAACTCAAACCAAATAAAAATTCAAGTTTAATTACCCCACTCCTGGTCCTCTATCTCTTCCTATCATTTTCACTTTCCTCCATATCTTAAAAACACTCAAAAATCACAACTTAGAGCTCTCAAATCAAACTCAAACACATTGCATATGTCTCAAGGAAGATTTCATAGGGGAGTTCAGTGATTCAGTGACATGTGTTATAAGTGTGGAGAAATAGGGCATAAGCATATGAGTTCCCGCACACCCACAATGGTTGCAAGTGAAGTACAAACTTAGGAAAGGAGAAACATATGGCTTGATGAGTCATAAATAAGAACCAAATATGGGATAAGAGCTAATTTTCAAGTTCATATAATCAAAATCATTAAAATAAGAGATTGTAACTAATAAGGGAAGAAATCTATTTAGGACAGCTAGTAAGTTGGAAAGAAAAGTATGCAAGGTGATAGTGGACCATAACAATATCGATAATTTTATGGAAAAATAATGGCGGATAAATTGCACTTGAAGAGAAATGAGCATCTGATTCCATTATGGGTTTCATGATTATAGAAAGGACACCAATTATTGGTGAAGGAAAAATGGTTGGTCAAATTATAGATTGCAAGATATGAAGATGAAGTGATGTGAAAAATGATGTCCATGGATTCATGTCATCTAGCACTTTGTATGTCTTTTCACTTGAAGGTGCAACATGATGGTCATACAAACAGATACATGATGGAGAATGATGGAAAGAAATATAGGTTGAACCCAATGTAGGAGAAGACTCAAGAATCAAAAACACTATTGTTACTTTCAAGTAAACACATCTTGAGTGAAGTATATTATGATAGTGCATGTTTGCACTTATAATGCAAACCAAACAAAACGAAAGCATCATAGAAGCGATGAAGGGAGAAGAGATAATACTTCCAGAAATGAAAGGAATGTTAGAAGTGTTTTTGAAAGTTGTGTCTAGTGAGTTACCTTAAGGGTTTTGAACTATGAGATACATTAGTCATCACATGGATTTAATTATGGGATCATTTTTCCAAATAAGTTAGCCCACGAACTAAAATGTAAGAGAATGCAAAGATACAAAAGTAGGTCCAAGATTTATTGGATAAGGGACTCATCAAATAAACTCTAAGCATGTGTGTAGTGATGGCAGTTCTAACACCAAAAAAGGTGGTGAGTGGAATATGTATAATGATTTGAAATCCATAAATAAAATGAACTTCAAGTATAGGTTTCCATTGTCACACATGGATGACTTTACACACTCTTTGAGTGAATCAAAGTATTTTACCAAGATTGATTTCAAGAGAGGATATCATCATATTCACATAAGGGAATGAGATGTATGGAAGACAATGTTTAAGACTCAAGAAGGATTGTATGAGTAGTTCATAATTTTTAAGATTAAGCAACACACCCGAACCTTCACGAGGTTAATGAATCGATTCCTAAAAACATTTTTAGGTAACTTTTTGATCATGTTATTGGATGATATTATGATTGTCAAGCAAGATGCATGAGGAGAATTTACTACATATGAGTGATGCTTTGCAGAGGCTATGAGAATAAAATTTATTAATTAATCTCAATAAGTGTAGTTTTATGTAAGAAGATTTCATATATCTAGGATTTATGATTGTCATAGAAGGAATGAATATGGACCCTGAAAATTTTTGTGCAATTGTGAATTGACCATCACCAAGTGTTGATTATGAGGCATGAAGTTTTCATGGGTTGGCTATACTCTATCAAAATCTCATCAAGAACTTCATTGGTGTATGCAAACTTATTAAATAGGCCATGAGGGGGATAATAAGATTTCTCATCCCTGGAGTGCAAGCATAGAAAGGAGTTATATAGAGTTGAAGAGAATAATAATAGAGCATCCAGTGTCGGTATTATCATATTTCAAAAAAGTATTCTAGGTTGATTGTAATGTCAGTGGCTTATCCATTGAAAAATTATTGACTTCGGAAGAATAGGCCTATTGCATTCTTCAGTTATAATTTTAATGATGTAAGGGGGACATTATTTATGATCAAGAACTTTACGCAAAATTGTATAGGAATTGAAGAAGTGGAGACAATACTTGTTTCCTATTGAGTTTTTTTATACATAGATTATTAGGAATTACAATTTATCAACCAACTAATGTTGAACCAAATGCATATGAAGTGGGTAGAGTACCTACAAGGATACAATTTTTGTTGAATCACAAGAGAAAAAATATGACATGGTGGTTGACACATTTAATAGGTGTAATAGTTTTTGATAAAGAAGCAGATTGAAGTTGTGGATTTTGAATCCATGAAGGATTTGTATGCATAGGAAACATAATCCAAATAAACATGAGAAGCACATAATACCTACAAGTGTTGACATGACACCTTAGTTGGACTAAATTTTGCATGAAGGATTGTTATTCATGGGAAGGCAATTGTGCATTCTAAAATGATCAATGCATAGAAATTTAGTAAGAGGGAAGCATTGTAGAAGAATTAACATGGAACTTTGGATTGAATAAAACCTTATGGAAATTAGGGGAGAGTTACTATTGGCCAAAGATGAGTGGTGATGTGTGAAAATCTATGCATAAATTCCATGTTTATCAATTAGATAAAGGAAGATAATAGAACAAAGGGTTACATCAATTTTCTTCAATTTCAAAGACTCCTTGGGAGGATATAAGTGTGGATTTTGTAGTGGTGTTGAGTCCATTTTTGTAGTGGTGGATAAATTTTCAAAGATGAAAATGCACATTACAAATTATTTCTTGAGGGAGATCATAAGATTGCATGGATAATCATGCAAATATCTTCTTGTATGTTGTCTGAGAGGGATATAAAACAATGGAATTTTTTAGTAAACATTATGGAGGATGATATAGAAAAATTTGTAATCTAGGCAAGCATGTCATCTACAAACTAATAGATAAATAAAATTTGTGAAAATAAGCCTTAGATATTTAGTTAGAAATTTGGTCAGCGATAAGACAAGAACTTGGGATTTGGATTTAGCACAGAAACATTTTCTTATAACAATTCAGTAAACACGAGTACATGGAAAACACCATTCCAAATCATATATGGGAACAAATCAAAAAGATTTGCGAAGTTGAGATACTTACCATGTAATGAATATAAGAGTACTAGAAGTAGAGACCTTAAGAAACACATGAAGGAAGTGCAAAATCAGTTACAAAATATGAATGTATAGTACAAACAACACACAAATGAGAAGTGAAGATAAATTAAATATTAGAATGGAGACATGGTCTTGGTATATTTGCAAAAGGATAGCTTTATAAAAGGAACTTAAAATAATATTAAGTGGAAGAAGATAGGACCATACATGATCATAAATAGATTTTCACAAAACACTTATGAGATCAAATTGCATGAAGGCATTGGCATATCTAACATCTATAATATTGAAAATATATATCCATAACATGCAAGAAAATAATATCAACCTAAATTAGAGGGTAGCAGAGTAGATTGGAGGAAATGGGTGCCAAAATATGAGTTTGATGAAGTAGAATCGTTAATAGATACTAGAACAAATAAGACACACAATAAAAAGTATATTGAGTATTCGGTCAAGTGGATGGGCTAGAAGATGGAAGTGATTACTTGGTTAATTATTATAGAAGCCACACTATATGGTGTACCATCTCCTTGAGAAAGATATCAAGTTTTCAAAATTACATTAGAAGGTGTATTACGTAGGAACATCTAGGATCACATGAAATCTTGTGTCAAACAAAAATAATTCACAATGGAGTTAATCAATGTTTGCATCATGTAGAGATTTTTATAAAAAATTCTTAGAATGTGTAGTGAAGAAATAAATTTCTAAATGGTCATGCAGTCTTGTGTTGCATTCTGTAGAGTGCATAAGTCCTTTACGCAATGTTTTTAGAGTGTGAAACTCTTCCATGAAATGAATAGTCTATTACAAGAATATCTTATCCATAAACATTGTGTGTGTAGTCCTTTTCAAGTCATGAAATTGGAATGATTGATCAATTGAAGGCATAAGCTATAGGGATGACTAGTTATGTTTGGGTCTATTATTGTGTCATTTTCTCCTTTCATATGAATTCCATAAAATTATGATTCTTAGAAGGTGGCATGAACATCTATATAAGTAGAGTTAATTTCCTTAAATTAGCAGTTAAAGTTTGGGGAGCTAAAGTCAAAGCTTAAGGGAAGAGCTGGATGGAAGCTTAAGGCTCAGTATGAATAGAAAGAGTGGAGAAGTTATGACATGAGAGGAGATAACTTCTCACTAAATTATGATGATAATAATGGTGTAAAAATAACACTTTCTAAGAGTAAAGGTTGGATCATTGGTGATTGGTCTGATGTTGCTTTTTATTTGAATACAATAACCCAAAGATTTATTTTCATTTAAATATGTGTAAATTTGATGTTTCCGTCAATTTATATTTTATTTAGATTAAGTATTGCTTCATGAACATTATAAGGGCTGTGAGGTTTGAGGTCGTGATTCATAAAACTCACACACCCCATATATGTCACACAACCTTTTCCAAAGATACCCCTAGCTTATGTCAAAACAAGAGATATCTAAAGCATGGTATGAACATATATCAAATTAGAATGGAAAGAATTTTTTTGGTAGATGATGTAGTTACAAATTCACAAATGCCTTGATATATATATATATATATATATATATATATATATACATAAAATGGATAATAATATACAAGGCACAATAATTGATTGAAAAAATACCTCAAAACAATGTAGTTACATGGATTGTTATGATTGCATGATATGCACAAAATGGTATTCTTGTTAGGGATTTACAAATTTTCAAATAAATGCCTCAAATAAATATGGTCTGATGGAATTTGATTATTAGATATTCATAAAATGGTTTTTTTGAAAAATCCTTGGATACTTTTAAGAAGATGCACGTAACAAACTATGTAAATTTGGACTCCACAACCTTTTCTAGGATCCTCTCGCCTATGCAAAATTGGGAATATACATCCATCAAAGCATAAAGGAAAGGGGGTCCTTGTTATAATATGTCATGGAAAATGTTGTTTTAGAAATGTATGAAAAATGTGGAATTAAACACAAGGAACGAGAACTATTTTGAAAAATTACCTCAAAATAATGTGGACCCATGGATTGAAATTATGCATAAAATTTATTTTTAGAGGATGCTTTTAAAATTTAGAAATATTTGGAGTACTCTAGAGAACACCTCGATCATCTAAGATTTGGTTGTGTTTTATTAGCATGCAACCATGCAAGTGTAGTGGGTGAGGGTTATAAATACTTCAATAACATGTGTACCTCTTATTGTATCACACCTACAATTGATCATTATGGGTATATAGTTGGTGTTTTTGGCCATGCGAGCTATCTCGAGGAAAATATATGTTAGGAAAACTATTGTTAGTGCTTACGTAAATTAGTATGTTTTATTGTGTGTTAGTCATATATATTATTGTTGAGGCAAGATTTATCAAAAATATCTTATTCGGATGGATTTCTTATGTCATTTTAAAATAAATAGGAAAATTTTTATTCTAAATTTGGAAATATATCGTGGAGATCAACCACCTTCTTGATGTCAATGCAATCGCAAGAGATTGAAATACCTCCAAAACACACATAAACAACTTTACAAATAAAACCCAAAAGTTTCAAAATAGGTTTTTCTCATTATGGAATCCACAATAATATTACATCATTACAGTTTGCCTTTTATTTCATGTCTACTCTCAAAACCCTAAAATGCCAAAAAAACCCTAAATTGCCCAAAACCCTTAAAATGCCAAAAATTACCTACTAGCAAAACAACTTGGATATGAAAAGAAATTTGTGTGCTAAATATGCCTTCATAAATTAAGGATCACATAATTTTTGACTTATTCTAACAAGCACAACAAAAGTTATTAAAGTTCTAAGACCTACTCAAAAGCGAAAAAAACGTTCAGAGCCTATTTTAGGCCACTAGATGAAGTAATCCGAGCCCAAAAATGTGTCCAAATTGCCATAACCTTGTAGGAACAATTGACCCCAACATATTACTAATGTATTTCTACTACCATGTAAAATTTCAGACGATCAAATAGTCGGACCTAAAGTTATGGTCTCCGTAAGCTATGCTCCCACATCATTCTTCCATGGTTGAAAAGAATTCAGCTCCTGTGAATTCAGTTGACGAAATTCTTCTAATTTTGCACTGTCAATATTCTTCAACTCCCACTCAGGAATCCAAGTTTTTTATTTTTGTAAACCTTCTCATTGTACCAAATATCTTGTTGAGCTCCCATGTCTAGTAGTAGTGATCGTTTTTTGGTCCAAGTCACACATTACCCTTTCCTCTTTCTTCTTCGACATCTACTGCTCCCATTTTATTTCTTCCTCCTCCACAAAATTTTCATCATGAACTTGAAACTTATATAAGTTAGAAACATTAAAAACTAGTGAGATAGCAGAGTTTTCAGGTAGTTCCACCTTGTAGGCATTATCACTCATTTTCTTCACAATCCTACACTACGGCCTAATCTTCTTATACTTGAGTTTATTATATGTCCCTTTTAGAAACCTATCCTTTCTAAGATGAACCATCACCATATATCCTTCTTCGAATACACTTACTCTCCTACTAGCATCTGCAGATTGTTTTTCATTGTTTATTACTCACTTTCAACTTTTCCCTCACTTCATCTTGCACCGTGTAGAATGTGTTCTCGCAAATGCTTCGCATCATCACTAGTTATATCTTCACCGAGTAGCACAATCAGATCTAGGACCTCCTTGGGATTTGTACCATATAAAATTTGGAAAGGAGACCTCCTTGTTGACCTTTTCACTTTGAGCTATTATAGGTATACTCTCTTGAGGTAAAGCTAAGTCCCATTGTATTGTATTTTCTCTAACTATGCAACGCCGAGAGATTTCCCAAGCTTCGCTTCACTACTTATGTCTTCCCATAAGTCTAGGGGTGATATGCACTATTGAATTATAGTTTTGTCCCCATTTCCTCCAGAGAGTCTTCCAAAAGTGACTCAAAACTTTGTGTCACGATAGAAGTGATCCTTCTCGAACTCCATGCAATCTAACCACTTCGGAAAAAAACAAATCTATAATTCTCGAAACATCATTAGTTGTTTTACAAGAAATGAAATTTCCCATCTTAGAGAATCTATCAACCAAAAAAATATAGAATCATTCCCTCATTGTGTGTTAGAAATTCCTAACACAAAATCCATAATCAAATCAACCCATGGCCCCGTAGGGATAGGTAATGGCATACACATCCTAGTATTTCGTGCATGGCTATTAGCCATTTGGCACACTATACATCTTGCTTCAAGCCTACTTATGTCCCTCTTTACCTTTGGACAATAATACTTTTCTACAACAAGAGAAATTGTATTACTTATACCAAACTGTCCATCCAACCCCCAACTATGCAATTCTATTATAATATTTTCTCTCATTGAAATAATAGGGATGCACAATTGTTTCCCCTAAACAAATAACCATCCTACATCAAATAATTAGAAGAATCACTACCAACTATATGGTCCTAAGTTGCTTCACAACATCACCAAAATCTGGATCACCTTCATACAATTCCTTAACTTCCTCAAACCCTACTACTTAAAAAAACCCTAAAATGCCAAAAAACCCTAAAATGCCAAAAATTACCTACTAACAAAACAACTTTGATATGCCTAGAAATTTTCGTACCAAATATTCCTTCATAAATTAAGTCTCACGTGAATTTTTGACTTATTCTAACAAGCACACCATAAGTTATTAAAGTTCTAAGACCTAGTCAAAAGTAAAAAAAATGTTTGGAGCCAATTTTAGGCCACTAGATGAAGGAATCCGTGCCCAAAAATGTGTTAAAGGGGATATACCCTTATAGGTAGAGTTAACCCCAGCATAGTACTAATGTATATCTACCACTATGTAAAATTTCAAGATGATCCAACTGGTCGAATCAAAATTTATGGTCTTCGCAAGTTATGCTCCCGCATCATTCTCCCCTGGTTGAAAAGAATTCAGCTCATGCAAATTCAGTTGACGGAATTCATCTAATTTTTCACTGTTAATATTTTTCAACTCCCACTCAGGAATCTAAGTATTTCCTTCTTGCTGCAAACCTTCCCACTTTACTACAAATATCTATTGTAGCTCCCATTTCTAGTAGTAGTACTGCTTTTGGTCGAGACACACATTACCCTTTCCTTCTTCTTCTTCTTCGGCATCTACTGCTCCCGGTTTATTTATTCCTCCTCCAAAAATTTAAATCATGAACTTGAAACTTATATAAGTCAAAAACATTAAAAATAAGTGGGATAGCAAAGTTTTCGTGTAGCTCCACCTTTTAGGCATTATCACTCATTTTCTTCTTAATCCTACACGACCAATCTTCTTATACTTGATTTTATTATATGTCCCTTTTGGAAACCTATCCTTTCTAAGATGAACCATCACCATATATCATTATTTGAATAAAATTACTCTCCTACTAGCATCTATAGCTGCTTTATATTTTGCATTACTCACTTTCACTTTTCCCTCACTTCATCCTCGTTGTAGAATGTGTTCTGCAAATACTTTTGCATCATCACTAGTTTTATCTTCATCAGGTAGCACAATCGCTATAGAAATCCTTTGGGATTCCTACCATATAAAATCTAGAAAGGATACCTCCTTGTTGACATGTTTACCAAGTTATTACAGCAAACTCAAACTTTGAGGTAAAGCTAAGTCCCATTGTTTTGGCTTTTCTCCAACTATGCAACATAGAAGATTTCCCAATCTTATATTCACTAATTCTATCTCGCCCATCAATCTGGGGTGATATGCACTCACTAAATGTAGCCGTGTCCCAAGTTTCTTCTAGAGAGTCTTGCAAAAGTGACTCAAAACTTCAAGTTGCGATATGAAGTGATTGTTCTTGGAACTCCATGCAATCTAACCACTTCGAGAAAAACAAATCTGCAACTCTGAAGAATCATTAGTTATTTTACAAGAAATGAAATGTTCCATCTTAGAGAATATATCAACCACAACAAAGATAGAATCATTCCCTCGTTGTTTGTTAGGAATTCCTAACATGAAATCCATACTCAAATCAACCCATGGCCCTGTAGGGATAGGTAATGGCATATACAACCCAAAGATTCCGTGGAAGGCCCTTAGCCATTTGGCATACTCTATATCTTGCTACAATCCTACTTATGTCCCTCTTTACCTTTGGCCAATAATACTTTTCTACAAAAAGAAAAATTGTATTACTTATACTAAAGTGTCGAGACAACCCCCAGTATGCAATTCTCTTATAATATTTTCTCTCATTGAACCGACAAGGATGCACAATTATTTCCCCTAAACAAATAACCATCCTACATCAAATAATTAGAAGAACCACTACCTAATGTAGGGTCCTTAAATTGTCTCACAACATCACCAAAATCTAGATCACCTTCATACAATTCCTTAACTACCTCAAACCCTACTACTCTAAAACTAAAATGCCAAAAACCCTAAATTTCCAACAACCCATAAAATGCCAAAAATTACCTACTAGAAAAACAACTTGAATGGGCCCAGAAATTTGCGTACCAAATATGCCTTCATAAATAAAGGCTCACACAAAATTTTGACTTATTCTAACAAGCACAACAAAAGTTATTAAAGTTCTAAGACCTAATCAAAAGTGGAAAAACATTCGAGCCAATTTTAGGCCATTAGATGAAGGAATATGGGCGGGAAAAGGTTCTAAAATGGCCACAAATTATACACACAATTGACAAAACACTATACTAATGTATATCTTAAACCCTTTAAAATTTCAAGATGATCCTGGAACGGTCGGATCTAAAGTTATAGTCTTCGCAAGTTATGTTCCCACATCATTCTCCCATGGTTGAAAAAAAATTAGCTTCTGCGAATTCAGTTGATGGAATTCATCTAATTTTGCACTTTCAATCTTCTTCAACTCCCACTTAGGAATCCAAGTATTTTATTTTTACTACAAACATTCCCACTATACCAAAGATTTTTCGTATCTCCCATGTCTAGTACTGATTTTCTTTTGTCCAAGACACGCATTACCCTTTCCTTTTTCTTCTTCGGCATTTGTTGCTCCCAGTTTATTTCTTCCTCCTCTGCAACATTTTCATCATGACTTGAAACTTATATAGTTCGAAACATTAAAAACTTGTGAGATAGCAAAGTTCCCAGTAGCTTAACCCCGTAGGCATTATCACTCAATTTCTTCTTAATCCTACATGGTCCAATCTTCTTATACTTATGTTTATTATATGTCCCTTTTGGAAACCTCTCCTTTCTAAGATGAACCATCATGATATCTATTTATTTGAACACTCTCTTCTCGGTATCTCAGCTACTTTATATTTTGCATTACTCACTTTCAGCTTTTCCCTCACTTCATCCTGGAGCTGTAGAATGTGTTCTGCAAATGCTTCTACATCATCACTAGTTTTATCTTCACTGGGTAGCACAATCAAATCTACGACCCCTTTGGGATTCATACCATATAAAATCTGGAAAGGAGACCTCATTGTCGACACTTACTAAGCTATGATAGGCATGAAAGAGGGTTTAAAATCCGCAAGCGAGGATCACTAGGGACAACGTGCACATCAAAAGACATGCAAACGGTATCATGAAGAGATCTTAGGAGGAGTGAGTATCAACCGAATGTGCATGCAAAGATTTGAAACACGGGCAGAACTTGGTTAAGCCATAAAACTCTCCTCTATCTCATAGATCAAATGGGGTGTACATATAGGAGGTTCTGAGTAACCCCCAATGATGTAATCATGACAACTCGAGTAGAGAGGGGGAGTTACATTCCCAGAATAGAAGTGTAACTCCCAATGACGCATATGATGCACTGATGCACTGACGCGATGATGCACTGACATGTAAGATAATCTCATAATGACCCCTAAATGACACATGGACCTACGATCTCAACTAAGTGAGATGACTCACCTAATGATGTGGAAAATACACACACCAACACCCCCTCTTCATCGTAACTTAGGATGAGGCGGAAAGTCGAAAGCGAGAAATGGGTCCCAAAGACAAATCTCGATGAGGTACCCATGTACAAGAAAAATATCCCAAGCAAAGTGAAGGAAAACCCAGTGGGAAAAACATCCACCACAAGAAAAAAACACACTCTCTAATATAAGAAAGATGCAAAATATGGGTCCCAACCATAGATGAGCCTGAAAGGGTACCCATGTAAAAGAGGAAATCTCTCGAAAGAAGAAGAAGAGAGAAAAAGAGGGAGACGAGAGGAATGCAGAAGATGCCATGGACGGATCTGAACTCTGCAGCTCTAAGAAGTCTCCTAGAAGAATGTCGATGACGAGATCCTCTGCCTCTAGATTGAAGAAGAGCCACCCGCAATGAACTGTGTGCCTACCCTTAGGAAGGACAAAAATGACGTGCTGGAAGTCTACCCACTCCATAAAGGAAACTAAAGGTAGCAACATGAAGAACTCTGAGTCTGGTGCACGGAAGTGTGACATAGGTCTAGCGAGTGAGTGCCAAGGAACCGAAGGTAATGCCACGTGTGCGTAGAACTGTCAGAGTGAAAAAGAGGAACACCCATAGAAAAGGATGTCCAAGTGATGTGAAGGGAACAAAACATCCTCCACAACAAAAAGGGATCCACAACTGAGGGTGGATTAATAAAGGTCTTTGGAAATGTGGAAGTGACATGATTCCTAGAAGGGGCACTCCCAACAATAGAGATGATGAAATCCTCTGAAACACCTGTAGATGGATGAGGGACATGTAGTGCATCACAAGTAGACTCTACGAAAAGACGACTAAGGTCAGGCATATACTCGTCCCAATGAGGGGGCTCAACAAACAGAAGAGCGATGTCAGATAGGTATGAGTCATCCAATGAAGGGAGAGGAGTGGAAGGGGCCTCGCACACTGGAAGTGGAAAGGAGGCTGGTGTAATGACTGTATGAGGCTGAGTAGGAGACTGCTTGATATCTGATGAGATGTGGGATGTGGCAACACTCTCTAGAATAGTGAGAGAAAGAGGAGAGAAGTCCTCTGTAATGCTCTCTGCATCAAAACTAGGTGCACAATCCTTGTCATCAGAAGTAGAACCAAATGAGTCTATGTCGTGGAATTTCCATCACACAAAGAAATGGAAGAGACGATGAATCAACGATAGAAGCAACAATGGCTGCAGTATGTGAAGGGTCTCCATAGAGGGACTAAAGAATGCTCCAAACACGATGGGGTGGATCTGAGTCTGCCACGTGAAACCAAAGAGAACAAGAGACATGCATCATCATGTGACCAAATATTTGGTCACAAGTATCGAGGAAGTCCTCTAGACGATGATGATCAGTGAGTGTAGGAACTAGCCCAAGTAATAAGGGTAAAAGACCCTCGTGGGCAAAGTAACGTTCCATGGAAGCACACTAAGCTGAATAGTTCCCTCTCCCGGTGAGAAGTGGTGGAGGCTGTAAAGTGATCCTACGATGCTCAAGTCTGGAAAGAGCACTCTCCATGATGAAAAATGTAAGATGCACAAATGCAAGACGTCGGACTCGGCCGATAATGCGTCTGTGTGTGAAGGCCCAAGAGTACTGTCAACCCCCCCAGAATGTGGCACTTTATAAAGTAGTGTGTTTACAAAAATGACAATGTCATCATGTAATGTGTGAAAAATCATGCAACTTTGACTAAAGAAGTGCTAAAAAATGAGCAGTGAGTCAAAAGTTATAGCATTAAATTGATTCCTGCAACTGATGGAAAATGTCAATAAATGCTACAAACGCATTAAAAAAGTGCCCAAAATGGATGCGAAGGGTGTCGTGTGGGTACTTGTTAGAAACGACATCAAATTTTAGGCATAGTTTGTTTTGCTTGCGAGGGGGGATTAGCCTCCTGCCAACCTCGGACCTCGCCCTCCGTCTTCGACGCTTGAAGGAAGGACATAATACAAGCAAAATTACAGCCTAAAAACTTATTACAATGCCATTAAATGTTTTTTTTTAATCTTAAAACATTAAAAATAGAGTTTGTTTTATCCTCCAAACAAGACTAAAAGGTATGATGGGGCCCACATTATGGAGCCATGTGGAGAGCAGCGGTGGAGGGTTGACCGAGTGGCTAGCTTTATGCATGTAACTATGCTACGTGCCTAGAGATGCACCAAGTTATGGAAGGATCTGTAAAATCCACCGAGGCTGGATGATGGGGGAGCTGGAGTGAGGTGAAATGGTGGAGAGGGATGTAGGTCTGCACAAGCTGGAGGAGCCGTTTGAATATTCCAAGGCAGGGAATAACATTTTCTAGTGTAGAAAAGGCCACACTAAAGGAGGCTACATTCCATGTAGGTTTGAATACACCGAGCAAGGAAATTTGGACCGGGGAAACCAGATTCCAATGCAGGGCTGAATGAAGGTCACGTGCCAATGAGAGTTAGAGGAATACGGTCTACAAGGAGAAAAATGAAGGTCTATAAAGGAGAAAAACGCAGGTCATTGTGTAGAAAACGGTGAAGCATGCCATGAGCCAAGAGGCAAACCACGAACTAGGAGGAGAGGCAAGCCACGAGCTTCCAAGGAAGCAAGAAACGGTGCAGGGTAGGTGGGCACGAGGGACCCAACCAAAAATGAGTTTGAACAATCCAAAACAACCATGTTTAGACTGCAAACATGCCTCGAGTCCAAGGCAATGAGAGCTCTAATGCACAGGTGGATGATAAACCACAGGTCCACGCCAAAGCAAAAAATGAGCTCACGAATAGAAGCAATCACGAACTCAGCAATGGATAATGCAAACCCGATACAAAACAACACGGAAACCTCTGAAGACCGCATGCAAAAGCTATAAAACCACGAACACCCCAAAAACACCCACGAACAACCCGAATGGAGGTATAAACACCCAAATCAATGCAAGAAGCACACGAACGGAATATCCATTATGACACATGCAACGAGAACTGGATATCACACCGGAAGCTAGAAAAATGCATGAAAACGCCGATGAGTGCATGGATCCACAAGATCCGCTCTGATACCATGAAAGAGGGTTTAAAACCGCAAGCAAGGATCATGAGGGACGATGTGCACATCAACGGACATGTGAACGATAGTGTGAAGAGATCTCGGGAGGAGCGAGCATCAACCGAATGTGCATGCAAAGATTTGAAACACGGGCAGAACTTGGTTAAGCCATAAAACTCTCCTCTATCTCATAGATCAAATGGGGTGTACATATAGGAGGTGTTGAGTAACCCCCAGTGTTGCAATCATGACAACTCGAGTAGAGAGGGGGAGTTACATTCCTAGAATAGAAGTGTAACTCCCAATGACGCATATGACGCACTGATGCGCTGATGCGTAAGAGAATCTCATAATGAACCCTAAATGACACATGGACCTATGATCTCACCTAAATGAGATGACTCGCCTAATGATGTGGAAAATACACACACCAACAAACTCGGCTTGAGGTAAAGCTAAGTCCCTTTGTTTTGGCTTTTCTCCAACTATGAAACGTAGGAGATTTCTGAAGCTTTTTTTCAGTACTTCCATTTTCCCATTAGTCTGGGTGTGATATGCACTACTAAAATATAGTTGTTTCCCAAGTTTCCTCAACACAATATTCCAAAAGTGACTCAAAAAATTTGTGTCACGTTCAAGTGATCATTCTTGGAACTCCATGCAATCTAACCACTTCTTAAGAAAATAAATCTAACTCTGGAAGCATCATTAGTTGTTTTACAAGAAATGAAATGTGCCATCTTAGAGAATCTATCAACCAAAAATATATGGAATAATTCCCTCATTGTGTGTTAGGAATTCCTAACATGAAATCCATACTCCAATCAACCCATGGCCCAGTAGGGAAAGTCAATGGCATATACAACCCCGTATTTTGTGCATGACCCTTAGCCATTTGGCACACTCTACATCTTACTAAAATCCTACTTATGTCCCTCTTTACCTTTGGGAAATAATAATTTTCTACAACAAGAGTAATTTTATTACTTATACCAAAGTGTCCAGCCAACCCCCCACTATGCAATTCTCTTATAATTTTTTCTCTCATTGAACCAACGGGGATGCACAATTGTTTACCCCTGAAAAAATAACCATCCTGCATCAAATAATAAGAAGAACCACTACCTAATGTAGGGTCCTTAATTTTATCTCACAACATCACCAAAATCTTCATCACCTTCATATAATTTCGTAATTTCCTCAAACCCTACTACTCTAAAAACCCTAAAATGGCAAAAAACCCTAAATTGCCAAAAATCCCTAAAAAAGCCAAAAATTACCTTCTAGCAAAACAACTTGGTTGGGACAAGAAATTTGTGTGCCAAATATATCTTCATAAATTAAGGCTCACGTGAAATTTTGACTTATTCTAATAAGCACAACAAAAGTTATTAAAGTTCTAAGACTTAATCAAAAGTGAAAAAATGTTTGGAGTCAATTTTACGCCACTAGATGAAGGAATACAGGCCCAAAAATGTTCTCTAATGGACACAAAATTTAACACGAGTTGACCCCAGTATATTACTAATGTGTATCTACCACCCTGTAAAATTTCAAGATGATCCAACGGTCGGATCTAGAGTTATGGTCTCCGCAAGTTATTCTCCCGCATCATTCTCCCTTGGTTGAAAAGAATTCAACTTCGCAAAATCCATTGACGATTTCATCTAATTTTACACTTTGTCATATTCTTCAACTCCCACTCGGAATCCACATATTTTCTTCTTGTTACAAACCTTCCCACTTGTACTCAAATATATTTTGTAGCTCCTATGTCTAAGTAGTGGACTCGTCTTTTCGGTCCAAGACACGCATTACACTTTCCTTTTTCTTCTTTAGCATTTGTTGCTCCCAGTTTATTTCTTCATCCTCTGGAACATTTTCATCATGACCTAAAAACCTATTTAAGTCAGAAACATTAAAAACTGGTGAGATATAAAAGTTGTGAGGTAGCTACATCTTGTAGGCATTATCACTCATTTTCTTCTGAATCCTACACGACCCAATCTTCTTATACTTGAGTTTATTATATGTCAATTTTGGAAACCTCTCCTTTCTAAGATGAACCATCATGGTATCTATTTATTTGAATACAATTACTCTCTTACTGGTATCTGTAGCTACTTTATATTTTGCATTACTCACTTTCAGCTTTTCCCTCACTTCATCCCGGAGTACAGAATGTGTTCTGCAAATGCTTCTTCATCATCACTAGTTTTATCTTCATCGGGTAGCACAATCAAATCTAGTACCCACTTGGGATTCCTACCATATAAAATATGGAAATGATACCTCTCTATTGACTTGTTTACCAAGCTTTTATAGGAAAATTCAGCTTGAGGTAAAGTTAAGCCCCATTGTTTTAGATTTTCTCAAACTATGCAACGTAGGAGATTTCCCAAGCTTCTATTCACTATGCCAAGATGCCCATCAAGATGGGGTGATATGCACAACCGAACTATATTTGTGTCCCCGCTTCATCCACAAATTCTTCCACAAGTGACTCAAAAACATTGTGTTGCAATCAAGTGATCGTTCTTGAACTCCATGCAATCTAACCACTTCGAAAAAAATTTATAACTCAAAAAGCATCATTAGTTATTTTACAAAAATGAAATGTGCAATTTTAAAGAATATATCAAACACAACAAAGACAAAATAATTCCCTCATTGTGTGTTAGGAAGTCCTAAAATGAAATCCATACTCAAATCAACCCATGACCGTGTAGGGATAGGTAATGGCATATACAACCACGTATTTTGTGCGTGGCCCTTATCCATTTGGCACACTCTACATATTCCTACAATCCTACTTATGTCCCTCTTAACCTTTGGCCAATAATACTTTTCTATAACAAGAGTAATTGTATTAATCATACTAAAGTTTTCCAAATAACCCCCACTATCCAATTCTCTTATAATATTTTCTCTCATCAATGAACCAAATAGGATGCACAATTTATTCCCCCTGAACAAATAACCATCTTGCATCAAATAATCAAGAACCACTACCAACCGTAGGGTCTTTAAGTTGTCTCACAACATCACAAATATGTGGATCACCTTCATACTCAAATCAATCCATGGCCCTATAGGGATAGGTAAGGGTATATAAAACTCGTATTCTGTCCATGGCCCTTAACAATTTGACACACATTACATCTTGCTACCATCCTAAGTATGTCCCTCTTTACCTTTGGACAATAATAATTTTCTACAACAAGAGTAGTTGTATTACTTATACCAAAGTGTTCAGCTAACCCCTCACTATGTAATTCTCTTATAATATTTTCTCTCATTGAACTAGTAGAGATGCACAATTGTTTCCCCCTGAACAAATAACCATCATACATCAAATAATCAGAAGAACCACTACCTACTGTAGGTTCCTTAAGTTGTCTCACAACATCACAAAAATCTGGATCACCTTCATACAATTCCTTAACTACCTCAAACCCTACTACTCTAAAAACCCTAAAATGCCAAAAAACCCTTAAATGCCAAAAATTACTACTAGTAAAAAAATGTGGATGGGCCCAAAAAATTTCATGCCAAATATGCCTTCATAAACTAAGGCTCACATAAAATATTGAATTATTCTAACAAGCACAAAAAAGTTATTAAAGTTCTAAGACCTACTAAAAGGTGAAAAAAGTTCGAGCCAATTTTAGGCCACTAGATGAAGGAATTCGGGACCAAAAAATGTGCCGAAGTGGCCACGGATTTGCAATAACATGTTAACCTTAGCATAGTACTAATGTATATCTACCACCCTATAAAATTTCAACATGATCCAACAGTGGATCTAAAGTTATGGTCTCTACAAGTTATGATCCCGCATCATTCTCCCCTGGTTGAAAATAATTCAACTCTTGTGAATTCAGTTGACAAAATTCATCTAATTTTGCACTGTCAATATTCTTCAACTCCCACTCAGGAATCCAAGTATTTTCTTCTTGCTGTAAACCTTCCCATTGTACCAAATATATGTTGTAGCTCCCATGTCTAGTAGTGATAGTATTTTGGTCTAAGACACACATTACCCTTTCCTTTTTCTTCTTCACCATCTTCTGCTCCCAGTTTATTTCTTCCTCTTCCGCAACATTTTCATCATGACCTAGAAACTTATATAAGTCAGAAACATTAAAAACGGGTGAGATAGAAATGTTTTCAGGTAGCTCCACCTTATAGGCATTATCACTCATTTTCTTTAGAATCCTACACGGCCCAATCTTCTTATACTTGAGATATTATTATATGTCCCTTTTGGAAACCTCTCCTTTCTAAGATGAATCATCACCATATATCCTTCTTTGAATACATTTACTATCCTACTAGCATCTGCAACTACTTTATATTGTGCATTACTCACTTTCAACTTTTCCCTCACTTCATCCTGCAACTGTAGAATGTGTTCAACAAATGCTTCTACATCATCACTAGTTTTATCTTCACCAAATAGCACAATCAAATCTAGGACCCACTTGGGATTCCTACCATATAAAATCTTGAAAGGAGACCTCCCTGTTGAACTGTTTACCGAGCTATTATAGGAAAACTCAGATTGAGGTAAAGCTAAGTCCCATTGTTTTGTATTTTCTCTAACTATGCAACGCCAGAGATTTCCCAAGCTTCTGTTCACGACTTATGTCTCCTCATCAGTTTGGGAGTGATATGCACTACTGAACTATAGTTGTGTCCCTAGTTTCCGCCATATATTCTTCCAAAAGTAACTCAAAAAATTCGTGTCACAATCTAAAGTGGTCGTTCTTGGAACTCCATGCAATCTAACCACTTCTAAAAAAACAAATCTACAACTCTGAAAGCATCATTAGTTATTTTACAAGAAATGAAATGTGCCATCTTAGAGAATCTATCAACCACAACAAAGATAGAATCATTCCCTCATTGTGTGTTAGGAATTCCTAACATTAAATCCATACTCAAATCAACCCATGGCCTTGTAGGGATAGGTAATGACATATACAACCCAATATTTTTGCATGGCCCTTAGCCATTTGGCACACTCTACATCTTGCTATAATTCTACATATGTACCTCTTTACCTTTGGCCAATAATAATTTTCTACAACAAGAGAAATTGTATTACTTATACCAAAGTGTCCAGCCAACCCCCCACTATGCAATTCTCTTATAATATTTTCTCTCATTGAACCAACAGGGATGCACAATTGTTTTCCCCTGAACAAATAACCATCCTGCATCAAATAATCAGAAGAACCAATACCTACTGTAGGGTCTTTAAGTTGTCTCACAACATCACCAAACTTTGGATCACCTTCATACAATTCCTTAACTGCCTCAAACCCTACTACTCTGAAAACCCTAAAATGCCAAAAATTACTTACTAACAAAATAACTTGGATGGGCCCAAAAATTTGTGTGCCAAATATGAATTCATGAATTAAGGCTCACATGAAAATTTATCTTATTCTAACAAGCACAAAAAAAGTTATTAAAGTTCTAAGACCTACTCAAAAGTGAAAACGTTTGGAGACAATTTTAGGCCACTAGATGAAGGAATCCAGGCCCAAAATGTGCGGAAAGGGCCACAACCTTGCAAATAGAGTTGACCACAACATATTACTAATGTATATCTACCACCCTATAAAATTTCAAGACGATCCAATGGTCGAATCTAAAGTTATGGTCTCCGCAAGTTATGCTCTTGCATCATTCTCTCCTTGTTGAAAAGAATTCAGCTCCCCGGGAATTCAAACTGACAAAATTCATCTAATTTTTCACTGTCAATCTTCTTCAACTCCCACTTAGGAATCCAAGTATTTTATTGTTGCTGCGCAAACCTTCCCACTTTGTACCAAATAGCATTGTAGCTCTATATGTCTAGTAGTAATCGTCTTTTGGTCCAAGACACACATTACCCTTTCCTTTTTATTCTTCGGCATTTGCTTCTCCCAGTTAATTTCTTCCTCCTCCGCAACATTTTCATCATGACCTGGAAAATTATATAAGTCAGAAACATTAAAAACTGGTGAGATAACAAAGTTGTCAGGTAGCTCCACCTTGTAGGCATTATCACTCATTTTATTCAGAATCCTACATGGCCCAATATTCTTATACATGAGTTTATTATATGTCCCTTTTTAAAACCTCTCATTTCTAAGATGAACCATCACCATATCTCCTTCTTCGAATAAACTTACTCTTCTATTGACATCTGCAACTGCTTTATAGTATGCATTACTCACTTTTAGATTTTCCCTCACTTCATCTGGTAGCTGTAGAATGTGTTCTGCAAATGCTTTTGCATCATTACTAGTTTTATCTTCATCGGGTCGCACAAAAAGATTTAGGACCCCCTTGGGATTCCTACCATATAAAATCTGGAAAGGAGACCTCCCTATTGACCTGTTTAGCGAGCTATTATAGGCAAACGCATCTTGAGGTAAAGCTAAGTCCCATTGTTTTGGCTTTTCTCCAACTATGCAACGTAGGAGATTTCCCAAGCTTCTATTCACTAATTCTGTCTACCCATCAGTCTGGCGGTGATATGCACTATTGAATTGTAGCTATGTCCCCAGTTTCCTCCAAAAAGTCTTCCAAAAGTGACTGAAAACTTCGTGTCGTGATCTAAATTTATCGTTCTTGGAACTCTATGCAATCTAACCACTTCAAAAAAAACAAATATGCAACTCTGGAAGCATCATTAGTTGTTTTACAAGAAATGAAATGTGCCACATTAGAGAATCTATCAACCACAACAAAGATAGAATCATTCTCTCACAGTGTATTAGGAAGTCCTAACATGAAATCCATACTCAATTCAACCCATGGCCCTGTAGGGATAGGTAATGGCATATACAACCCAATATTCTGTGTATGGCCCTTAGCCATTTGGCACACTCTACATCTTTCTATAATCCTACTTATGTCCCTCTTTACCTTTGGCCAATAATACTTTTCTACAACAAGTGAAATTGTATTACTTATACCAAAGTGTCCACCAACCCCCCACTATGCAATTCTCTTATAATAGTTTCTCTCATTAACCAAGAGGGATGCACAATTGTTTCCCCTGAACAAATAACCATCTTGCATAAAATAATCAGAAGAACTACTACCTACTGTAGTGTCCTTAAGTTGTCTCACAACATTACCAAAATATGGATCACCTTCATACAATTCCTTAACTGCCTCAAACCCTACTACTCTAAAAACCCTAAAATGTAAAAAACCCCGAAATTGCCAAAAAAACCTAAAATGCCAAAAATTACCTACTAGAAATATAACTTGTATGGGCCCAGAAATTTTCTTGCTAAATATGCCTTCATAAATTAAGGCTCACGCTAATTTTTGACTTATTCTAACAAGCAAAACAAAAGTTATTAAAGTTCTAAGACCTAGTGAAAAGCGAAAAAAATGTTCAGAGTCAATTTTAGGCCACTAGATGAAGGAATCTGGGCCCTAAAATGTGCCAAAATGGCCACAACCGCACAGGTAATTGTCCCCAACATAGTACTAATGTAAATCTACCACCCTGTAAAATTTTAAGACGATCCAACGGTCAGATCTAAAGTTATGGTCTCCGCAAGTTATGCTCCCGCATCACTTCCTTATGCATAAATAGACCCCCATCCATTGAGGAGCACTAGATTGATTGAAATAGAGCAGGATAGATTAGAGTAGAGATGAAATTAAACCAATATCAATTATTATTGCTCACATGTTGTTTCCTTGTGCTTGTCAATTGCTAGAATTACTACGTTGATATAATATATTCCCAAGTCAACCAAGTATAATTTGACAATTTTCTGCACATCATCATTATTCTCAACGTTGTCTAATTATTAGCACTTTCACCTTTAGGGTGTGCAATGAACACATTGTTATAAAAGTCATAGGTTCAAATTTGATCAATGTGTTTATCCCCCACAACGGGAATGCTTTTCCAAAAGCAACAAGACAACTCTGAACCTTCAAATACACCCAACCTCTAGCTGGGAATAACAAGAAAAGTAGTGGTGACACTACATTGTAAAATGAGAGACAATAGGGAAACAACCAGGGTCAAAGGAGGCACTTTAAAGACATTTAATCGATTTATTCTCATTCAAAACTTCCTAATAAACAACCTTCCCATACTTTATTATCAACATAACTATTACACCTTTTTATTTGTACAAGTGCTAGCATAACTACCTTAAGTTGTGTTCCACACCTTTTTCTAAGCAAGTTAAATTGTCATTGTTAAGATAAAGAAACTCTTCAGCGTTCTCCCGGGGTGGTTCTCATCAGAGATGAGATTTGATGCTCGTCCTGGACGTTGTTGTCCTTTTTAAACATATTTTACAGTTTTTAGAATCAGTTACCCATCCTAAATGACGTGAATATGTTTGTAGGAACAGTCAATATTTTCAGAGTATATATGTATTCAACAATTCCCAAATAGCAACAACATTAAGAATGATTATATTTTTGAAGGAATAAATTTTAAATAATAAATATTTTATTAAAAACAAACCTGCAGCAATCCAAAGTCTGTGTATTCTAAACATATAACTTAAAAAACATAATTTAAAATAGATACAATATTATAATCCGAGACGACCATTTAAAATGACTTACCCATCCGCAATTATTTTTTTCGGCCGGTAGGATCAGCCGTCACATCTCAGCCCTGGTTGTCATATTATATTTTGATTGTGGGTGTATTAACTAGAGTTAACCAAACAACAATTATACCCTATATAAGGTACGATTGATCCATGGAAAGCTTGATAGTAGACTCTTAACTTGGCTTGGCAATAACCCCACGAGCACTTTTTCCGCCAGGCTCCCAAGTACTTACCCATATGGTAAGCGAGACGACACAAAATAAAATTACACTAGGTATCACCCAAAATCGATCCTGCAACTGAATTAATTTTGCCATCTGCCACGCTTTAAAATGTCCATCAATGTGGTCCATGGTTTATAAGGCTGCACACAAACGTAACATCATGTTATTTTTGGTGTGAATTGAGTGCCTGTGCACTATGTAGTGTTGTTAAAACAAGCACAAATTTAGAAGAGGACATGTGGAATGAGGGAGGGAACATTATGGCCGGGTGATTACACAGCAGTTGCAGAGAGTAGTTGAAGTCTGAAGAAGAGCTTCTAGTCACTCTGCACATGGTGGAAGCGTCCTTTGTAGTTGTGCAGACCTTACAAATAAAAACGCATTCTGAATCCACAGTACATTTTAAGATAATCCAAATTCCAACGTCTCTGTCTGCAGTAGACTTTCTGAGACACATCACCTGTGGGGAGATATGCAATCTGTACTTCCTGCAGATTCTTATAATAATAATTCATCCTTGCCGACACCCAAAACTGTACTACTGCGGAAGCCAGCTTTGTTTAAGGATTCCTATCTTTGCAATTGGAATTACAACTGGACTTATTATTGTGTGTCATTGTCGCTCAATACTGGCAATGCAACCGCCTACTTTTTCTGCACACTACTTAAAACATAGAAACTACATAACAAGTGAGGCCTCGTTTCTTTTCTATCATGGGATATGAGTATTTCATGGCACTAGGTATCACTGTATTTACTAATTTTACACTAAAATGCCGTATATTATTTATATATTTGATCATGACCATAAATCTATAATTTGTTTTTATTGATAAGGACTCTAATTTCTTTTGTGTTAGGAATAGAAATTTCTAATACGGTCTATAATTCTAACATTTATACAAAAGGGTATTTATTAACATACTAATAGAAATTAATAATAATTACATTGTAACAATTGAAAAATTTAAAATCTAATTATTGATTCGATAATTATATTTTAAATCTAATTATTGATTTGATAATTATATTGATTTGATAATTATATTTGGGCAGTTGTAGAATATGTGTAGGGCATGTATGTATATAATTTCTATCGTCTTATTTCCAACTTTTCATTCATGTCTTCATCTTACCTACCAAATTAAACGTCATCCAATAGATGACCTTGAAGTTATAAAAAAATAGAAAAGTTCAATTGACAGATAATGTCACTCATATCATCAACCATTGGACATGCTTAATTATAAATGATTGTTCATTCTTCGTCCACTTCCTTGCAATTACCCAAGCTTAAAATTGAAAATGGGGCTTACTAAGTTCTACAAGATATAATCAATGTGGTTGGGTTTCAAATCTTTACCATTGTGGATTTTTCCCTTTTTTATTTTTGCCCCTTTATGCACCAATTACACTCATATGAATAATGCATGTGAGATTGAAATGATAAAGTGGAGCACAACTAGCATATATTATTTAGATGAGAACAATTTGAGCGTTGGAATTGGTTTCATTGGGTATGCGGTTATAGTGTGGAGGACGTTTAGGACCATCCCATACCATATTGTCACAATCTTTTGCCCATTGGGGTGAAAATTTGTAAGATTTATGAGAGATGGTTGGTTTTACATCTCCTTCTTTCTTGCAATTATTTGAGCTTACAACTACAATAGGGGGCTACAAAAGTGCTACAAGAAAAAAACATTGCAATTGGGTTTTGAACCTATAACATATTGGATTTTCCCCAATTTTTATGTTGACCCCTTTAAGAAAAAATTGCACTCACTTGAATAATGCAAGTGAAATGGAGGCAAAAATAGTGGCGTACATATAGCAAATACTATTTTGGCAAGAACAATCTGAGCCATGGTATAGGTGTGGGACATGTCGGTATTTAATTCCCACCTTTTTATTGGTAAATTTTTGTTTGTGTTTTCATCTTAATACCTAACAAATTAAATGCCACCCAATTGAAATCCCTTACGCCGATGGTCATTGGCAGACGACATTGTTAGGGTTGTTGATGAGAGACACCATGATCATTATTATGATAGCTATAAAAAAACACTAATTTCAAATGTCCATGAAATCGCTACCCTAAATGCCATGTCTACTCCACATCTCTCTCTCTAAAATTTCCCATGAGACATGCATGCAAATTCCCCTTATATTTACATGTTTTCTAACTACCCAAAAAACATAAGGTTTGGGATTGCAAATAACTATTGACTTTGGCAATATTGTTCGACCACTCCTAATATTTTAAGATATATCTGAAATATGTTGCCTCATCGACTTGCACAACACGCCCTTACTTCTAACCATTGACAAAAATGCCATGTAGTTGTAGGAGAGTATAGTTTCACATTTGTTTCCCATTCCACTTTCCCCACCCTTGCTTTTCTCCTCCCTCATACTGCTTCTTCTTTGCCCCTCTTCCTCTCCTACAATTTATGTCCCTCTTGTTCAACTCCTTCAATGCTCCATCTTCCACATTTCTATTGTACATTTCACATACAATTGCTAATTTAAATTATTTTTCTAAAAATATATATCTCAATCAAAACCAAACTTATGTATCAAATGATCCATATCATAATTTAATTGAGTTAGGGAATAAGAAATATTTATTATGGTGAAAAAATTACAGAAGGATAATAAGAGTAATGCATTTCTTTCAAATCTGGATAATACCAACATGAAAATGTATCTAAACAAATTGATTCAATCATGAATTTGGAAAAAATAAATATGGAACACTTAGGCCCAATGTATATGGAACATTCTATTAATGCAAACCCAGATGGGTGGTCATGTTACGAATAGAAATCGACAAAACCAAAAACATAAATTATTAGATCAATTATATTGTGCTGCATTTGTATCATTTCTTCCCTTGAGAACTTGCAGCTTGCATTTTAATAAGTGATATAGAATGTACGGAAAACATAATTGAATAGTAGTGGTGAATTTGATGAGGAAATTCCTTGTTTTTACGAGATAGTGTATGAAGTACAATTTCTCAATTTCATGCACATAATATGTAGGGATGTAAAATTAATTTGTATAAAAATTTAATAATTTACATTTTTGGGTTTGAGATATTGAAATATAAGGAAAGTTACATTTTAAATTAATTAAATGTAAGTATTTAAAAATATATGTAAATTATTTATTATTTAATAATTGAATATGGTATATATGTGTATTAAATGATAAATTGATGACACATTGTGATTTGATTTATTATTGTGAGGTAAATTTTAGACAATAGTACATAGAATACCATAACAAATGTTAGAAAATACAATATTACTTACTAGCAGGTTTGAAATTTTATATTATATATGTGCCTGTCAAATCAAAATTTGGTGACAATCTAGTTTTGTCAATGAACTGTAAATTCTAAAAAAAATTATACATATTTTTAAGTTTTCTTTACAAAAATACAAATAAGTTGTATATTTTCACATATTTTATATGTATTTGTAGATGACTATTTAAAAATTATATGGTTTTCTAAATTTTTAACCTGTCATTCGACTACCTAAAGTTTCCACCAATAAAATTCAATTACAATCACAAAAACTGTCTACAGCCTATCAATTTCCAAGTTACTAGACATTTCTATGACAAAATACATCACAATTATTAATTTTTATTTAATTAATGACTTTCTCTCCTTAATTTTTTTCCAGATATTATTATAATTTCAAGAGACTGGTTACATGAAAGACTCACGTAATTTGAGATTTGCCATATTTTTGTTAAGGGCAATAAATTTGAGAGGAAATTCTTTATGTCCGGTATAAGAGGGTTTAATATAACATAATAATAACTCGACCACACCAAATTAATGTTCCACTTTGTGGATCCAAGATTCAATGTTTATTGGAAATAGAAGTTGAGAAATAAGCATATGTAAATGCAGGGACAAATCAGTTGTTTGGGCATGGCTTAAATTATAAATAAATAATAATATCGATAATTATTAATATTGATTGATTATAAATTTAAAATAGTGTAAATGACTTAAATTATTCCTATTTTTATTACTTTCTTTGTTATTTTAAAGATGAATTTCTAATTGAAAAATAGATTGTATTTTTAGAAAATATTTTAATCTATGTTTGTGTTCTTAGATTTTTTATTGCATTTGCGAATTAGAATAAATTTTAGTCTAAGATACAATGGATTGATCTCTCAAGCGAGCTTAAAACCCACCATTATAAGTATATTCGTAAAAATTTCTTGTAGTTTAAATGAGTATTCTACAAGGTCCCAATTCTTTGAGTGTACGAGTTGAATCCAAGAATAGTTCAACCCCATAAAATATAAATATATGGTAATGGCTATTTTTTTTTTTTTTTTTTTGATAATAGAGGGTTCCTCATCGAAGAGTTGGGAAGGTGAAAATATAAAATCAAAAGACTAGAGTCCCTTATCAACGTCATGCCTTTCAATAATGAAAAGGGAGAGATAGCTGAAAATACTAGTAATTTATTAAAGGAGAATGAAAAAGAAAGAATAGTTGAAGAGGGTCCTAATGATCATATCCACAAGGAGGAAGAAAAAGGAAAAAAAAAAAAAAGTGGTTATCTAGTTTAGAGGGCAATGAAGCTTGGAAGGTGCTTATTGGGCATGTCATTTGTCAGGGGGTCCCCTTAGGCAAGCTCACTTGAAAAGGCCTTAATTTCCAATATTCGTTACTTTTTCCAGTTTTTGTTAAGGTTAAAGGTTCATTCATATTGTAGAGTATTTGGAAGTCCTGGGAGTTTCTCAAACCTAATTTGGTTTGGGTGGGTGATGGTTTTAGATCTGGTCTTTCTATTAATTCCTTGTCTCTTTGGTGGTACCTTGTGTTTTCTTTTTAGGAAAAACCCATCGCTTTAGCCCTTGGTCTAAATCTCTCAGATTGTTTAAAAAGGGAATTCAGTTCATTGAGGATTTATTCTGCAAACATTAAAGAGTCTTGCTTTCTTAGGATTCTATTGCTGTAAAATTTCAACTTCTCCCTACTGATGCAGAGCCTATCTAAAAATTGATTAAAGGTATTCGTGATGAGTATTTGCATAAAATTGGGCTTACCTTTGTTATTCCTTGGTGGCATGACTGGAATTGTCCTATTGCTATGCCTTTTTGACGGTGAAAACTTTCCCTCGATTATTGGTTTTTGGATCCTAAAGTGATTGATTTGTCTACGCTTAATCGACACTGGTGCCTTTCCTATTCGGCCTTTGTTGGGTCTCGCCATTTTTAGAGGGTTTTGTCTGCTCATGTCGAGCCCAAGAAAGCCAATTTTCTATAGTGCATCATTCATCAAGGCCTTCCGGCTGGCACTCAGCTCATTCATTTGGGGTTAAATCCTATTTTTTTGTGTTGCCAACAACTAAAAACTATTAAGCACATTTTTTGGTTTTGCTCTTGAGCGCAGACAGCTTGGAGATGGATTCATACCCTTTTTCAACCCTTTTCTCAAGATTTTTTCTCCTGGAAAATGGATCTTCTATGGGGACTTGACCATGCTACCTGTAATTTAAAAAAAAGTTTGGCACATCTTCAGAACTGAAATATTATTTGCTCTTTGGAAAGATATAAATAATGTAGTTTTTAATAGTGCTACGCTTGATTATGATTTCTCTGTTACTAATAAGGTGGTTGTGATCTCTAATGTCATGCTTTAGATTCAAAATCAGGCCGAGAAGGTTAGGATCGAGGTCTCCAGCGCCTCCTCGACCATTGGGGTTCGACCCCTTATGTTGTCAATCGGGTTCCCCCGGATGCAGCCCCGCACCGTCGTTCACCACTGTTACGTCGTCGTTTGCCGCCTTCACCTCGTCGCTCTCCACCTCCTAGCCGTGGGTGGGGGCGAGCTCATCGCCGCCCGCGAAGTCTTTCTCCTCGGTGGAGATCTCCCATTGTCGGATGCCTTCACCTGTGCTTCCTCCACTGGGTGGCTCTGGTTGGTTTTCTCCTGGTCATGGCAAGTTTCTTCGGCTCTCGTTGGCCATTTCTCCCTCTCGGCTGAGGATAGTTTTGGTGATCAACAAGATAATGGATGGGATGGGTGGGATCCTATTTTTGATGAGGCTCACCCTTCTGGTTCGGGTTAGGGCAACAAGCTTGATAGTCCCCCTCCCCCCCGTCACCTACTTCCATGTTTGCGATTGCTTTACTTAGTTGTGCTCTCTTTTTTGGTTGAAATTCACACTATTTATGTAGTTGTTTTGGTTCTATGACTTGCCTCTCTCGAGGATTCTTTTAGCTTGATGTGACTTTTAGAATTATGGGGTGTGATTTTTCCACCCATTTTTGTACGAATGACATTATATATATTATTCTATTAATATAAAAGTGTGTTTTTCAATAAAAATAAAAAAACATATGTAATATAATTAAAATGTTAAAAAACACTATTTCCATTTTAATTTACATCAATTCATGGTGCATTTAAAAATATTTCATTAATGCATTGAATATATTTAGTCCCCACTTTTCAAACTAATAAACCTGCACAATTTTTAACTAAATAATTATTAAAATTCATTTATCTTTAATTTCATTGGACTGTAAATTTATATGTTATTGTAAGCTTAAGGAAAATTGAAGAAAGATGGTGTCAAAACATTTATTGTAATTCATCCTATCTTGTATGTACATGTACCTTTAGCTTTATTTTAATAACCACTACTTTTTAGCTCTCCGGTTTTCCTTGCTTTCTTTGCCAAATCAAAAAATTTCTCTATCACTAGAAAAAGGATGGCTGGTGCGCCAAGGACATTTTGATTTTAATTCAGAGCAATGAATATTACCACCTCATTTGGCTATTAAAATTGGCCAAATTGTAGGGTATCTAGTAAAGGCGTTTTTCTCCAAATTTTGTTTTAGAGCCACAACAGAATGGTGAACTTACTCAATTGAAGCTAGAAATCCTTGCCCATATGATACTTTGATTTTGGAGGCAACTACTATGAATTAAATAAGCAAATATTTTGGCTGGAATAAACCTTACTTATAATTTTTAGCTTTTGTTATTTTTCTTTCATTTTTTAACACGATTATCTACAAGCTCAAAATAAAAAAACATTATTAATTTGTCAAGAATTTAAGTCAAGGGCTGGTTTCAATTTTATGCGGATTGAAAGATTTCTATTATATTTCAAGCACACAGCTAGGATCTCACAATTTCCACTATCACCTTAAAAAACTTAGAATCCTAAAGGTATAAACTACAGAGTAACAAACATCCAACAAATCTTTGTAATCACATGTATCATCACGACACAATCATCCTCGACTCAATGTAAATATGAGATTTTTTAAGGCTTCAGAGTCTTTCGGAAGTCGTATTATAGAAATTTGTTACTAGAAGCAAAATCCGTCGGCAAAAGGGTTTTGAAATTTCCAAGGGACGAAATAATTTGATTCTCACTTCTTTCTTCCCTCCACCTCATTATTTCTAATTCTATATATTCACCCTACTGCACGACCTCCATTGCTAAAAGGTATGAAAAATATTTGCCAATTTCTAATTACTGCCCTTAATACCTCCATAAAATATTGAAAATTTGGTGAGTTTTTATGAGTAGGTATTATTGAACAGTGAGACTACACGGCCACATTTAAAATTCTAAGATCCATCCAAAAATAATTGGTTACAAAATTCAATGCCATGATTTATTTTAAGAGTATAAACTATATATTATTGGGTATTTTCAACCTGCAATTTATGAATTTTGCCTACAACAATTGTGACGTTGTCAGAATAACTTAATTATTTTTAGGTTTAGTATTAAGGGTTGATAAAACATGTTTAGTGTTAAAGATCCGTGGTATCCATTTAATTAAATTCCGCACAACATTCTAGCTTCATCTTTTATACTTACATGGATTCTTTGTGAGATAAACAATTTCATAGAAAAATTTCACAAGTGAATGGATTGTTTTGAAAATTGATCCCCTAAACCATTAAACAAGCCTCCATTTTAAAACCCTTAAAAATTTAGTTCTCCTTCCCAAACCTGACTAGATATTAAATAGTTAAATAACTAAACAAGATGTCATTTACTGGAATGATCATTGTAACTTTCTAAAGATATGAATTTGCTCGACACATTGACATTGTTTCACTAAACATGACCGAAAATTGTTCATCCCAATCAATAACCTTTTCCAACATACTACTAGCTTAAATATTACAAGTTTTTCTACGGTAGTACTTAGCAACATCATTGCTCTTGTTTACATATATAGAAGATAATAGATAATTAATCTGAATTAATTTTATAAAATTAGGATGGTGTGAAATTATAATTAGATGAAAAGTATATGGTAAAAATATATGGTTTGGTGGAGTGCAAATAAGCATCGAGACTCCTCGTAATTGTGTGTTTCTTGTGCAATATAAATCATTGTTGGCAAAATTTAGTGCCAAATGCAACTAGTAAGGGAAAGACACAACCAGAAATACAAATAACACACACACACATAAAATATATTATATTAATTCGAGAAATTTTACAATCTCAGAGTTACTGCTCTATTTTCAATTGTTTCTCTTCTTGTGTCTAAATCGTCTTTTCTTCTTCTTACAAAAATTTTCCTCTTTCACGAGCTGCTGCTTTGTATTTTCTCTCTGTATTTTCCATCTTTCTATTTCCCCCTCTATTTCTATTTCTATTTCTATTGTGTTGTTGCACTCTTTCTCTCCTTTTCTCTATCTCCTTCAAGCTGCTACTCTATTTCTATTATCTATTCATGCTAACATTATGTTGTTGCTCATAAATTTATATATCTCCCTCTTTCTATTTTTACTTTTACTATTACCGTAAATATTAAAATATTTACTTTTCTTTTACTATTAAAAACCATGCCCCAAAAATTATAATATATATGCATAGGTGTTTACAAATATTCCACGACCAAATAACAAAAGAAAACGGACCCAAAATATATATGCAAGGGAATTAATTCCGGGACTTTAAAGTCCGCAGGGAGAAGGGCTAAACAAAGTCCATGGAAAGGGGACACGTGGACAAGGATGTTGGCAGGGGGCGCCAGTGTTGGTTTTGATGTTCAATGTTACATGTTATACTAAAATTATTTGACAATTCAAAAATTCATATAGACGCCAAATTTGTTTTTATGATAACTATTACAAATTACATAATTGAGTTAAACTTTATATAGATTTTGTTATTTGTAACATTCTCCCATAGTTATGTGAGTTTTATTTGATTCTGGATAATATATAAGACTAATAAATTCCATATTTTTTCACATATTTATTTTTTCCCATGAAAGTTAATGTTGTACAAATTAATTTGAAGATCCTTAAACATCATTAAATTTTATGAGAATATAAAAAAACAAAATTTTAGGTTATAATTTAAAAAAAAATGTTGAAGAAAATGATAACACTCAAAAATATTGGTGCAAACTCTTAATTATGTAGAAAACTAGTTCTAACTTCCAACTTTCAACTTCCAACTTATGTAAGTTAAATCTTCAAATTTAACTTGTAGAATTCCGTCAAATTTTGAATATACATATCAAATTGACGTTTAAATTGTATAACGGGCATATTACAAAAGTGGTTGTATTTTGACGTGTAAGATGACCAAAAATGTCTAACCACCTTGCAAAATCCAGTGCGTATAAAAGTTTCAACGGCAAAATACAACGGCCCAAAATAATTGATCCCGGACAGAGGAGGGGGGAAGCCTTAGCCGTGTTTAAAAAGAGCGGGTGGCTCGAGATTCTGACATGAATTATTTCCTGAAGATATGGCGGTAGTGGTACTAGGTATCCAGTAATTATCTGTACCTGTCAAATCAAAATTGGCTGACGGATTGGCTCTTTCAAGTTGTAAATTCCAGTAATTTTTATAAATCATTTATAATTTGTATTCATATAGGGAGAAGGGCCTTTCGCAGGTCCATTCCTCGCCACGTAGGAGCGCCATTTGACAGCTAGTTATTAACATTTTTTATCCTAAGCCTTTATGATTTGCTTCCATATGATCGATCAAATAAAATATCTCAAAAAAACACATTTACTTGGTGGAGACCGTAGTGGTCCACCGAAGAGGACAGGTGTTGAGCATTGAATTGGAAATAAAAGAGGGAAACGTAACCTGTCCTCCGCCATCTCCACGCACGTTTTAGATAAGGAACAAATAAATGTTCAACCACCTTGTGCGGAGCTCATTAACGGCCCTTACGGAGCTCCTGCGCAGGATTACACAAAATGAAGTCGATTGAAGGCCTGCTATTATGATCTACACACAGTTATTCGCTGTTATGTTGCCCAAACGCGTCGTTGCTGAAGACAACTGGAAACTTCCCGTGTTTTTTTTCGAATGTGTCGGAGTCGATATTTTTTTAAGGAGGATCGGGAGATAACCATTCCGCAGAGATTCGTCTTCGATTCAAGGCTAAGCTCATCCTTTGTTTTCAATCAAACCACAGATTTTGAGTCTCATTACGAGTTTACGGCATGGCGCGATCTGTAACGACAGCTGTAATCCTCGTGTTGGGATTACTGCTCTGCATCGCCCGCTCTCGAGCTCAGGAAGTTGGTAATGCATTTCGATTTTCCTATCTGCAATTTTATTTTTCTGTCATTCGTAGGAGGGATTGTTGTGATGTAGTTATTGTGAATGAAAACAGAGGACGAGCGCGAGTTCACGTATGAAGAGGGTCACGAGAAAGGGCCTGAGCACTGGGGAGAACTGCATCAAAACTGGAGTGCCTGCGGGAAGGGCCAAAACCAGTCTCCCATCGATATCGTCAGCAAACGTGTCAGAATATACTTTGATCTCGGCAGACTGCGGAGAATTTATCATCCTGCAAATGCAACCCTCCTCAACAGGGGCCATGATATTATGGTCGGTCACATTAACCCCCTTTTTTATTAGGATTTTGGGCGGGCGGTTTTGATTTTTGCGATTATTGAAATATTTTGGTGATGTGCGATCAGATGAAGTGGCCCACAGGCGGTGGCAGCATTGAGATAGCGGGGAAAAGATACCGGCTTAACCAATGTCACTGGCATACCCCTGCCGAGCATACTGTAAATGGCAGAAGGTATTGGTTTAAGATTTCATAACGTTATTTTACAGTTTTTCCATGACGGCTTTTAAAAAAGAGTATGGTAGAGTCGATTTAAAACCCTTCAAACCCTGGTGCAGGTATCCTCTGGAAATGCATATGGTGCACGAATCAGAAGACAAAGAGATTGCAGTGGTTGGAATCTTGTACACCTATGGAAGGCCTGATACGTTTCTTACAGAGGTAGCTGTTTTTCTACCAAATCCCTTTTTTTCCTTTTGTTTTCTCACATGAATTTACATTTTAAAGAAGGGGCATGTAATCAGACCCGGAAAGGCCTTCCAATGCCCATAAAACCCCAAACCAGGGGAATCTGAAATAGGGAAGGGAGAAAACGTTCTGGAATCCATTGCTTTATTTACCAAATCTGTTGCTAATCTATTAATATTTGTTTATTATTTATTAAGCAAATTTTGTTTTTGGATGGACGTGTAGGAGTATTTTATTGTGGAGCTCCAGTGTTGGCGCAAGAGCCGAGAACTTTGGAATGGCGGTTTTATGCGGCAAGATCGTTTGAAGCAGGGTGGAAACAGTGTGTATTCACACTACTAATACTCAAGGAAAATGTTACCTACAGTTCTATGTTTTCAAGCCATATAGAGGTGAGGTTTCAACCTCACCAAGATTCAAATACATCCTTGTCTTTTAGTTTTTATTTAACGTTGTTCATTTTAAGCTGCAACAATTTTGTTTATGTAATTTTTTTGTTTTTAGTAAAGTTTTATTCCAAGCATCGCTTTAAATTAATTTTATGTTGATCCTTGATTGGTTTTATGTTGGTCATTAACATATTTGTTCAGTCTTTCTCTATCACCTATGTATTTAATTGAATATGTCTTTGTATCTTGGATTTGTTTCTATCTCGATTGAACCATGGATTAGTTGATGAAATGAAACCTCCCGAGCTGGGTGAGAAGAAGAAGATTTTCAAGGGAAATACACAATCGGGGGGATCTTTTACAGATTTTGTATGTTGTTTTTTTCTAGTTAGTGGGTTTTTGTATAAACAAATGTTCTTGGGCGCTTTTGCTGTATTAAGTTGTTTTGATTTTGTTTGTGGTCAGTTTGTTGTGATCTTCAATGTTTTATCTTTTTGTTTTGTACAAGGTTTTGGGAGCCTTTTAAAACACTAATCTGTTTACCTAATAAATAAAATCTTTTTATACTTATAAAAAAATACATTTACATTATTTATTGGTGTTCATTTTAAGTTGAATGATTTGAATAAGGTTATGAACAAATTCGAGCTGATTTGGTTTCCTCATCTCGAAACAATGATTACATTTCGAGCAAAATGTAGTAATCTAAACTGCATGTCTTTATATTTCTTACATTAGGAGCAAAACATATAAACTTATACTGTATGTGTCCATATTCATTACATTCGGAGCAAAATATACCGACTATAACCTATAATCGTGAATGCAATAATGCAAGCACAATTGATTTCGATACATATTTTTCTGCAACACAAAAAAGAATTCTCCTCGAATGCTGCCCTTAGTTTGGACTATCAGGAACGATTGTATCATTGACAGATGTTGTTGGAGTCATCAAGAGGTTCACTGGATGAACCCATGGTGGAATAGGAAAACCAGATATGGTATGAAAGGTTGTGTGTGAAGTAGGAGGTTGTGGGATAATGGGGTGTGTAGTTGGAGTTGAAGTTATTTGCATTCTGTTGGTGTCAAGGAAGTAAGGGTGGTAATCTGGGATAGGAACTTTCAACATATCTTGTAACAGGGAGTTCTGTATGGGCATGGGATGATGCATGGGAAACAAAACCTGCGGATTGTTGAACTTGTTATCTCTTTCTTGTTTCTCTTTCTCCCTTTGATGGCGAGTGGCTTCCTTCTGTTGTAATTCCAATTCCTTCTTTTGGCGAGCTACCTCCCGTTGTTTCTCGCGCTCCTGTCTTTCAACAAACTTTTGTAGCTCCCTTTCTTGCCTCTCTTTAATGCGTTGCAATCTCTCTTCCTTTTTCTGCTCCTTTGCTGCCAACCTTTCTTGCTTTTTTGCCTCAATATGCTCCTTTTTACGCTGCTTCCCTTCACATATTTCTTGTTTTTTATGTTCTGTATCTTTTAACATCTGAACATAAGCATCAGATGTTAACAATTGTGAAGCACGACTTATCCGGAGTGCAGCATCACTCTTACCCTTGGAAGGATCCCGTACAAATTGTGTCGGTAACCTTAAAAATTTACCCAATTTCTTCTCATTTGCAGCAACACCATCATTTGATATACCACTTTCAACATCATGGCCAGTTGTCTCTTCCTCATTTTTATCTTTATCAATGACCTCAATTTCCTCTGCGTCAGCATAATAATGAGTAAAGTTTGCTGGTTCAAAGTCTCTTTGGCACAAGGTTGGTGGCATCAAGGTAAAGATATACTTTCATCCTCGGTGTTTCCAATCTGATCAAGTCCCAACGCTGCAATATGCTCTTGCAGCCATGTAGGTTGTTCTGGTGCACTTGGCAATGAGAGATCGTCCTCTCCAAATCCCTGGGCCTCAGTGTTGTAGCTGGATGTGCCTTGGTCACAAGTATTCACAATGTGGTTCACTTCATAATCTTTGGTCTGCATTATACTTTGGCTTTCTCCCTGTATACTTGGTTCCTCCGTCTCTGTATTAGCAACAACCGTTGTTTCAATGGTTGGATGGACTTCTTGTGTTGTTGACAGATTCTCAACTGATTCCATTAAGTAATTTTCTTTAATTTTGTCACCAACTGGTGGAGCTACATCTCTTGACAAACTTAGGATGTTTTCAGCAGCATCAACATCTATTATGTTTTCAGTACCATCAACATTCATAATGTTCTCAGGAGTATCATCATCTGTGACATTTTCAGCATCATCTTCGTTGGCATCTTCTTCAATGATATATAGTTTACTACATTCCATGTCATTCTGTAATGCATTTGGATCAAGTGGCCATATACCTGTGCGTCTAAAACCAGCACGAATATTTGCAGGTGTCAAGGCCTTTGCGAGAGCTCTACTACCTATTTCTGCCAAGTCTGAACGTTTGACTTCTTGGTACTTATTATTACACATCCACTGCATCCTCTCAGATCTGAAATATGCTTTAAAAGGACCAAAGACACTAACATCCAAAGGGTCGCAACTTTGTGTGTAGTATGTCTTTGGCAATGTCAATAAATCAATCCCCAATCGCCTGGCCTCTTCTATAGTTGACAATGCCACATGGCTTCCATGACCATCAAATATAAGTAAATGCCTATTTTCAGGGCACACCCCTCCAGGTACAAACTTACTGAAATGATACAACCAGCTTATAAAGAGCTCTCTAGTCATCCAAGCACTTGGATGTGCACCATCTGGTGGTTCACATCCCTTGATGTAATTTTGTGAAACTTTCGACCTTTAAATAAGTAAAAGTTAGGGATACATTGCCTGCAAAGCATTTACACAACATAGAATTGTCATCCATTCTCTACGAGGAATGATTTTGGGAACATTCCTGCAACCCTTGGTGGCAAGCACCCTCATGCCACAATTTCTCCCTGCTTGGATTCCTGTCTCATCACAATTCCATATTTTGCCTGCACCATAGGAATTGATATGAATGTTAGCTAGTTTTTCATAAAACTTGCTAACCACCTCTGGACGTAAACCTATTGCACGATCTCTTTCCAGACCTTCAAGATCAAAGGACTATGTCTGGGTGTCTTTTTCTAAATCCTAAACACCAGGATCTTCCAGGTAATCCTTCTCGAAATGGAGTCTCTCTAGTTTCACAAATTTGTGCAACACAGGCCCTCAGTTGCATAAATCCCACTCCATGCCCTAAATCTGCCATTTGCTTGCACCATTCAACTATCTCTTTCTCCTCTCCTTCACTCAAAACAGAGTGCAGGGGCCCTTCCTTTTTGTATGGGTCAGACCATTCAGCCAATAATGAACAGATGTAGGAGGTAAATTATATTTCAGTGCAGCAGCTCTAATAGAATAATTGTTGAATTCAATATCATCTATGGCCTTTAACATATCTTCTTTTGACCAACTAGACAAAATTCTAACCTTCTTGGTTGAAGAGTTGCCTCTAACAACCACAGTCTCCTATAGTTCATGCCTATGTAGTTCACATCCAGCAGGTTCTGGCTGATGATCATCAGTTGTGTTTGTATCTCCTTGATTTGTTATTGCACCATCCTCTTCGCTTCTTATTGTAGCATCCTGTTCATCTGTTCCATGGTTAGATGTTTCAATTTCAAATTGTACACCTCGTCTTTTGGGCATACGTTGTGCTCGATGTAAACTCCTCTTTCTCTTCATCTTCTCTAAACGCTGCAGTATGAAACAATATAAAATTAGTAAAATATGTATTAATATATCAATAAGATCATCTACAATGGGAAAATTTTAGCTAGCTTATGATACATGACAGTATGAATTATGAACTTGTAGGTGAACTTGTGATTACCCCGTTGGGCGCCATTAACGATGATCGAATACATGTTTTATTAATTTCATATTAATTGATAAAGACAGAATTTATAAGCTGGGTTGTTGATTACATAGGGGAGAAGGGCCAGTATGTGAACACGTCCCAATACTTGAACACTATTTTTCATTTAAAATATCCAAATACCTGATGGAATAAAAACCATGAGGACAGATTGCATTTCCCTGTAAGGCCCGTTAATGAGCTCCGCACAAGGTGGTTGAACATTTATTTGTTCCTTATCTAAAACGCGCGTGGAGATGGCGGAGGACAGGTTACGTTTCCCTCTTTTATTTCCAATTTAATGCTCAACACCTGTCCTCTTCGGTGGACCACTACCGGTCTCCACCAGTAAATGAATGTATACTATGAATAACATAACTTATAATATGAATGGAGAGTTTCTGATGTACAGGCTCTGCTGTTTTGCTGCAAGTGAATGTCTCTTATCAAAATTATGTTTTGCTGCTAGTAATAATATTAACTTCACAATAGAACTAATAACTTCAGAATGTAAATGTGTTTTTTTTGAGATATTTTATTTGATCGATCATATGGAAGCAAATCATATTAAAATTGGATACGAAATTAAAGGCTTAGGATAAAAAAATGTTATTTTATAACTAGCTGTCAAATTGGCGCTCCTACGTGGCAAGGAATTGGCTCCATGGACCTGCGAACTTAGGGTGTTCGCATACTGGCCCTTCTCCCCTAATCAAAATTTTGGTTTTTTTCCATCAAGTATTGGATATTTTATATGCAAAATACTGTTCAAGTATTGGGACGTGTTCACATACTGGGTCTTCTCCCCTATTGTCTTTCAATAATCAAAATTTTGGTTCTTATTCCATCAAGTATTGGATATTTTAAATGCAGAATAGTGTTAAAGTGAAATATCATGTCACAGATGACATGATATTTCAGTGCAGCAGCTCTAATTGAATAATGCGAGAAACTCAATATCATCTATGGCCTTTAAGATATCTTCTTTTAACCAACTAGACAAAATTCTAACCTTCTTGGTCAAAGTGTTGCCTCTAACAACCACAGTCTCCTGTAGGTCATGCCTATTTAGTTCACATCCAGCAGGTTCTGGCCGATGATCATCAGTTGTGTTTGTATCTCCTTGATTTGTTATTGCACCATCCTCTTCGCTTATTATTGTAGCATCATGTTCATCTGTTCCATGGTTAGATGTTTCAATTTCAAATTGTACACCTCGTTTTTTGGGCATACGTTGTGCTCGATGTGAACTCTTTCTCTTCATCTTCTCTAAACGCTGCAGTATGAAACAATATAAAATTAATAAAATATGAATTAATATATCAATAAGATCATCTATAAACACTTCTAAAGATGAGGTGTTATCAAATAACACTACATTCATAAGCTTGTTTGTAATTGATCAATATCAATTAGAATGTTTCACTGGAACATGCAGTCGCCCCTTTCCACATTGTAATTCATATCGATCAATTGACGCAGGTCTTGTTAATGTAAAGTTTTGTGACATCAAATCATCTTCAGAAGTGAATGCATGTAAGAATCGTAATTGCAATAGCTTGACTACATATGCTGTTATGGTGGCAGCAAATCTGTTGTACTTTTGAATGTCTTGGTATGGACCTCTTCGGATCTCCACCAGTAAATGTGTTTTTTTTTAGATATTTTACTTGATCGATCATATGGAAGCAAATAATATTAAGATATGATAAATAATTAAAGATATAGGATTAAAAAGTGTTTATTTATACCTAGCTGGCATACTGTCACTCCTACGTGGCAAGGATTTGGTTCACTTAACCTGTGAAGTTAGGGTGTTCGCATACTGGCCCTTCTCCCCTAAACTCTTATAAAGATGAGGTCTTATCAAATAACACTACATTCGTCGGCTTGTTTGTAATTGATCAATATCAATTAGAATGTTTCACTGGAACACGCAGTCACCCCTTTCGACATTGTAATTCATATTGATCAATTGACGCAGGTCTTGTTAATGTAATGTTTTGTGACATCAAATCATCTTCAGAAGTGAATGCATGTAAGAATCGTAATTGTAATAGCTTGACTACATATGCTGTTATAGTGGCAGCAAATCTGTTGTACTTCTGAATGTCTTGGTATGGACCTCTTGGGATCTCCACCAGTAAATGTGTTTTTTTTTGAGATATTTTACTTGATCGATCATACGGAAGCAAATAACATTAAGATATGATAAATAATTAAAGATATAGGAATAAAAAATGTTTATTTATACCTAGCTGGCATACTGTCACTCCTATAATTAGTTAAGAATAAATAGTTAAGTTGAAAGGTATGAATAAACATTTTTCTTTCCTATATCTTTAATTTCTGGGAGTAGTGAAATTATGTGAACACCCTAAGTTCATGGGTCCATCGGGCCAATTCCTTGCCATGTAGGTTTACCAATTTTACAGCTGGCTATAAATAAACATTTCTTTATCTTATCTCTTTTATAGGCCATTCTGACCTGTTCTACTGATTCAAACTGTACAATTGAGAAGGATTTTCTAGGCCATTCTGACGTATGTTAGATGATTTCTCTCTTACCTGCACTGTACTACGATTTATATTCACTACCATTAATCTTTGTGGATATTGATAATGGTTTGAATTTCAGTTTTTCAATTTTATAGGATGCAGAGGATGTTGTTTGTGAGAAAATTCAGTTCTCTATATTTTGCAGATGTCTATGGGTTGAGGACGAAACAAATTGATATTTCTTGCACATTCTTGATATATCTGTAGATGACTTATTTTTAGAAAAGGCCTATCCCCCTCAGTTCGCAGGTCCATGGAGCCAATCCCTTGCCACGTAGGAGCGCTAATTTGACAGCTAGTTATAAAATAACATTTTTTTATCCTAAGCCTTTAATTTCGTATCCAATTTTAGTATGATTTGCTTCCATATGATCGATCAAATAAAATATCTCTAAAAAAACACATTTACTGGTGGAGACCGGTAGTGGTCCACCGAAGAGGACAGGTGTTGAGCATTAAATTGGAAATAAAAGAGGGAAACGTAACCTGTCCTCCGCCATCTCCACGCGCGTTTTAGATAAGGAACAAATAAATGTTCAACCACCTTGTGCGGAGCTCATTAACGGGCCTTACGGGGCTCCTGCGCAGGATTACATAAATATTGGATTTTTTCATTCTGGTTGGGCTGGGCAGAGCGACTCGTTTCATTAGCATTTCGGAACCTACTTTTAATAGAATAATGTTGAGTATACTGGTTGCTCGAGGCTGTAGGATTGTTTCGTGGTTAAGCATTTAGAACTTTTTAGGATTGTTTCGTGTTGTTATATATAGTTATTAAGATTTACCATACGAGAACCACCAAACTGATAGTCGTTGGGATGTACACGAATAGAACAATTATCTAACATGGAAGGGGACGTTTCCTCTGTATTGAGGTATGTCTCTAACCGTATATACTCACTATCCATTCTGAAATGGACAATTTGCCACTTGTTTGTCTACCATTTGCAATGTTTCTAGGGGAGAAGGGCCAGTATGCGAACACCCTCAGTTCGCAGGTCCATGGAGCCAATTCCTTGCCACGTATGATCACCAATTTGACAGCTAGTTATAATTTAACAATTTTTTATCCTAAGCTTTTAATTTCGAATCATATTGTAATATTATTTGCTTACATATGATTGATCAAATAAAATATCTCTAAAAAAACACATTTACATTCTGAAGTTATTAGTTCTATTGTGAAGTTAATATTATTACTAGCAGTAAAACAGCAGAGGTTGTTAATATTATTACTAGCAGTAAAACAGCAGAGGTATTACAGATTTTTAAAATCGGTTCAAGTATCAAATCTGAAGTATTGGAAACCTTCAGATGGGATGAAAAATAATTTTGCAAATACATGTTTAGATATAAGTTCTTGAAGTTACCAAAAAGGCCAAGAACAAGGTTATGACTTTGGAATGTGCAAAAGTTATCGAAAATAATGATGTAAGTACTAAGATGGAGATATGCTGTCACAAAGTAGACAGCTACCTGATACTCAACTAGGCCTTCATGTTTTAATAGCGTGCCTTTCACTTGACCTGTTAATTTCATGAGAATTCAAGGGCTCAAGCTTTATATATTTTACATCTTCGATACATGCATTCTGTGTATCTTTCCATGCATTTTTTCGTGTCAATGTTCATTCTTGTTAAGGCTGGGAGAGGTTGTAATTTTGGATTGCGGGAAAGTTACCGAAAATAATAATGCGAGGACCAAGACAAATATATTCTGTCTCAAAGTAGACAGCTACCTGATACTCAACTAGGCCTTTATGTTTTAGTATTGTGAATTTTGCTTGACCTGTTCTAGATGGGAGTTCACCGCCTTGGGCTTTACGTATTTTACATTCTACTATACATGCGTTCTGTCTACCTTTCCATGGATTTATCTGCACCAATATTCATTGTTGTTAAGACTGGGAATGAGATTATGACTTTGAAATGTGGGAAAGTTATTGAAATAATGGTGGAGGACTAAGACAGAGATATTCTGGCACAATGTAAACAGCTGCCTGATACTCAACTAGGCGTTTATCTTTTAGTATTGTGAATTTTGCCTGAACTGTTAATTTAGAAGGGAATTCAAGGCCTCAGGATTTATATATTTTACATTCTTTTATACATGCATTCGGTGTGCCTTTTCATGGATTTTTCCGTGTCACTGTTTATCGTTGTTAAGGTTGGGAACAAGGTTATGACTTTGGAATGTGGGGAAGTTCGAAAATGATGATGTGCGGACTAAGATACAGATATTCTGGCACAAAATGGACAGCTACCTGATACTTGTCTATGCCTTTATGTTATGATATTGTGCCCTTTTCTTTACCTGTTAATGTACATGGGAATTCAAGCCCATAGGCTTTATATATTTAGGGTCTTCTGTAAGTGTTTTATATATGTGATGGGATATTCTGCAATAGAAACAATCTCTAATATACCCAATAAACTGAAGAACATAATTTTGATAAGAGACATTCACTTGCAGCAAAACAGCAGAGCCTGTACATCAGAAACTCTCCATTCAGATTATAAGTTATGTTATTCATAGTATACATTCATTTACTATCTGTGCAATGGGATATTATACAATAGAAAAGGCTCTTTTGACACTCAAATTGCGATTATACTTGAAATGCAACAACATTTAACTTCAGCTGATGACCATATATCAACACAGCACCAAACATGAATAGAACCACCTGTAATTTTTGCAGCAGGTATGAAAACTAACCTGCAATTTTTGCTTTGCTGGACCTTTCCTTTCCCCCTTGATAGAAGTAATCTCTTCTTATAAACTCCACTCTAATCAGGCACCCTGCAGAAGTAAATCAGCAGTAAACAAGACTAGGAAAGTGAATATATAATACTGACATTGATTTGGGAGTATCCAATAAAAATGTAAGACATGGATCAAGGTGTAGGGTCTTTTTAATCAAAGGTTGAAATTGATTTTGAGATGATCTTGTGGCTGAAATTATTTGATTTGATATTCATATTTATTTTTTAATTTCAAGTGTAGAATTTTGTTTGTGTTTTTAATGGATGAATTTGAATCTTGAGAAGAAGGTTCCCTCTTTTTTGGCAGGTTTGTATTAATGTCTGGACATGAAAGATCTGGTGATTGAACAGCCCAACTTGGAATATGGAAAGAGATGAATTGAGAAGACAAATATTCAACCCATTAAATAGATATGATGGGTTTGTCAACTGATATGTTGTTTTTATATTTTGAACAAATGAGTCTTTTATTGTAGAAAATGAAAGTACCAATCAGTATTTATTGTGTACTGTGTAATACTGAGATGTTGACCCTATGCACATATGGTTTATAAAAAAACAAATTGTTGAACTTCAATAATCAAAATATTGGTTTTTTTTCCATCAAGTATTGGATATTTTATATGCAAAATACTGTTCAAGTATTGGGACGTGTTCACATACTGGGTCTTCTCCCCTATATATAAATAAGCATTATGTTTTTATATAAATCACTTAAAAAAATTTCTGATTTTCAAAATTTACACTGTCATTGTCTACGGTTTTAAAAAAATCACTGTAATATACGGTTAAAATCACAAAAAAGCAGATTATAGCATCCAGGACATCCAACGGCGGGAACACCGAACAAATCAATCTCAACCATCGTTGTCGCGTCGAGAGAATAATCGGTGCTGATTTGCGAAGGATACCTAGTCGTTGAAGTTCAAGTACCTACGTTGGATCGATTACACGAGATGAGATTATGTTAAGGCTAAAGTGGAGTCTTTGCTTTGAATCGCTATGTATTGAAGCTTTGGTAAGTAAATGCAGCTTGGTTTGTGGGTTCATTTACGTAATGAGTTGGGTAGAAGGGGTATATTGCCCAATGAGTTTTGGCCCGAGAGATATGTATGCAGACAGTTTGGAAGCACAGGCACCCGAGTAAGCACAAGTACAATATAGTTTCTTCTCTTCTAAATTTGAAACACCATTGATGCCCTGATCATTTTAGAAGCACAGTTACCCATGTCATGCATTTAGATTTATATGTGCTCTATCCTCCGTCCTACTGAGACATTTAGATTTATTTGTGCTCTATCCTCTAGCCTTTTTATATATACGGTTTCTTGGTAAAATAATGGATCGTGTAACATTAAAAGACCTATTGCCCAACAAAATAAACTTCAAATCTTAATAAACTCACAATTTATACAGACGAGATACAACTGCTACTAAATATTATCATTTGGATTCGAGAAACGAGTACTGCATCTGTTTTTCTCCGATTTCGATTAGGCAAATTACGCTTTCAAATATTTTGTAGTGGGATGCCATATACGTGGCAGTAAAAACATACACCCTTTACTCCATGGGCATTTTTGCTCGTTTTATCCACCAGCAGGTTACTGGGAAAACCAGGATACATTCGAGGGTATGCCGAAACAACCTCCAACGGTGCAGAGGCAGCGCCTTGGAAGTAACCCGTATTGAATGGGTTAGTCACAGTAGTAATGTTGATGATCTTTAGCGCGGTCTATTTTGTTTCTAGCAAAGATTAAAAACACGTCCCCAAAATTTTATTGAGATCATTGCTTGTATTAACTCACTCATATCCGCAGAAATTTTCTCATTTCCAACCAAATATTTTATTTGATGTTTTATTGAGTTTATGTTGAATTTATTAACTTATCGACTGAAAAAAGCACAATATTCGAGTATTCGAACAAATCAATCTATATCTAAGATGGAACATCGCAGCCGAGTGGACGTCTCGAGCGCTGTCAATGTGGATAGCCATGTCAGACATGACTAAATTGAAAGGAATATCTTCCATCCATTTTTAAAAAAGTGTTGATGTTATTTTAATTTTGAGTGGACTAATGGCTCAAAATGACCATTTTTTAAACTTTTTAGGTAGGGATGAAAAAATTAATTGATTGGGGCCTATTCATATTCATTTGATTTTGGAATTGGTTGGTAATGTCTCATTAGGGTGGGCATCTATGAAAGTCCAAGGCATCCAATAGCAAATTGGGAATGTCAATGTATTGAACCAAACCTCCATGTCTATGTGATATTCTCTCTATGTAAGTATGTTTTGTTGTTTTGCATGTGGGCCTCGAAACATTGGGAATAATGATGTCAACATTTATGCATAGAGATTTCGATGAGGATCAACATCTTCATATGGATCCTTTAGGGTGATGTTATAATAGAAGTGATTTTTATTTATTGCTTGTGGGATGAGTATGTTGTTTGCACGATTGTTTCTTATTGCCTTTTGAAGTTATATAATTCTAAAAGGAACATTTTCATTTAATAATTTCCTCGAAATCCATGTCTTGTTATACTAGGGATCTTTAATACATCTTGAAAATATGTTTTTTTTCTTGGTCTTAAAAAATACCTCTTTATTGTCTCAAAATACAAACCTTACTACCCCAAGTCAATTGCCTTAATACTCATCAAATGGACATCTCCCAAAGAACATTGGGAAAAGAGAATGTGCATGTTTTAAGACAAAGGGGTGTTGGAAACAGAATGGCACCACATCATGAAATGCATTTGTATCAAGTATGAGGACAATTTGAAAGTAAACAATCTAACATGTTTGTTTGAGGAGGAAAAACTTGTCATAACAAGGAATCTTTTGGTCAACATCCACAACAAGACACCCAACATAAAAAAACAATAAACCCTATGCACGATTGTTAGGGCAGCGCTTGTGGTGGTTTTGTACCCTTTAATTACAACTTTAGGTCCCATAAACTACTTGGTCCCATAAACGTGATTAAAATCATTCATTCATTCTCCAATACGTGTTGGAATTATGTTTCTTTTGCTCAATTTCATTCTCTTCTTGTCATCACATAAATCACATATTTGTCTGCGCTTTTGCTTTGAGAAGAGTTGATTTCATCAGTAATTGTAGTGTAGTTATTGGTTGTCGCCCACTAAAATGTTGCCATCATATGAGGTTTGCAAAAAAATGTCTTCTTCGAGTGAGACAACAACGAGGAAAACCGACATGCATCGGTCCTTCTCACAATGCAATTCATCGCAAGATGTAATGTCCCCAACCACCCAACCTGCCGACCGTATCTTGGTTTGTCACGTTTTCTACTTTGGCGTGAGACAGTGGGAGTCGGTGGAGTGTTGGGCGCATCTTCCTTTTATTAAATTTTTGATTTGCAAATCTTCTGTTGACTTCCGTGGCCTGTGTGCCTTCCTCTGTCTTGGAGAATGCATGTTCTTTCCTGTCTCTTGCCTTGTTGCATTTTCTTCCCCCTTCCTGTGCAACGTGAGTCCAAATATTTCCTTCCTCGCATGCATGTTTCTTCTGCTTTCTGTCGTGGATGAGGGCCTGTTAGCAGTAAAGTATGGACGTGGGTTTTGTTTGTCATTTCCTGAGGCGTTTCAGGTGAAAAAGGCGCACTGTTCCTTTTGCTGGCCGCGTGGGTTTGGTATGGCGGTTTTAGATGAAGCTACAGTCGCAGGCGCGTTACCTCCACTTTCTTTGGGTGCCACGAGGTGTGTTCGAGTCGGGAATCCACAACAAATGACCTGCACAGTAAGTAGCCAGGCGGCAGGTGTGTTACAATGTAGTGGAAGCCGTTTTGGGCGCTTCCAGCAAGCGGGTTGTCCATCTACGTTGTTATCTGTTCAATACCAGATGCATCCTCAGATTTGGGATTCTCCTTCAAGGCGGATCTGTTCTTTATCAGAATATTCACGAAGCACAAACCGCCTTGGCCGTTTCACTTTTTCCACTCTGCCCGTAGATGAGTATCTGCCTCCTTGTGTCCGATTCTGGTGACTTCGGTCACACTTTGGCTCGTTCCTGTTGGCCTATCAAGCTTGGCTGTATTCAGGCCGTTTTTGAGCGCTTCCAACAGGCAGGCTGTCCAGCTATGTTGTTATCTGTTCTAATTCGAATGCATCCTCTGGTTCGGGATTCTCCTTCAAGATATGTCTCTCAAAATCGACTAAGTGACAGTGAGAGTGTTACAAGGAGACTCGTGTTCAGACCATTTTTTTCCCTTTTTTTTTTTTTTTCTTTGTTCATTCTGTGATGCTTCACGAATTTCTCCACTGCGGATGCGTATAATTCTTGAAATTGAACCTGTATATTCAGTTGCAGAAAGGAATGATGCGGAGCTCTAAATTGCAGAAAATTATAGTGCCCAAGTGCAAGAGGAGTGTGAGGGTGAAGCGGCGCAGCCAATATGCGGGCTTCAATTGGATAAACCTTGGCTTTGATCCACTTCGACAAGGTGGCATGGCTCATTGTTCAAGTAACAAGGACAAATCACCTAGTATTTTTGACAGAAAAATGGATCTGTTTTATGAAATGCCAATTTCAAAGGATCGAAGGAGAGGGCATGATGTTTCCCAAAATGAGACTATGATGTTTCTGGAGAGAGAGAACAAGGAAAACCTTTATAAAATATTAGAGAGGCCTTGTACAGAATTAGAATCAGCCACTCAGAGTACAATTTCAGATTCCACAGAGAATGGGTGTGTGGGGGCAATGGAATATGATGCCTTTGATCAATATCGATTTGTAGAAATACCCAGTAGTGGTACCGGCTCTGATGCAGCTGATAGTTATGGTTTGACTGAGAAGAAGACAGGTTCTAGCTGTTTATCAGCCAAAACTGCTCACTGTTCATGGTGGCGTGCAGAGAGCTTCGGGAGAAAAGTTGTACCCCGAGAATGGATTTTCATGATGCTCTGGAAGAGGCTTCAAATAAAAGATGCTTGAATCATCACGAACACTACAATGGAATCTATCAAAGTCCTATTCTGTCTCAACATAATCCATCTTCTGAGTGCTTCTATCTTCCCGAGTTGCTCCCGAGGATTCCAAGAAGGCATGTTTCAATCACCCCCTTTCCTATGCCAAGCATGGCCGTTAACAGGATATGGATCTTCAGCTGGCGGAGGAAGAGAAGTTCGCGAGTTGTGTTCTTTGTTGCCCGAGCCCAGTCCGCACGTGCGTGGCCATGAGTTTTAGCGTTTAAAACAGGCATGTTAAATCTACTCCTTGTAATAGTTTTCTACCTTATTTTAGTATCTTGAAATGAATTTTCTTTCCTCTTGAATGGCGCCTAGACAAATGTTTTCGTGGTTGTTTATATCGCTGCCTGATTGTGTTGGTTGTTCCTTTAAATCTCGTTCCAATTTCGCTTGGTTTTGCTTGGAATGTTCTTTCCTCTCTTATAGCTTACTCTGTTTATATTTGTCTAAATGGGCTACTGCAATGATATTGAGTGATGCGATCTAGTTCGTAGGGAAGGAAACATTATTAAGTCTTGTTTGCTTATATGACCCTCTTTTAAAAGAACTTTGTGAGGTAATTATATTAGAAGGCTTACTATATGTAAGGTTAAGCCTTCATATCTCTATCTCAGTTGAGTAAATACGTATTTCCTATTTAGGGCTCTCCTGTTTTGCTAAAAGGTACATTAATAGTGACGTTGTGTTCTAAAACTTGTTTAAGCCTGTGGGCATTCCTTACTTTCTGTTTAATTGGAAAATGGCATTAGGGTCTTGTTTTAGAACTGTACATGGTTGAATTTTGTACCTAGTTCTAGAGGAGGAATAACCCGACATCTATTTTGGCCTCTACGTGTTGAGAAAATTACTATACCTACTACCTGGTTCAAACTCTTGTTTGATTAAAGTAAGGGGGAAACATTGTAAGTTTTATTGAATGAAATTTCTACAAATTTTATTAAGGGTCGCAAGCAAGCTATTAATAGCTGGACCGAAACAAAAGTTGTAGGTGAATCCATGGTATTGTACTTGTGAACTCATTTCCTGTTGGATGATAGTTGTTTACAGTGATAATATAATAGGTGGTTACTATATTCATCTATTTGATATTTGCTAGACATGTCCTTGATAAGCCCACATGGATCGGGTAAATTTTCCAACTTCTATACCATTGGCAAGGAGTTCATAGAACTTCTAGGCCTGACTGCCCTGCGTAACCTTCCTGATGGATTTGTGCATTGGTTCTTATTTTGTGCTTGTACTCGTGGTAAGGCCTTTTGAGTCTGGGACATCGTTGGTGTATTACCCACCGTGTATCGAATCCCTTTGTTTTCGAACTCGAATATCTTATGCTTCGAACTTGGTTACTAAAAGTCCCATTTTGTGGCCTTGTTAAGGAAATCAATTTTTATTTTTTTATTTTAAAATACTTTTTGGCTTGTCGGAAATATATAAAAATTACTAACGACTTTTGGGTTTAGCCTTCCCTTATTTTTATGTCGAGAGGTTGATGATTAGGATAAGGTTGTTGGTAGAATAATGGCCCTTTTTGTGTCTCTTTTGTAAGATTTGAAAGAGTGGAATTGTTTGGTTAACTTGTCCTATGTTTAAGAAATCCTACATGAAGGTAGTGGTAAAGCTCCTTGGTTAAAACCGAAACTATAGTTGTTTTCTTTTAAGGCGTCGAACCCTAATTATTGCTTTGAAGCCTCCCCTTGTGAGAATTGGATAACATCATTTTGCTTCGTGCCTACGATCATGATTAGTATGTTTTGTCTTCTCTTGGACCCCTTTAGTTGGATGGAGTAAGTTTTGGATTCCAATCACGTAATCCATAGGATTACATGAAGGAGATATCAACACTCTTGACCTTCTTGTTCCTAACCCATAAGGTCTTGCCGTGATTTATGTGATTTTGTTCTTACTGGTGTTTTGAATTTCTCCTTGCTGGATGGTTTAGAATTCTTTCTCATGCGAATAATTTTGGAGTTGTGGGTTGTGTTTTTAATCCATTTTTTTGAATTAGAACTTTCCCTTCTTGATATTGTTAAATGTTAGCTTACTGTTGCAATGTGTAGCCTTAACATGCTCAGTTCTCACAAATTGATTCCAGCTAGTATTTGTGCAGATGGATTATGCGAGTAGATTAAAGGAAAGAGTTGTAAAGTTTTCATCAGTGCAATTTATGAGGTTCCTTGTAAAAATGTCCAATGTGAGGTAAATTTTGTAATAGTGCTTGCAAAGGAGTTTAGAAGACCTCTTGCGTTGGGATATTCTCAAATTTCGTGATGATGTTGTCTTGTCCTTCGTAGGTAAACTAGTTACTTACCTTTGTAAGAAATGGTATTCAATCTTTACATTGATATGAGTATTGTAAAAATTTGATCTTGAGAATAAATTGTAAAGTTAAATCTTTCTAAGACTGAGTGACAATATATTATAAGTAAAGTCAAATGGGTCGATTAACCCTTAAAGAAGCTAAACAAAAATAATAATTTTATATTCAACAAATAAATGTAGAGGTGATCTATTTGAAATCAAATAATTCCATGAGTTATCAAAATGAAACCATCCTTTGTGAAGTAAAAATTATATAACTTGATATCCCTAGCTACACTAGCGAACATTATCCTTTCTTTGGTGAATTCTTAAAATGGTCCTAAGGTGAAACAAATTGTTAGTTGTTGTAAGATAATAAGATTTAATAAGTAGGAGGAATCAATCTCGAAATCACGCAATCTATCTCTTAGCCATTGGATGGTAAATTGTTTTATTTTTATAAAACTCAATTAGTCAAGCCTAAGTAAAATCTTTAATAATTCTGGTTAAGTTCTCAAGCCTCAATTAAATCTTGGTAATAACAAATGAGGTCTTGAAGATGATTTCGACTCAACCTTCTCCCTCTAACCTTTCTCCAAGGTGCCTTGTCTTTCTTCTCTTAAGTATGTTAAACGCAAACCCATGTTGTCATATGGGCATGAACAAGTTCTAGTAGCGTAAGTGTTAATAGATGGCCTTGTGAAATTAAATTACCCCTTTCTCTAAACAAACGAATTAAGCAAATGAATGTCATAATAGAGAAGATTAAAGATGATTACTCAGTGTAAAAAGAATAAACTTAGCTTGGTAAGATGAATTATATGAATCATACCTTGAGCATCCTTGAAAACGTAAACTAAGAATTGCAAGATGTATTTTTAAAATAAATAATCCTCAAGAATATCTCATTGTGGATGGCCCTAACTGTTAGTGTGTTATGTGGATGGACCTCTATGTTGTCATGTCAAAAAAAAATTGTATTGTCCTTTTGGGTGTGAATGTTTCCGTGCTGACCTTGTGGTCATCCCCATAACAAGCTGTTCACAGTGTTAGTTGTATCCTTGGTGACGACATGTCGCATCATGTTACGTGTCAACCAAGTTCAAAAATAAATTTATCCTGTCTTTTACTGTGTTGTTCGTGTGTGTGAATTTGTGGGTCGTTACACTTGGTATCAGAGCGTAGGTTCATGCTCTCGAACCTATGGGCCGGATTGGTGTTATATGATGATGTTACATGGTGGTGGTGGTGTTACATGATGATACTACATGATGATGATGATGTTGCATGATGGTGGTAGATATTGGAAGAGTAATGTGCTTTAAACGTGATGTGATTATTGTCGTAATTGTGATATTGTGAACGCACGTGATGTGTATGTCACTTTGTGTGTGTTTGTGATCATGTTGATATGTTAGGGATGGGAGTATTCTCTCTCCTTCTTGTGGATTCTAGGAAGAGTTCACGTGTGAATTATTTTTTGTGATGTGTGAAAAGAATTCTAATGTGGATGACGTAGTTTTGGAGCATTGTGGCATATTGTGATATGTGGGTGTATAAATGTGTTGTATGACTAGTTTGATGTTAAAAGAAATGAGTTGTATCATGATGTTTTTACCATGTTTTGAAGAAATGTGTGTACCACCTTGCTATGTTGCAATGGATGTTATGTTGTGATGTACTATGTTCATCGTATGTGTGATTGTGCAAATGGGTAATGCTTCATGTTGTGATTTTGGGTCATACGGTGATTGTATGAACCCTATCATATAGGTGATTGTGCTTTGTGTGCGAGAATGTGGTAAAGTGATGTATTACGCCCTGTGGATGTATGATTATGATCTACCTTGTATACATACCATACGTGAGACGTTATGGTAGTTATGTGTGTGCCACCGTTATGTTAGTGATGTTGTTGTATGTTATGTTGTGAACCCTACGCTAACCGATCCTGAGGGAAATCGGTAGAAGTGTATGTTGAGAGTGAGGAATGGTGTACCATGGGTCAATAACTCGAGCAAAAAATTGGTTTAGTAGATTACATGTGATTCTTTGCTCTCTCCATATGTGGTTGTATGTACACAACCTAAGTGCAACTATGACTATGTTTAGCCTTGTCGAAGTGGTGGCGGGATGATTCAGATGGAGGTGATGATAGTGGTATTATTGATATGTATTTTACGAGCTGAGGCTCGATGTTCCGAGTGCTAGCAACTCGTTGAGTACCCCTTTGGTGGCTAGATAAGGCCACACAGTTATCGTAATGTGACATCATTATAAGTTGATTTTATTCGTAATTGATTTTTTTCTTTATTTTGTAAGGACCAGCAGCTTTTCTTGATTGCAATGCTTTACAATTTTGGGCATTTCCTTGGTTTGTGGCACTAACATGGGGATTTTGATACTAACTTTGGCTATTTGGCCATTTATTTTAGCTTGATTTGGGGTCTTCTTTTAAATTTGGAATTTTTACCACCTTGCCCAAGGCTTGTACTTTGCCACTTGGCACTTTGAATTGGATTGTTGTGCTGGTTCTATTGTCGTGATGTGTGGAATAGGGTCATAGGATGCACCATGGATTGGTTGAACCTATGGACCCGCTTCATTGTATGGGGGTATGCCCTAAGGAGTACATATAACTAGCGGGTTGTTGAACCACGCGTTATTATGTCACTTGGGTTAGGAGTGTTCGAACTCTATGTGTCTTGGACCATAGGGTCAACTGGCCTCCTTGAGGGAGGCATAAGAGACTTGAGGGAGGCATAAGAGCATGAGGGAGGCATAAGAGTTTGAGGAGGCATAAGAGCATGAGGGAGGCATAAGAGACTTGAGGGAGGCATAAGAGATTTGAGGAGGCATAAGAGACTTGAGGGAGGCATAAGAGTTTGAGGGAGGCTTATGATATTTGTCTGTATGGTTGATGTTTGGGATATATATGTTGAGTTATTGTGCTATTTTGGTAGTGGTCTTTTGATGTATGTGTTACTCATGTCGGATGGATATGTGTTGTGATGTTGTGGTTATGTCATTGATTCCCTTGTGGACACTATGTACACAGTAGCATGGTTTGGGTTATGTGAATTTTTCATTGATGCAAATTGAGGAAATGTCGGTGGATTGTAGTACTGTTTTGGTTAAGTATTTTGGTATGTCATTCATTGATGTGTGTCGAGTACTATGTTATGTGGACTGTGCCTATTCCATTCCGTATTTGAGTAACCTTTATGTGGTGTAATACAATCTTGAAGTATATACTTGTGTGCTTGTGAATATATAGGGTCTTGTGAACCTATAGGGTCTTGTGAACCTGATAGGGTGTTGTGTTAGTAGTTCATGTTGGGCACCCACAATAAGGAATAAATCAAAACTCTTCAATGATGATATTTTTTTTTTTAAAAAGAAACTAAAACTAGAAATAATGATAATGGAAAGAGACTAATGAAATGATGAACAAGAAAGAACTGCCAATCTTCACAGAACATTTAAAGTTAAAATTTCTACCAAATGTTCCTAAGGCTACCCTGTGGCCGTGCTTTAATCAACTAAAATTTTAAACCATAGGGTGTGTTTTTCTTCTTTATCTATCCCTTGTTGCGTACCATTTCCTTTCCTCTAGTGTAAGGTCGCATCGAGGATGATGCTTTTTTAAGGGGAGGAGAATGTAATGTCCCCAACCACCCAACCTGCCGACTGTACTGGCTGTCACATTTTTCTACTTTGGCGTGAGACAGTGGGAGTCGGTGGAGTGTTGGGCGCATCTTCCTTTTATTAAATTTTTGATTTGAAAATCTTCTGTTGACTTTTGTGGCCTGTGTGCCTTCCTCTGTCTTGGAGAATGCGTGTTCTTTCCTGTCTCTTGCCTTGTTGCATTTTCTTCCCCCTTCCTGTGCAACGTGAGTCCAAATCTTTCCTTCCTCGCGTGCATGTTTCTTCTGCTCTGTCGTGGATGAGGGCCTGTTAGCAGTAAAGTATGGACGTGGGTTTTGTTTGTCGTTTCCTGAGGCGTTTCAGGTGAAAAAGGTGCACTGTTCCTTTTGCTGGCCACGTGGGTTTGGTATGGTGGTTTTAGATGAAGCTACAGTCACAGGTGCATTACCTCCACTTTCTTTGGGTGCCACGAGGTGTGTTTGAGTCAGGAATCCACAACAAATGACTTGCACAGTAAGTAGCCAGGTGGCAGGTGTGTTACAATGTAGTGGAAGCCGTTGTGGGCACTTCCAGCAAGCGGTCATCCATCTACGTTGTTATTTGTTTAGTACCAGATGCATCCTCGGATTTGGGATTCTCCTTCAAGGCGGATCTGTTCTTTATCGATTATCGAATATTCACGAAGCACAAATCGCCTTTCCGTTTCACTTTTTCCACTCTGCCCGTAGATGAGTATCGACCTCCTTGTGTCGATTATATGTGACTTCGGTCACACTTTGGCTTGTTTCGTTGGCCTATCACTTGCTTGGGCATATTCAAGCCATTTTGAGCGCTTCCAATAGGTAGTAAATTTGTCTAGCTATGTTGTTATCTATTCTAATTCGAATGGATCCTCTGGTTTGGGATTCTCCTTCAAGATAAGTTTCTCAAAATCGACTACTTGTGAAAGTGAGAGTGTTACAAGGAGACTCGTGTTCAGACCATTTTTTTCCCTTTTTTTTATATGTTCATTCATGTGATGCTTCACGAATTTCTCCACATGGATGTGTATAATTCTTCAAATTGATCCTGTATATTCGATTGCGAGAAAGGAATGATGCGGAGCTCTAAATTGCACAAAATTATAGTGCCCAAGTGCAAGAGGAGTTTGAGGGTGAAGCGGCACACCAATATGCGCTGATTGACAATACAGGTGGAATGCTTCAATTGGATAAACCTTGGCTTTGATCCACTTTGACAAGGTGGCATGGCTCATTGTTCAAGTAACAAGGATAAATCACCTAGTATTTTTGACAGAAAAATGGATCTGTTTTATGAAATGCCAATTTCAAAGGATCGAAGGAGAGGGCATGATGTTTCCCAAAATGAGACTATGATGTTTCTGGAGAGAGAGAACAAGGAAAACCTTTATAAAATATTGGAGAGGCCTTGTACAGAATTAGAATCAGCCACTCAGAGTACAATTTCAGATTCCACAGAGAATGGGTGTTGGGGGCAATGGAATGTGATGCCTTTGATCAATATCGATTTGTAGAAATACCCGGTGAGTGGTACCGGATCTGATGCGGTGATAGTTATGGTTTGACTAAGAAGAAGACGGAGTTCTAGTTGTTTATCACCAAAACGCTCACTTTGTTCATGGTGGCGTGCGAGAGGCTTCGAGGAGAAAAGTTGTACCCAGAGAATGGATTTTCATGATGCTCTGGAAGAGGATTCAAATAAAATATGCTTGAATCATCACGAACACTACAATGGAATCTATCAAAGTCCTATTCTGTCTCAACATAATCCATCTTTTGAGTGCTTCTATCTTCCCGGAGTTGCTCCCGAGGATTCCAAGAAGGCATGTTTCAATCACCCCCTTTCCTATGCCAAGCATGGCCGTTAACGAGGATATGGATCTTTAGGGGCGAGAGGAAGAGAAGTTGCGCGAGTTTGTGTTCTTTGTTGCCCGAGCCACAGTCCGCACGTGCGTGGCCATGAGATATAGCGTTTAAAACAGGCATGTTAAATCTACTCCTTGTAATAGTTTTCTACCTTCTTTCAGTATCTTGAAATGAATTTTCTTTCCTCTTGAATGGCGCCTAGACAAATGTTTTCGTGGTTGTTTATATCGCTGCTTGATTGTGTTGGTTGTCCCTTTAAATCTCGTTCCAATTTCGCTGGTTTTGCTTGGAATGTTCTTTCCTCTCTTATAGCTTACTCTGTTTATATTTGTCTAAATGGGCTACTGCAATATTGAGTGATGCAGTCTAGTTCATAGGGAAGGAAACATTATTGAGTCTTGTTTGCTTATATGACCCTCTTTTAAAAGAATTTTGTGATGGTAATTATATTAGAAGGCTTACTATATGGAAGGTTAAGCCTTCATATCTCTATCTGGTTGAGTAAATACGTATTTCCTGTTTAGGGCTCTCCTGTTTTGCTAAAAGGTACATTAATAGTGACGTTGTGTTCTAAAACTGGTTTAAGCCTGTGGGCATTCCTTACTTTCTGTTTAATTGGAAAATGGCATTAGGGTCTTGTTTTAGAACTGTACATGGTTGAATTTTGTACCTAGTTCTAGAGGAGGAATAACCTGACATCTATTTTGGCCCCTACGTGTTGAGAACATTACTATACCTACTTCTGGTTCAAACTCTTGTTTGATTAAAGTAAGGGGGAAACATTGTAAGTTTTATTGAATGAAATTTGTACAAATTTTATTAAGGTCGCAAGCAAGCTATTAATAGGCGGACCGAAACAAAAGTTGTAGGTGAATCCATGGTATTGTACTTGTGAACTCGTTTCCTGTTGGATGATAGTTGTTTACAGTGATAATATAATAGGTGGTTACTATATTCATCTGTTTGATATTTGCTAGACATGTCCTTGATAAGCCCACATGGATCGGTAAATTTTCCAACTTCTATACCATTGGCAAGGAGTTCATAGAACTTCTAGGCCTGACTGCCCTACGTAACCTTCCTGATGGATTTGTGCGTTGGTTCTTATTTTGTGCTTGTACTCGTGGTAAGGCCTTTTGAGTCTGGGGCATCGCTGGTGTATTACCCACCGTGTATCGAATCCCTTTGTTTTCGAACTCGAATATCTTATGCTTCGAACTTGGTTACTAAAAGTCCCATTTTGTGGCCTTGTTAAGGAAATCAATTTTTATTTTTTTATTTTAAAATACTTTTTGGCTTGTCGGAAATATATAAAAATTACTAACGACTTTTGGGTTTAGCCTTCCCTTATTTTATGTCGAGAGGTTGACGATTAGGATAAGGTTGTTGGTAGAATAATGGCCCTTTTTGTGTCTCTTTTGTACGCTTTGAAAGAGTGGAATTGTTTGGTTAACTAGTCCTATGTTTAAGAAATCCTACATGAAGGTAGTGGTAAAGCTCCTTGGTTAAAACTGAAACTATAGTTGTTTTTCTTTTAAGGGCATCGAACCCTAATTATTGCTATGAAGCCTCCCCTTGTGAGAATTGGATAACGTCATTTTGCTTCGCGCCTACGATCATGATTAGTATGTTTTGTCTTCTCTTGGACCCCTTTAGTTGGATGGAGTAAGTTTTGGATTCCAATCACGTAATCCATAGGATTACATGAAGGAGATATCAACACTCTTGACCTTCTTGTTCCTAACCCATAAGGTCTTGCCTTGATTTATGTGATTTTGTTCTTACTGGTGTTTTGACTTTCTCCTTGCTGGATGGTTTAGAATTCTTTCTCATGCGAATAATTTTGGAGTTGTGGGTTGTGTTTTTAATCCATTTTTTTGAATTAGAACTTTCCTTTCTTGATATTGTTAAATGTTAGCTTACTGTTGCAATGTGTAGCCTTAACATGCTCAGTTCTCGTGAACTGATTCTAGCTAGTATTTGTGCAGATGGATTATGCGAGTAGATTAAAGGAAAGAGTTGTAAAGTTTTCATCAGTGCAATTTATGAGGTTCCTTCTAAAATTGCCCAATGTGAGGTAAATTTTGTAATAGTGCTTGCAAAGGAGTTTAGAAGACCTCTTGCCTTGGGATATTCTGAAATTTCGTGATGATGTTGTCTTGTCCTTCTGTAGGTAAACTGGTAACTTACCTTTGTAAGAAATGGTATTCAATCTTTACATTGATATGAGTATTGTAAAACTTTGATCTTGAGAATAAATTGTCAAGTTAAATCTTTCTAAGACTGAGTGACAATATATTATAAGTAAAGTCAAATGGGTCGGTTAACCCTCAAAGAAGCTAAACAAAAATAATAATTTTATATTCAACAAATAAATGTGGAGGTGATCTATTTGAAATCAAATAATTCCATGAGTTATCAAAATGAAACCATCCTTTGTGAAGTAAAAATTATATAACTTGATATCCCTAGCTACACTAGCGAACATTATCCTTTCTTTGGTGAATTCTTAAAATGGTCCTAAGGTGAAACAAATTGTTAGTTGTTGTAAGATAATAAGATTTAATAAGTAGGAGGAATCAGTCTCGAAATCACGCAATCTATCTCTTAGCCATTGGATGGTAAATTGTTTTATTTTTATAAAACTCAATTATTCAAGCCTAAGTAAATTTTTAATAATTGTTAAGTTCTCAAGCCTCAATTAAATCTTGGTAATAACAAATGAGGTCTTGAAGATGATTTCGACTCAACCTTCTCCCTCTAACCTTTCTCCAAGGTGCCTTGTCTTTCTTCTCTTAAGTATGTTAAACGTAAACCCATGTTGTCATATGGGCATGAACAAGTTCTAGTAGCGTAAGTGTTAATAGATGGCCTTGTGAAATTAAATTACCCCTTTCTCTAAACAAATGAATTAAGCAAATGAATGTCATAATAGAGAAGATTAAAGATGATTACTCAGTGTAAAAAGAATAAACTTAGCTTGGTAAGATGAATTATATGAATCATACCTTGAGCATCCTTGAAAACGTAAACTAAGAATTGCAAGATGTATTTTTAAAATAAATAATCCTCAAGAATATCTCATTGTGGATGGCCCTAACTGTTAGTGTGTTCTATGGATGGACCTCTATGTTGTCATGTCAAAAAAAAAGTGTATTGTCCTTTTGGGTGTGAATGTTTATGTTTTTGACCTTGTGGTCATCCCCGTAACAAGTTGTTCACAGTGTTAGTTGTATCCTTGGTGACGACATGTCACGTCATGTTACATGTCAAGCAAGTTCAAAAAAAAAATTATCCTATCTTTTACTGTGTTGTTCGTGTGTGTGAATTTGTGGGTCGTTACACTTGGTATCAGAGCGTAAGTTCATGCTCTCGAACCTATGGGCCGGATTGGTGTTATATGATGATGTTACATGGTGGTGGTGGTGTTACATGATGATACTGCATGATGATGATGATGTTGCATGATGGTGGTAGATATTGGAAGAGTAATGTGCTTTAAACGTGATGTGATTATTGTCGTAATTGTGATATTGTGAACGCACGTGATGTGTATGTCACTTTGTGTGTGTTTGTGATCATGTTGATACGTTAGGGATGGGAGTATTCTCTCTCCTTCTTGTGGATTCTAGGAAGATTTTACGTGTGAATTATTGTTTGTGATGTGTGAAAAGAATTCTAATGTGGATGACGTAGTGTTGGAGCATTGTGGCATATTGTGATATGTGGGTGTATCAATGTGTTGTATGACCAGTTTGATGTTAAAAGAAATGAGTTGTATCATGATGTTTTTACCATGTTTTGAAGAAATGTGTGTACCACCTTGCTATGTTGCAATGGATGTTATGTTGTGATGTACTATGTTCATCGTATGTGTGACTGTGCAAATGGGTAATGCTTCATGTTGTGATTTTGGGTCATACGGTGAGTGTATGAACCCTATCGTATGGTGATTGTGCTTTGGGTGCAGAATGTGGTAAAGTGATGTATTACACCCTGTGGATGTATGATTGTGATCTACCCTGTATACATACCATACGTGAGACGTTATGGTAGTTATGTGTGTGCCACCGTTATGTTAGTGATGTTGTTGTATGTTATGTTGTGAACCCTACGCTAACCGATCCTGAGGGAAATCGGTAGAAGTGTATGTTGAGAGTGAGGAATGGTGTACCATGGGTCAATAACTCGAGTGAAAACTCGGTTTAGTATATTACATGTGATTCTTTCCTCTCTCCATATGTGGTTGTATGTACACAACCTAGGTGCAACTATGACTATGTTTAGCCTTGTCGAAGTGGTGGCGGGATGATTCAGATGGAGGTGATGATAGTGGTATTATTGATATGTATTTTACGAGTTGAGGCTCGAGGTTCCGAGTGCTAGTAACTCGTTGAGTACCCCTTTGGTGGCTAGATAAGGCCACACAGTTATCGTAATGTGACATCATTATAAGTTGATTTTATTCGTAATTGATTTTTTTCTTTATTTTGTAAGGACCAACAACTTTTCTTGATTGCAATGCTTTACAATTTTGGGCATTTCCTTGGTTTGTGGCACTAACATGGGGATTTTGATACTAACTTTGGCTATTTGGCCATTTATTTTAGCTTGATTTGGGATCTTCTTTTAAATTTGGAATTTTTACCACCTTGCCCAAGGCTTGTACTTTGCCACTTGGCACTTTGAATTGGATTGTTGTGTTGGTTCTATTGTCATGATGTGTGGAATAGGGTCATAGGATGCACCATGGATTGGTTGGACCTATGGACCCGCTTCATTGTATGGGGGTACGCCCCAAGGAGTACATATAACTAGCGGGTTGTTGAACCACGCGTTATTATGTCACTTGGGTTAGGAGTGTTCGAACTCTATGTGTCTTGGACCATAGGGTCAACCGGCCTCCTTGAGGGAGGCATAAGAGTTTGAGGGAGGCATAAGAGACTTGAGGGAGGCATAAGAGTTTGAGGGAGGCTTATGATATTTGTGTGTATGGTTGATGTTTCTGGGATATATGTTGAGTTATTGTCTGTTTGGTAGTGGTCTTTTGATGTATGTGTTACTCATGTCAGATGGATATGTGTTGTGATGTTGTGGTTATGTCATTGATTCCCTTGTGGACACTATGTACCTGTAGCATGGTTTGGTGTTATGTGAATTTTTCATTGATGCAAATTGAGGAAATGTCTGGTGGATTGTAGTACTGTTTTGGTTAAGTATTTTGGTATGTCAGTCATTGATGTGTGTCGAGTACTATGTTATGTGGACTGTGCCTATTCCATTCCGTATTTGAGTAACCTTTATGTGGTGTAATACAATCTTGAAGTATATACTTGTGTGCTTGTGAATCTGTAGGGTCTTGTGAACCTGATAGGGTGTTGTGTTAGCAGTTCATGTTGGGCACCCACAATAAGGAATAAATCAAAACTCTTCAATGATGATATTTAAAAAAAAAAAAGAAACTAAAACTAGAAATAATGATAATGGAAAGAGACTAATGAAATGATGAACAAGAAAGAACTGCCAATCTTCACAGAACATTGAAAGTTAAAATTTCTACCAAATGTTCCTAAGGCTACCCTGTGGCCGTGCTTTAATCAACTAAAATTTTAAACCATAGGGTGTGTTTTTCTTCTTTATCTATCCCTTGTTGCGTACCATTTCCTTTCCTCTGTGTAAGGTCGCATCGAGGACGATGCTTTTTTAAGGGGAGGAGAATGTAATGTCCCCAACCACCTAACTTGCCGATTGTCTTGGTCGTCACGTTTTTCTACTTTGGCGTGAGACAGTGGGAGTCGGTGGAGTGTTGGGCGCATCTTCCTTTTATTAAATTTTTGATTTGCAAATCTTCTGTTGACTTCCATGGCCTGTGTGCCTTCCTCTGTCTTGGAGAATGCGTGTTCTTTCCTGTCTCTTGCCTTGTTGCATTTTCTTCCCCCTTCCTGTGTAATGTGAGTCCAAATCTTTCCTTCCTCGTGTGCATGTTTCTTCCGCTCCGTCGTGGATGAGGGCCTATGCTAGAAAAGTATGGACGTGGGTTTTTTGTCGCTTCTCTGAGGCGTTTCGGTGAAAAAGGTGCAATGTTCCTTTTTGTTGGGTGTGTGGGTTTGGTATGGCGGTTTTAGATGAAGCTACGATGCAGGCGCGTTACCTCCACTTTCTTTGGGTGCCATGAGGTGTTTTCGAGTCGGGAATCCACAAAGAAATGACCTGCATGATAAGTAGCCGAGCGCGCAGTGTGTGTTCTGATGTAGTGGAAGCCGTTGTAGGCGCTTCCAAAGTTAGCGGTCGTCCATCTACGTTGTTATCATGCTCAAGATCTGCGATGCATCCTCAGATTTGGGATTCTCCTTCAAGGCGGATCATTCTTTTTATCGAAATATTCACGAAGCACAAATCGCCTTGCCGTTTCACATTTTCCACTCTACCCGTAGATGAGTATCTACCTCCTTGTGTCCGATTCTGGTGACTTCGGTCACACTTTGGCTCGTTCCTGTTGGCCTATCAAGCTTGGCTGTATTCAGGCCGTTTTGAGCACTTCAACAGGCAGGCTATCCAACTATGTTGTTATCTGTTCTACTTCGAATGCATCCTCTGGTTCGGGATTCTCCTTCAAGATATGTTTCTCAAAATTGACTAAGTGAAAGTGAGAGTGTTACAAGGAGACTCGTGTTCAGACCATTTTTTCCCTTTTTTTTCTATGTTCATCCTGTGATGCTTCACGAATTTCTCCACTGCGGATGCGTATAATTCTTAAAATTGATCCTGTATATTCAGTTGCAGAAAGGAATGATGGCGAGCTCTAAATTGCAGAAAATTATAGTGCCCAAGTGCAAGAGGAGTGTGAGGGTGAAGCGGCACAGCCAATATGCGGGCTTCAATTGGATAAACCTTGGCTTTGATCCACTTCGACAAGGTGGCATGGCTCATTGTTCAAGTAACAAGGACAAATCACCTAGTATTTTTGACAGAAAAATGGATCTATTTTATGAAATGCCAATTTCAAAGGATCGAAGGAGAGGGCATGATGTTTCCCAAAATGAGACTATGATGTTTTTGGAGAGAGAGAACAAGGAAAACCTTTATAAAATATTGGAGAGGCCTTGTACAGAATTAGAATCAGCCACTCAGAGTACAATTTCAGATTCCACAAAGAATGGGTGTGTGGGGGCAATGGAATGTGATGGCTTTGATCAATATTGATTTGTAGAAATACACATTAGTGGTACCGGCTCGATGCGGTGATAGTTATGGTTTGGTAGAGAAGAAGACAGTTCTAGCCGTTTATCAACCAAAACGCTCCACTTTGTTCATGGTGGCGTCAGAGAGCTTCGGGAAGAAAAGCTGTACCCCGAGAACGGATTTTCATGATGCTCTGGAAGAGGATTCAAATAAAATATGCTTGAATCATCACGAACACTACAATGGAATCTATCAAAGTCCTATTTTGCCTCAACATAATCCATCTTCTGAGTGCTTCTATCTTCCCGGAGTTGCTCCCGAGGATTCCAAGAAGGCATGTTTCAATCACCCCCTTTCCTATGCCAAGCATGGCCGTTAACAGGATATGGATCTTCAGCTGGCGGAGGAAGAGAAGTTGCGCAGGTTGTGTTGCTGTTGCCCGAGCCCTAGTCTGCACGTGCGTGGCCATGATTTTTAGCGTTTAAAACAGGCATGTTAAATCTACTCCTTGTAATAGTTTTCTACCTTATTTCAGTATCTTGAAATGAATTTTCTTTCCTCTTGAATGGTGCCTAGACAAATGTTTTTGTGGTTGTTTATATCGCTACTTGATTGTGTTGGTTGTCCCTTTAAATCTCGTTCCAATTTTGTTGGTTTTGCTTGGAATGTTCTTTCCTCTCTTATAGCTTACTCTGTTTATATTTTTCTAAATGGGCTACTATGCAATATTGAGTGATGCAATCTAGTTCGTAGGGAAGGAAACATTATTGAGTCTTATTTGCTTATATGACCCTCTTTTAAAAGAATTTTGTGATGGTAATTATATTAGAAGGCTTACTATATGGAAGATTAAGCCTTCATATCTCTATCTGGTTGAGTAAATACGTATTTCCTATTTAGGGCTCTCCTGTTTTGCTAAAAGGTACATTAATAGTGACGTTGTGTTCTAAAACTTGTTTAAGCCTGTGGGCATTCCTTACTTTCTGTTTAATTGGAAAATGGCATTAGGGTCTTGTTTTAGAACTGTACATGGTTGAATTTTGTACCTAGTTCTAGAGGAGGAATAACCCGACATCTATTTTGGCCTCTACGTGTTGAGAAAATTACTATACCTACTACCTGGTTCAAACTCTTGTTTGATTAAAGTAAGGGGGAAACATTGTAAGTTTTATTGAATGAAATTTCTACAAATTTTATTAAGGGTCGCAAGCAAGCTATTAATAGCTGGACGAAAACAAAAGTTGTAGGTGAATCCATGGTATTGTACTTGTGAACTTGTTTCCTGTTGGATGATAGTTGTTTACAGTGATAATATAATAGGTGGTTACTATATTCATCTGTTTGATATTTGCTAGACATGTCCTTGATAAGCCCACATGGATCGGGTAAATTTTCCAACTTCTATACCATTGGCAAGGAGTTCATAGAACTTCTAGGCCTGACTGCCCTGCGTAACCTTCCTGATGGATTTGTGCGTTGGTTCTTATTTTGTGCTTGTACTCGTGGTAAGGCCTTTTGAGTCTGGGACATCGCTGGTGTATTACCCACCGTGTATCGAATCCCTTTGTTTTTGAACTCGAATATCTTATGCTTCGAACTTGGTTACTAAAAGTCCCATTTTGTGGCCTTGTTAAGGAAATCAATTTTTATTTTTATTTTAAAATACTTTTTGGCTTGTCGGAAATATATAAAAATTACTAACGACTTTTGGTTTAGCCTTCCCTTATTTTTATGTCGAGAGGTTGACGATTAGGATAAGGTCATTGGTAGAATAATGGCCGTTTTTGTGTCTCTTTTCATGCGCTTTGAAAGAGTGGAATTGTTTGGTTAACTTGTCCTATGTTTAAGAAATCCTACATGAAGGTAGTGGTAAAGCTCCTTGGTTAAAACTGAAACTATAGTTGTTTTCTTTTAAGGAAGTCGAACCCTAATTATTGCTTTGAAGCCTCCTTGTGAGAATTGGATAACGTCATTTTGCTTCGCGCCTACGATCATGATTAGTATGTTTTGTCTTCTCTTGGACCCCTTTAGTTGGATGGAGTATGTTTTGGATTCCAATCACGTAATCCATAGGATTACATGAAGGAGATATCAACACTCTTGACCTTCTTGTTCCTAACCCATAAGGTCTTGCCTTGATTTATGTGATTTTGTTCTTACTGGTGTTTTGACTTTCTCCTTGCTGGATGGTTTAGAATTCTTTCTCATGCGAATAATTTTGGAGTTGTGGGTTGTGTTTTTAATCCATTTTTTTGAATTAGAACTTTCCCTTCTTGATATTGTTAAATGTTAGCTTACTGTTGCAATGTGTAGCCTTAACATGCTCAGTTCTCACGAACTGATTCCAGCTAGTATTTGTGCAGATGGATTATGCGAGTAGATTAAAGGAAAGAGTTGTAAAGTTTTCATCAGTGAAATTTATGAGGTTCCTTGTAAAAATGTCCAATGTGAGGTAAATTTTGTAATAGTGCTTGCAAAGGAGTTTAGAAGACCTCTTGCCTTGGGATATTCTAAAATTTCGTGATGATGTTGTCTTGTCCTTCTGTAGGTAAACTGGTAACTTACCTTTGTAAGAAATGGTATTCAATCTTTACATTGATATGAGTATTGTAAAACTTTGATCTTGAGAATAAATTGTCAAGTTAAATCTTTCTAAGACTGAGTGACAATATATTATAAGTAAAGTCAAATGGGTCGGTTAACCCTTAAAGAAGCTAAACAAAAATAATAATTTTATATTCAACAAATAAATGTAGAGGTGATCTATTTGAAATCAAATAATTCCATGAGTGATCAAAATGAAACCATCCTTTGTGAAGTAAAAATTATATAACTTGATATCCCTAGCTACACTAGCGAACATTATCCTTTCTTTGGTGAATTCTTAAAATGGTCCTAAGGTGAAACAAATTGTTAGTTGTTGTAAGATAATAAGATTTAATAAGTAGGAGGAATCAGTTTCGAAATCACGCAATCTATCTCTTAGCCATTGGATGGTAAATTGTTTTATTTTTATAAAACTCAATTAGTCAAGCCTAAGTAAAATCTTTAATAATTCTGGTTAAGTTCTCAAGCCTCAATTAAATCTTGGTAATAACAAATGAGGTCTTGAAGATGATTTCGACTCAACCTTCTCCCTCTAACCTTTCTCCAAGGTGCCTTGTCTTTCTTCTCTTAAGTATGTTAAACGTAAACCCATGTTGTCATATGGGCATGAACAAGTTCTAGTAGCGTAAGTGTTAATAGATGGCCTTGTGAAATTAAATTACCCCTTTCTCTAAACAAACGAATTAAGCAAATGAATGTCATAATAGAGAAGATTAAAGATGATTACTCAGTGTAAAAAGAATAAACTTAGCTTGGTAAGATGAATTATATGAATCATACCTTGAGCATCCTTGAAAACGTAAACTAAGAATTGCAAGATGTATTTTTAAAATAAATAATCCTCAAGAATATCTCATTGTGGATGGCCCTAACTGTTAGTGTGTTCTGTGGATGGACCTCTATGTTGTCATGTCAAAAAAAAAAGTGTATTGTCCTTTTGGGTGTGAATGTTTCCGTGCTGACCTTGTGGTCATCCCCGTAACAAGTTGTTCACAGTGTTAGTTGTATCCTTGGTGACGACATGTCGCGTCATGTTACGTGTCAAGCAAGTTCAAAAAAAAATTATCCTGTCTTTTACTGTGTTGTTCGTGTGTGTGAATTTGTGGGTCGTTACACTTGGTATCAGAGCGTAGGTTCATGCTCTCGAACCTATGGGCCGGATTGGTGTTATATGATGATGTTACATGGTGGTGGTGGTGTTACATGATGATCTTTGCATGATGATGATGATGTTGCATGATGGTGGTAGATATTGGAAGAGTAATGTGCTTTAAACGTGATGTGATTATTGTCATAATTGTGATATTGTCGTAATTGTGATTATCTCGTTAATTAAACTTTTCTATTTTTATAACTTCAAGGTCATCTATTGGATGACGTTTAATTTGATAGACCTAAGATGAAGACATGAATGGAATGTTGGAAATAAGTCGATACAAATTATATACATACATGCCCTACACATATTCCACAACTGCCTAAATAATATCTACTATCTATGACTTATTTTATAGTTTTGATCTTGTTCATATTATATATTTACAACTACATTATAAACTATATTAAAAAATTATACAGTGGCCTATGTGGCCGTTACCATAGTTATGAAACTGGGAGGCGGAAGGCCATGGCTGACTTGTCCTCTCCCCCTTTGAAACGCAATAGGGTCGAGACCCTCAACCCACGCCAACCACTATGCGGATTTTTCGTCGTCCCACCCTCAAGCCACTGTGTTGGCATCGCGTGGACATGGATGCCCGACACAAAAAAATTGCCAATTAGCCGACGCGCACGCGGATGGTTGTGAGTAGTTAGAGGTCATTGATACATCTCACATGCATTAGTTGTGCTCCACTTTAATATCATTTCAATCTCACATGCATTATTCATATGAGTGTAATTGGTGCATAAAGGGGCAAAAATTAGAAAGGGGAAATCCGTAAGGGTAAAGATTTGAAACCCAACCACATTGATTATATCTTGTAGAACTTAGTAAGCCTCGTTTTTAATTTTAAGCTTGACTAATTGCAAGGAAGTGGACGAAGAATGAACAATCATTTATAATTAAGCATGTCCAATGGTTGATGATATGAGTGACATTATCTGTCAATCGAACTTTTCTATTTTTTTATAACTTCAAGGTCATCTATTGGATGACGTTTAATTTGGTAGGTAAGATGAAAACATGAATGGAAAGTTGGAAATAAGATGATAAAAATTATATACATACATGCCCTACACATATTCTACAACTGCCCAAATAATATCTACTATCTATTTAAAATATAATTATCAAATCAATAATTAGATTTTTAATTTTTCAATTGTTACAATGTAATTACTATTAATTTCTATTAGTATGTTAATAAATACCCTTTTTGTATAAATGTTAGAACTATATACCGTATTAGAAATTTCTATTCCTAACATAAAAGAAATTAGAGTCCTTATCAATAAAAACAAATTATAGATTTATGGTCATGATCAAATATATAAATAATATACGGCATTTTAGTGTAAAATTAGTAAATAGAGTGATGGTGCCATGAAATACTCATATCCCATGATAGAAAAGAAACGAGGCCTCACTTGTTTTCCCGTTATCGTAGTTTCTATGTTTTAAGTAGTGTGCAGAAAAAGTAGGCGGGTGCATTGCCAGTATTGACTGACAATGACACACAATAATAAGTCCAGTTGTAATTCCAATTGCAAAGATAGGAATCCTTAAACAAAGCTGGCTTCCGCAGTAGTACAGTTTTGGGTGTCGGCAAGGATGAATTATTATTATAAGAATCTACAGGAAGTACAGATTGCATATCTCCCCACAGGTGATGTGTCTCATAGACCCCGCACATGTCAAGTAACAATGGCCTTCCTAGCCCGCCACAGGATGACATCACATGGACACCGCCTCCAGGGTTGTGCATAGACAGGGACATGAATGTTTACCTAATGTATAACTTTGTTGCTTTTTAGTTAAAAATATTGACTTCGGACCATTTTAGCGCCAATTTTACAAGGTTCGTTTTAGCGCCAATTTTACAAGGTTTCCAAACTAAAGCTGCTCGAAATTAATATTTAATACTTATATCACACTAAATCTGTATTTTTCCTGCTCTGCTCTGCAACTGTATTTGCTATGAAGGAGAACACAGGTAACTTTAAATTATTTAAAATTAAAATTATCAAATAATAAATCATTTGTTTATTATCTATATATTTGTTTTTAATCCCAGTTTTCATATTGTAATCATTTGAAACCATTTAATCCATCATTCTTATTGTTTTTAATCTGTATAATGTCATAAATACTAAAATTTTATGACTTCTTACTTAGTAAATTTATAGAAAAACTGTGATTTTTACTGCTGAAATGGAAGGTTGAATGACTATAATTCAAATTAATGTTTTCTTGAGGACTTACTCTTTGATTTATTGACAATTTTAAACGATTTTTTTTTAATATTATTTATATACAATTTTATTTTTAAAAGATTCTTCAATTTTGTGAATTTCATAGATTTAAAAAAAACTTGAAATTTGTTTGTGTTCATTTTTTTCCTCATACCAGGCCTGCTGGTAGATGGATCCATTTTCAAGAAGACGTTCAAGTTTATTTTCACCCTGTCAATCACAAGGGTTACAATCTACTTCAAGAAGCTTTCAAGACTATGCAGGGTTTTCATACCAAGATGGAAATTATTTTCCCTACTCACAAGAAACAAACAAAGATGCAATGCAATATGGTAAATCTGTTGCAGAGTCACAAGTCAACATAAATGTAACACCTCGTGATGTTTATGATGTGGAGGACAATCACAATGTGTTTACTGATGATATTGACTTAAACCATGGGCCTAATAATTTTATGGAAGAAGATTTTGAAGTTGTGGAAATTGTCCTTGCAACTCAAACATTTGACAATGATATTAATTGCAACCAAGATACAACCAAGCAGCAAAAGGAGGAGCTTTGGCCAAAATTTGCTGTGCAAGCTTTGATTCTAAAATATGAAGAAGTGTATACAGATTTAAACCAAGGAAATCTTGGTAAAAAACATTGGGATAAAATAGCGGAAGATATAAACAAACAGTGTGGAACATGTTTTATGGGCATTCAATGTAAGTATAAGTGGAATAGATTGAAAAAGACATTCAAGAAAGAGAAACAATTGCAAAATACCACAAGAGCAAAACCATCTTCATGGAGTTTATATGACGATATGGATCGCATAATAGGGAATACTCCAAAAGTAATTGGACTTATGAATGGTTTTAATGGAAGTGAATGGGTCAATAGTACTTCTACTATACCCAAAAATGACATGAAAGAGAAATCACTTGAAGAAAATCCATCCATAAATATTGACAATGTTGAAGAAAAAAGATCAAATGAAGAAATCAATTTGAACAAGATTGGAATTGAAGGCAAACGTGCAAAAAGAAAAAGAGCCTCTCATGAAGACTTTGGAGAGAAGATGGAAAAAAGTTTGTTGCATTTTACTCAAACAATGAAGGAAATTGAACTTGCAAGAATGGAACAAGAGAACAAACGGATGGACAAAATATTAGATGTGCAGCTCCAAATTGCAAAGCTTTTTTCTCAGGTAAATCCTCATATTTATCTTTGTATGAAAAAGTACATGTGCATATATCATTAACACCAAAATATTTGTCATTTTATGGATTGAAAATCATATCAATTCCCCACACTAGCTCTATATTGTCTATCCCATTCACGGAGCATAATATCTCTTTGTGCCTTACCTTGATCTCTTTCGATAGCTTGATTACGAATCTCAACTTCAGAATTAGGATGTGGATCTACTTGGATCTCTGGTTCATCTTCATTATTCATTTGTAAGAAATTATGCAGTATGCAACATGCCACAATAATTTTTGGCACTTTTTCCAATTCCACACCCACATCGCGAAGAAATCTCCATCTTTTTTTGAGTAAGCCAAATGCATTCTCAATTTTTACACGACCTCTAGACAAGTATTTGTCAAACAATGTATGCGATGGAGAGATATTTCCTTTAAATGGCTTCAACAGGTATGGCGATATTGGGTAGGCAGAATCTCCAATTACTTGTGGATAGATAATGTTTCCTTCAATCTGAAATGTTGGAGATGCTAATACCTCTCTTTTTGATTGGTTTTAATTGCGAAAGTTCCTTGAAGTGATCATAAATTTCATCATGAGCACCGCCAGGAGCATTGACGCAGACATCCCAAAATATTTTTTGAGCATCACATATTCCTTGTAGCAAAACACTATGTAGAAATGATGTCTATTTACATAGTTCATAGGAGTATAATGTTTTTGTGGACAATATGACAGCTTAATATGAGTGCCATCAACTGCACCGCATATGGTAGGAAGTAGAGTCAAAGTCTGAAAATCACTTAGTATCTTCTGCAATCTGCTGCCTGATGGAATAGTTAAATATTGATTTTGTAACTTTTGGATGATAATATTAACAATGACCATAGTGAATTTTCTCACAGTTGATTCGCCCACACAATACAATTCTGCAATTGTATATGTAGGTGTCCCTTGTGCAAGACGGCGTAAAACCAAACATAATGCTTTTCTGGGTGGTATTGGATCTCTAACAAATTGAACTGTGTAGAAGCTTGGCATATGTGGTTGTAATTTTGACAAGAGTGAATTGAAAAGAGGAAAAGACATTCTATAATGGCGACGGTATAAAACATCACAATAATGTGGTTGTTGCTCCCATATTTCTTGTTGAATTAAATTCCAGAATGTGCTCTTGCCTTGAAACATCCACCATTCTCTATATGATTCCATTGACAATGATTCTCTTTCTTCATATATCAACATCATTTGCATAAAATAATTGAAAAACATGTTTGATATACTTGTGGAAGAAGAGTGTGTCAATGCATCTCTAATCAAATCTTGCCAAAAAATGATAAATTTAGGATCCATGCCTATTGATCACTCCTGTTACCTGCAATAAGAATGTAATGTTTCTTGTTATTGATCATTGTATATCAGGAACTTGAAATTTGATTCCAGAAAAAATACATACAAACCTCTTAAATTATTTAAGTAAATGCACTAAATACGAGCAAACTTAGAGATGCCATTTTCTAGTAATGTATATTTCATATTAGGATATCAAGGATTTTATTGCATGTTGTTACATATGACTATATTTTCAATTGGAGCAGAATGTGTTTTGTTATGTTTTTAGTAGTTATTTATTTAAATATTCATCATTTTTTTGGGTTTGTTGTTATTGATTTTTGACAGAATGTGAATGTGATTTTTGTTCCAAATTCTTCTATTAAATAACTTAGAAAAATGATATTTTAAGTTGCAATGCAATCCCATGATCTTCACAACACATAATGAGAATAGTGATTTGCATTATAAAATGTACCAAAATTTTCTTGCATTATATATTCATACCTTATTCTTTAGTGGCAAATCCTGTATTTAGCACCCACAAAATCCTCCCTTATTCATACATTTAAAGCATACCTGTAAATTGTTTTTCACTGCTCCATCGTTCTGCTCTCTGTTGGGCACGGTTGGTTTGGGGTATTTATTAAATTTTAATTGTTTAATGTTTTTTTGAACAAATCCCGTTCCCTCCAATTGTTGGCACGCAATGCAATTTTATTTGTTGAATAATTACTTTATTTAAACTGGAATAGACATATTTATTGTTAGTTTAAATGCAGAGCATGCGCGGCGCACGCCTAGGCGGCGGGAGGGATGGGCTGGATGGTGCGTATGGACGCGCTCTAGCTGCCCTCAGGCAGCGCTGCGCGAGGCGGTTTACATGCCATGTGTGGTGGTCTTGAGAAAGTCACTGCAGACGAGAGACGTTGGAATTTGGATTATCTTAAAATGTACTATGGATTCGAATGCGTTTTTATTTGTGAAGTCTCAGCACAACTACAAAGGACGCTTCCACCATGTGCAGAGTGACTAGAAGCTCTTCTTGATTTCAACTACTCTCTGCAGAATCGCTATGTAATCACCCGGCCATAATGTTCCCTCCCTCCTTCCACATGTCCTCTTCTAAATTTGTGCTTGTGCTCCTTTACGTAACCTAATCATACCTACCTGACATTTATTTCTAGTTTTAACGAGTAACATACACTGCACATGCAGCAAAAACAATGCAAAATGCGCGCTAGAGGGCGCCCTCTATGCATGCGCTCTTTTGCAGCAGTACTTGGGAGTTTGTGCTGCCGAGGCTAACAAAAGACAGGCGATGGCGATTGACAGGTCCGTAGAAAATTGTGACAGCATTTAATGCATGATAAAATGTTTAAACACAGCGGAAACTGCCACGCTATGTTTTATATTTCTTTTATTACGCCGAAAGGCGTTCTTCAGTTCTGCAAAAAAAAACAACGCGTTCTTCAGTTCTGCAAAAAAAAACAACGCGTTCTTCAGCTGGGTCCAGGCTGAGCGGCCTCTGACAGAGCGCAGAGGCGAGGACAGGGCAAAACCGAGGAAGGGAGCATGGGACCTTGCCCGAAGTGCATCCCGTGGCATAATGAGGTTGGAAACGTAATACATTGCGTGGATAAGGAGTTGAAGTTTCTTGAATGTAAAATTTCTCGTGAATGGTATAAGGGGTTGCGTTTCCTTCTTGCAGGGTGTATGCGGACGGAGGGATACACCAGACGAGGGGCGGAAGTCGGACTATACACGCAACTAGTAGAGAGTTTTCAAGAAAACTAGAAGTGCAGAAAGGAAGACTGTGACTAGACTTGAGCGTGTTGTGCTATAAATATATGTGTAAAGGGTGACTTGTTTTGCTTTATCGAGGGTGTTGCCGTGGTTTTAGCTTTTGCATGGATCGCTTGAGAGGTGGGTTTTTATTTCTTTTTTCCTTCATCACGCTTCGTGAATGAAAAAAAAAGTTCTCGGATAACAGGATGACCCGCCTTTTTGTTTTATTGTCATGGGTTCTAGTAGGCTTTGTGTTGCGGACGGGCATGAATCGCATATACCTTCCTGTCGGTGACTATTGAGAACCATCTCTGCCTGCGCCGATGTAAGTTCTTTGGGGATTTTTTTGTTGTTGCTTCCGTGGTTGATATTAACGGGTTGGGTGAGAGGGTTTTATTTGTTTATTTCCTGTTCCTCCCTGTTTTAGACGCAACTCCAGCGCCTTCCACCCTATGTTTTGTTTGTTTTTCCTTTGTCATAGATTTATTAAAGCGTTCAACTTGCATCGACCTCTCCCCTCTTGCCCCAAAAAATGATTTGGCTTTGCCCTAAAAAAATGATGTCGTTGTTGCCTAATAGTGAAATGTAGTTTTGACGTCATGCCCTTCATTTTAGGGAACGTTTGGGTATTGTTCTTCCAATCTGCGATAATAAGGTAGAAGCAATTTGTCAATGTAGGTGCATTTTACCACCTCTGCAGCATTTGACAGGAAGTTGTTATCATGAAGAGGGGCAACAAGTGAAATCTAGTATTTCTGTTGTTGAAATATTTGTATTACCTTGGATATTTGTTATTTTCTGACCCATGCATATGCTTTCATTCAACAGTGTTTGTGAAGTTAATGAGTCCATCTTGCAATGAATGTTATATGAATCGGTTCTTTAATTAGTCAAACTCAAGCATGACACAAGAATGGCTCTGAACCTAAGAGTAAGAGATGACTCGCGATCTGAAAAAAAGACTCAAATTTTTGCATATCTCGAATCCATAAATAGTGCGGAGTAAATTTTGTTGCTACTTTGTTTAGCCTTCTCAAATGAAAACACATATTCTTTCTTTACAGTTGTTTGGCACCCTTACGAATCAGGAAAAAGTTTTTATTATGTGTCCTTTCTTATGCAAGGTTTGCATTTCTTTTGGTGCTACAAGCAAGAAAATTGATGGAGAATAACAAGCTGTCCTTTTTCCTTGGTTGAATGCACAACAGCATGTTGTGAGGCTTCTTCAAGGCAGTGGGAAAACAAAGGTTGTTGGAAGGGAAAAAGGTAAACTCACGTCTTTACAGTTTTTTAGGTTAACAGAAAATAATGCCTTTCATTGCTTGTAAGTTTTATATCTTTGTTTTCATATGTCTTGCAACCTGAAACTATCCAAACCAGAGCATGAGAAAGCATTAAATTGAACTTGGGACTCCAACCTTTAAAACTTCGCAGAATCAATTTTCATTGTCCATTTATTTTATATTTACGTGTACTTCGATATTCAAACCAGCTCCACCTCAGTATTGACCCATTTTAAAATTTAATAGATTCGGCTGCCATCTTGGTTTCTATTGATGCTTTAGCCCTCTATTTGTTGTGCATTTGAGCATTTGATGAAATTTAGAAAAAAATTTGTAAACATGTCTACTCTTTGCTCCTAGCCTTCATAGTGTTGTCTAATGAATAATTCCTTGCTTGACCAACAGACAAATGTAAAAAAAACAATACAATTTTTTTTGCATTTAGCCTAGTTACATGGTTTAGTGAAAGGTCTAGCTACAAATTAGCTTGTTATATAAAACTTGTAGAATAGATGGAAAAAGTTACTGGAACTTAAAATATTTGTTATTATTGTTCGTTGCCCCTTTTCTTCGATGGAAAAAGTGCAACTGTGGTCACCAAACAACCAATTTCGTAGGCATAAATGTTGCCATATCCACATTCAAAATACATAAGTCGTTGTACAATCTTGTATCAAGTTAGAATGGATAGAAATATTAGTTTCAAATGTTAAGGTTTGGAACTTTTAGAATCCGCTCCAAGCATCTAGTGGTTTTTTGTGCTTTGTTTGCATACAAGTTAATGTTTTATTGTGCATGTTACATGTCTCTATCTGCAAGTTAGCAACTTGTATAAAACTTGTTCAATAGGTGGAAATAGTAAATGAAACTTACATTATGTGTTGTTATTGTTATGGTTAGGTATCTTTTCAATTCAAAAATTAATTTCTGTGAGGTTTTTCTTATGCTTTATGAAAATGCAAAAAATAACTGCCCTGATTAATAATGGCATGAAGGAGCACGTGTTTTTCCTGTTAGCATGATTCCTAGTGTGTCAAGGGATTATCTCCCTAGGAAGCCACTTCAAAGCGTCCCACAAGTTTACCTTGCGGGACGTTAGATTGTTCAAGTGGGAGGCTTTTAAAGCTATCTTCCAACAAAGAAACCTTCATTAACCTCTTCATACATTTTGAGTATGATATTGCTTTCCGTCATGTTTTTTTTTTCTTTTCAGTTTGAAAGAATGAGGACTAGAAACATAATTATCACCGCCCGGTTGGTGTGGATCACATGACACTACACTTGCAAAGAGAAGAATAGTTTAAAATGATTCAGTTTGTTAACGTTTTACACTGCAGGCACTCAAAACTACCTAAACTAGTTATAACAGAATTGGTTAGAGAGCGACTTCACCTTTTGCCACAAATTCTTTTGAATCTATCCAAATTTCGTACAGTTGGACCTCACTCTCACAGATTTGGCCTAGCTTATGCTTCTAAGGAGGTTGCAATGAAATCTGAACCTTCCTATAAATTAAAAAGAATGAGTGTGGCGACTGCAAAAAATGAAAGTGGAAAACATAAAAACAATCTGCAAAGAAAATTCCTGGTGCTAAAGCTTGTGAAAAAAGTTTGAGAAAAATAAATAAATGATAGCCTCCTCCCCAAAGACCTTGTAAAGGAGACTAAAGTTGTAGATTGTATAAAGTTTTAGGCATTTCTATAAGGGCTTTTGCTACAAGTATACCTGTTACGCTAAACCATATTTTAGATCTACAAATAATGGCTCGAATATACTAGTTTAATTTATCTAGCTACTTGTACTCTGGTATTTTGTAGGTATTATTAAACTTAAACCATGATTTGTAACTACATATAATGGTCGGAATATATATATATGTTTATTCTATCTACCTTGTTCTACTTTGGTAACTATGTGCTTCATTTAGTTAAAAATCTATTTTCCCTTTCGTTCTTTTTCAATATCATACAGAGCTTAGGTGTGTTTGAGTGAGGAATATATTTTTTGTATAGCACCACCTCTATGTAGATTTAGTGTGTGCACTATGCGTTCTTGGATTTTCAATTAAATGTGTTGTTAATGGCACTTATGACAATTCAATCTGCATTTCTCATATTTCATGTCTGCTCTTTTTTAGATGTCTTTGGTTCAAAGTTGTCTTTGCTGCAAATCGAATTTCGATGGCTTTGCCCCAAAAAAATGAAGTTGTTGCATGGCAGTGAAATGTAGTTTTGACGTGATCATTTGACGGGAACATTTTTAATACAAGCATTTCCTTTATTTCGTGGAAATGTTATTAGCATGTACTGATATAAATGAAAACTAAAAACATATAAACTCCTCTTGCGTGGTAAAATGGCATGTATAAAATAGGTTCAAATAATGCATAGCTCTATTAAATTCATGATTCAACGAAATTGAAAGCCATGACGAGCTATTATTCAAAACTCTTTTTACTAGGTCATACTTTGTGTACATTCACAACTTCTAGATATTTTGAATTTTGATGCCATGTAAAATCAAGTGTTGGCAAATTTTGGTTAATTGTTTTAATGTGTTATTTTAATGTCCGCTAGAGTCAATGATAACATAATTGATTTAACATTCATTAATTTATTGCTTTTTGTTTGCTTGTTTAACTTATTTATACAAACTCTGTGCTATTATCTCTTAACCTGCTATCAACCTTTTGATCCACTTCAACCTTCCCTTCCACAATGGATTTTAATAAAAAGATATATCCTTCCTCTGTTGTGATTGGTGGCATTGCATTTGATTAACCTATTTATCTTGTTGTGCGTTATCGGCTTTGTTTTCTTGGACATTTGACTGTTTAATCTTTTTCTTATTTCGCAAAGTAACCAAGTCACAAGTTTATCAAAAAAAAAGTGAAATACACTTTTATTAGTTATTCAATAAATGTAACATGTTGTATTTTAATGACATTTCCAATCCTCGTTATTGCCAGGTCTGCTCTAAAGAAAGTACATCCTTCCAACCTTCCAACTTTTGTTTTTCTTCAAAATAAATGTGCTTCTTATTAGATGAAAGTTTAACTTGAGTCCATTCTATCATGTGGGTTTCAATAATTGCTTCTTGTAAGTGTTGGAAGTACTTGTGACAACATGACAGTAATGGAGGAAATGTAACAGTAGTGTTCATACTCCATTTACCTACCACAATACATTATGACAAAATATGTCTACATATACATTGTGCAATATATATGAAGAGTTGAAATTGAAACATAATTTAATATTGTTTTTTAGATTGCTTTTAGATGGTGGATTGTTTTCTATATCGATAATATGGCCCTCAAATATGTGGTCAACAATCTTTTGCAAAAATTTCAGGCAATTACATATGGGGGCCATGTTTAGGGGAAAGGGTGATAACTATGACAAAATATTTTGGGATATTTTTCAATAATGAAATATTGTTAAATTAAAATTAAAAAAAAATGATTTGTAATTTTTTTACTCTTCAACATTGATATTTTCTACTGTATTGTACTCTTAACGAATATACATGTTTACAAAAATAAATATATTTACAAAAGAATATTCATTAGTGAAAAAATCATTATATTCAGGAATACTAGTTGTCACATACTTCATTCAATCAATACAACTACTTTGTATGATCAATTCATATTGTTTTCTTTATTCAATGATGCTTTACTCAACTAAATGCTTAAAGACGAGGATTGTTAAATCCATTGCACTTTGTTACCCTAATTGTGTCTAACAAAATTTTATCCTCTCCCATAAATATGTATTTTCTCCCCCTCCTTCAAGCAACAACTATCCACTCCTTCACCGCTCCCCTTTCGGCGTTTACATCGCACTGCTCGCGTGTGATTGCTAGTTATAATAAACTCAAAATTTTTGATAGACGCGGGCATAGCACTTCGTTTACATGTGCGTGAACGGGGGAATAATGTTGTGCGTTCATATTCATGTGCGGGAGCTATCACACCAAAAATAACATGATGTTAAGTTTGTGTGCAGCGTTATAAACGAGGAAAGAAAGGATCAATCGTACCTTATAGGGTATAATTGTTGTTTGGTTAACTCTAGTTAATACACCCACAATCAAAATATAATATGACAACCAGGCAGGGGTTAAATTTGATGGCCACTTATGCCTATCAAACAATTTTCGGCTGACTGTAATTTTTCAATACTGCCCTTCAAAAACACAAAATAATGTTATTTTTTAGTAATTATTCTATATTTATTATATCTTTTTGATATATATTTACATATATTTTTATAATTTATATACAAACCTATATAAAAATTGACGGTCAAGTTTTAAATGTGCAAGTCGCGTGTGACGGTTAGATAAGATATTTACAAGTATTTTACGTCTAAAATCACAAAAAACGTCTAAACGGCCATCAAATTTAACCCCTGCAACCAGGGCTGATATGTGACGGCTGATGTTACATTTGTGTGCATCCAGACATCCAATGACTATCATCACTGTGTGTCTTCATTACACCAAAACTGGTTGTGATGGGACTGCGAGATAGGAAGGATGTTAGCAGACAAATTGTTTTGCTTTTTCGCATGCGCACTTTTGCTCGAACAGGGTCTCGTCTATATTGCCGGGGGATACTTAAAACCTGGAGTGGAGCATCCTCCTGTAGAAGAAGCATGTGTTTACGATGTGGGAGGAGCTTCCTCGTATGAATCCCATTCTAGACTGATGTTTTTGCCTCGGCACTTTTCTCAATGGCAAGTTTTTTGCCATATGCGATTATGGGCGGAGCGCTCATATTTATGACCCTCACAAAAAATTGTGGATATCCATAAACATGATGTCTGGTGTTCATCATTATGTTTATAACTGCGTAACTGTTTCTGGGTAGCAGTTGTTCTTGCTTGGATGGGAGACTATCAAAGAATTTGATGTTACCCGCAATTGTTCCACACTTGTTGAGCCCTCACCAATTTTGGAATGTTCCGTGTGCTACACAGTGACCTGATTCTATGTTTTTAATTAGAAACAACTACCGAAGCAACGGTGCTTTTTATTATTTCTTTTGTCCCCAAGCTAGGAAAAGGGAAAGAGATGAAGTGCCATCTAGATGCCCATAGACTTTCCGACTGGCTGCTTCAAATGTTCAGTTGCTACGGTGCATGTTTGATGCAAATAGTACTCGTATAAGGTACGTATGATTTCATTGTTTTATTTGCTTCCGTGTTTGCAATTTCTTGTGAATTCATAAAAACTGATACATTCAAGAATGTGTCCAAATGTCGCTCTATTCCATGCAGTACCCATGTGTGTTGTAATGCCCTATTCTACGTTACACCTGTTCATCCTGCGGTGATCGAGTGCTAAGCATGGGGCGTCATTGTGCCTTCGTCGATCATTGGTGGGCTTTGCCTTAGTCACAGGGAATACTCAATCATCTCCCTCTTCATCGTGTTTGCTGGGTCGTGTTGTTGTTGTCGTTACTGGCCCTTGCAATGCCTGTTACAATTTCCTTGTTAAAGGAAAATCATGTTCTCTTTTACCGTGCTTGTTTGTCGGTCCTTCTTAATTTGATTAATAATTATTGTTAAGTTATAATAATAATAGTAATAGAAATAATAATAATATTACTAATTTAATTATCAATCGACGATAACTTCATTATCTTATTGTCGATTGTTATCAACATTATGGTTAATTTTCGGTGAATGATTTTATTGTTTGGTTGGTCGCCTCATGGACCAAGCACTGGTTTGCGCAAAGTAGAGGGCCTCCTGTTGTGACGCCGTGGTCGATCATTGTCCTGTGTTCGTTTTTGAAACTTCTACCACTAGTTTCCTCCTCAGTCGACCAGGCTTGCTTGCGTAATTGTTTATTTGTCCATTTAAAGGTGAATTGCTATTCCTACCATATCGGCCGACGAAGCCTTCTCCCGTGCCTTGTTCTATAACTTTATTTTTTTATGATAAAATTTTGGATGCATTCACCCATTTTGGACACGTTTGTTCGTGCCTAACCACTTAAACCATCTGTTGGCCGCATGCACCACTTTTATTGTTTATTTAATGACCTATTGGCCTTCTTGGAAATGCATTATACTTGAATCTGGCCACCGCCTTTCCTTTCTTTATTGTTTCACCAAATTGTGCTCAGACCACTATGTGGTTTTGCAAACGACGACTTTGATTTAACCTTGCTGGGTATTAATTGCCTTTCTATCTACTTTTCACGCCATTTCTTTTCCTGCCTAGCTATGCAGTCAATTAGGTTGTTAGCTGGCGGTGGGTGGAAGGACCTGGCATCTCTTTTATTGTTCTTTCAATGCGTATAGGTGGGTTGGGCGCGTTTTCCTTGGGTGCAGCGCTTTTTGATATGGTTGGATTTATTGAAGACGAGAGTATGGTCTCTGTAACTCTTGCAGGATCCGCAAATATCTGTTGCATGTAAACACTGTATGTATGAAGCTATGTGGAAGCATTACGTGACTAGAGTTTGCCGGCTGTTTTCTGAACAAGGATTTAGGTGGGGTTCTAATCTGGAGCATGCCTCGAATTCCTTACTAAATCCACAAATCATCACACCATCTCTTGTTGCAGTATAGTCAAAGCCTTGGTGAGCGCTTCCAACAAGCAGGCTGTCCAACTATGTTGTTATCTGTTCTGTATCGAATGCATCCTCAAACTCGGATTCTCCTTCAAGATATTTTTATCAAAATCGACTATGTGACAGTGAGAGTGTTACCAGGAGACACGTGATAACTTTTTCTACAGAGACAACCAGGGGGTTGCAGGTCTGAATCGATCATCCTATTTCTGATGCAGTTATTTTCTTCCAATTTTTACCACAGACTCTCAGGTACTATTGCAAAATATTCTACCTACCTTTATATTCAGTGCTTTTGAATTTAGCGATCCGCAATTTCGGGAGTGGGTCGACCTGAAATAAGCCTTTCAGAGCTCACGGGAAATTTATTATTTGTTTATTGAATACCCACTTTGGTTTTCTTGTATGGGTCTCCTCCAATCTAGCGCCTGGGGATTGTTTTTGTTTATGGGTCTGCAATGTTCTAAGCAATTATTTCCGAAAACCCAAATTTTCAACTCAACTGTTTGCAGAAACTTGAAATCTTAAATTATAACACACTTGAAAGATCTGTAAAATGAGGTAAAATTCCTATTGGGATGGGAGGAGAAAACCCATTTGCTGTACACGTAAAGGAAGAGTTCAATGCATTTTTATCAAGCTTTTTTTGTAATCGTGTTCTTGAGAAAAAATGTTCGGAGTAAAAACTGGTGGAAATCCAAGGGGAAAATTGTTTAACCTGTTGTTTCTTTGGATAACCAATTTTTGGTGAATCCGGAGCTTACATTTTCATGGCGTTGAGTGCAAAGGGAAAGCGTTTGGGTTGTACTGGATAGTTGCAGGCCTCCACGGGTACTTGGTGACGTTCAGAAGTCAAGTCGAGCTTAGTGAAGGATTTGACAGGGCTAACCTGGTCCTGGGAAGTGGGTACGGTTTATTAGAGTGATTTTGTTGAGAGAATAATAATCTGTAACTGATCACTATTGGTAGATATATGAAGACCATGGCCGAGAGGAATATGCGACCCGACCGAACTATGGGCAGAGATGCACATTGCGGACTATACAATTGATTTTATGAAGTCAAGAGCATGGCCGTTAACAGAGTTGGACCTTCAGCAGGCTGAGGAAGAGAAGTAGCGCAGGTTGTGTTGCTGTTGCCCGAGCCCTGGTCGACGTGCTTGTTGGTTGGAAGAATTCTAATCAGGCATGTTAAATCTACTCCCTGTAATAGTTTTCTACCTTCTTTCAGTATCTTGAAATGAATTTTCTTTCCTCTTGAATGGCGCCTAGACATGATGTTTTTCGTGGTTGTTTATATCGCTGCCTGATTGTGTGGTTGTTCCTTTAAATCTCGTTTCCATTTTCGCTGGTTTTGCTTGGAATGTTCTCTTCCTCTCTTATAGCTTACTTTGTTTATATTTGTCTAAATGGGCTACTACAATATTGAGTGATGCAGTCTAGTTCGTAGGGAAGGAAACATTATTGAGTTTTGTTTGCTTATATGACTCTCTTTTAAAAGAATTCTGTGATGGTATTTATAATTGAAGGTTACTAAATGGAAGGTTAAGCCTACATATCTCTTTTTGGTTGAATAGATACGTATTTCCTGTTTAGGGCTCTCCTGTTTTGCTAAAAGGTACATTAATAGTGACATTGTGTTCTAAAACTTGTTTAAGCCTGTGGGCATTCCTTACTTTTGATTAATTAGAAAATGGCATTAGGGTTTTGCTTTAGAACTGTACATGGTTGACTTTTGTACCCAGTTCTAGAGGATGAATAACCTGACATCTATTTTGGCCTCTACGTGTTGAGAGAATTACTATACCTACTTCCTGGTGCAAACTCTTGTTTGATTAAAGTAAGGGGGAAACATTGTAATTTTAATTGAATGAAATCTCTACAATTTTTATTAAGGGTCGTAAGCAAGCTATTACTAGCTAGACTGAAACAAAAGTTGTAGGTGAATCCATGGTATTGGACTCATGAACTCGTTTCCTATTAAATGACAGTTGATTTCAGTGATAATATCATAGGTGGCTGTTATATTTATCTGTTTGATATTTGCTAGACTTTTCCTCGATAAGCCCACATGGATCGGGTAAAATTTCCATCTTTTATACCTTTGGCAAGGAGTTCATAGAACTTCTAGGCCTAACTGCACTGCGTAACCTTCCTGATGGATATGTGTGTTGGTTCTTATTTTGTGCTTGTAATCGTGGTAAGGTCTTTTGAGTCTGGGGCATCGTTGGTGTTTTACCCTCTGCGTATCGAATCCCTTTGTTTTCGAACTCGAATATCTTATACTTCAAACTTGGTTACTAAAAGGTCCCATTTTGTGGCCCTGTTAAGGAAATCAATTTTTATTTTAATACTTATTGTCATTGTCGGAAATATATAAAAATTATTAACGAATTTTGGGTTTAGCCTTCCCTTATACTATGTAGAGAAGTTGACGATTAGGATAAGGTTTGTTGGTAGAATAATGGCCCTTTTTGTGTCTCTTTGTATGCTTTTGGAAGAGTGGATTTGTTTTGTTAACCAGTACTACATTTAAGAAATCCTATAAGGAAGTAGTGGTAAACTCCTTGGTTAAAATTGAAACTATAGTTGTTTTCTTTTAAGGGTGTCGAACCCATATTACTATGAAGCCTCTCCCTGGGAGAATTGGATAACGTCGTTTTGTTTCGCGCCTACGATCATTATTAGTATGTTTTGTCTTCTCTTGGACCTCTTTAGATGGATGGATTGAGTACTGGATTCCAATCACGTAATCCATAGGATTACATGAAGGAAATATCAACCCTCTTGGCCTTCTTGTTCCTAACCCATAAGGTCTTGCCTTGATTTATGTGATTTTGTTCTTACTGGTATTTTGACTTTCTCCTTGTTGGATGGTTTAGATTTCTTTCTCATGCGAATAATGTTGGAGTTGTGGGTTGTGATTTAATCTTTTTTTTTTAAATTAGAACTTTCCTTTCTTGATATTGTTAAATGTTAGCTTACTGTTGCAGTGTGTAGCCTTAACATGCTCAGTTCTCGTGAACTGATTCTAGCTAGTATTTGTGCAGATGGATTATGCGAGTAGATTAAAGGAAGAGTTGTAAAGGTTTCATCAGTGCAACTTATGAAGTTCTTTGTAAAAGTGTTCTATGTGTTGTAAATTGTGTAACATTGCTTGCAAAGAGTTTATATGACCTCTTGTCTGGAATTGTTCGGAAAATTCGTAAAGAAGTTGTTTGTCTTTTTTTTGTAATTTGGCTGGTAACTCTTCTTAGTGAGAAATATTATTCAATCTTTTCATTGGCATAAACATTGTAAAACTTTGATCTTGAGAATTAAGTGTTAATTTAAATCTTTCTAAGACTTTGTATTGATGTATTATATGTAAGCTTTAATGGGGTGGCTTTTCCTTACAGAAGTTACCTAGAAGTTTTGTTCAAAGAAATATGTTGTGGTTTAGATCCCCTTGAAAACAAACAATGCCTTAAGTAATCAAGAGTGAGACTATCCTTGCAAAGTGATTTTATATAGCGTGTTATCCCTAACTGAACTAGTAAAAACTACTCTTTTGGTGAATGCTTAAAACAAACTTAAAGGAAAACGATGGTTAGTTTCTAATAAGATTTAACAAGTAAGAGAAGAAAATTTAGAAACCACCCAATTTAGCTCTCAGCCTATTTAAAAAGTAAGTAGCTTCCTCTTGATAAGCTCTTTCGGTGAAGCCTAAGTAAGAGCGTCAATGATTACGTATAAAACCTCAAACTCCAATTAAACCTCAGTAAGAACTAATGATGCCTCAAGGATGAACTCAATTGACCTTCTTCCTTTAACTTTATCCGAGGTACCTTGTAATTTTTCTCTTAAGTTGTTGAACGTGAACCCATGTTGTCATATGGGCATGAACAAGTTCTAGTAGCGTAGGTGTTAATAGATGGCCTTGTGAAATTAAATTACCCCTTTCTCCAAATAACGAATTAAGCAAATAAATGTCAAAATAGAGAAGATTTAAAGATGATTACTCAGTGTAAAAAGAATAAACTTAGCTTGGTAAAGATGAATTGTAAGAATCATATCTTGAGTCTCCTTGAAAACGTAAGCTAAGAATTGCAAGATGTCTTATTAAAATAAATAACCCTCAAGAATATCTCATTGTGGTTGGCCCTAACTGTAAGTGTGTTTTGTGGTTGGATTTCTATGTTGTCATGTCGAAAAGAAAGGTGTATTATCCTTTTGGGTGTGAACGTTTCCGTGCTGACTTTATGGCCATCCTTGTATCAAGTTGTTCACAGAGTTAATTGTATCCTTGGTGAGGACATGTTGTGTCGTGTTATGTGTCGAAGCAAGTCAAAAAAAAATTATCCTATCTTTTACTGTGTTGTTCGTGTGTGTGAGTTTGTGGGTTGTTACATGTGTGGGGCGGGGCGAGTTTGGACTCTTTTTGGAGTGGAAGTTAATTATAGTTGTAAGTTTTCGTTTAACTTTGTAACTTGAGTTCATTGTAAAATTAGTGGTTCTGTTATAGAGTCATATTTATAGGATTTAGCTTGTTTGGAAAGCAAGGTTAATTAAAGGATGTATTTTGGTTATAAAAATATGTATGCTCCTATTGTAAAAGAAATAAAAAAACACAATCAAGACTTTGGGAAGACTCATTTGCATACAAGTTTGTTGTAGAACTTCCAAAGACATCTATAAGTATTGGTTATAGATCTTGAAGAAGGTATATATTGCATTTGTATATTGGTTCAAGTTATTACAATTATCAAGGTTTTGGCTAGATTTTTTACTTAAAAGGGTTTTTCTATGTTAAACATTGTGTCAATATTTTTTGGCATCTAATCATATCATCACCGATTTAGTTTACTTCTTACATGCTCTTAAATACCTAACATGGGATATCGAGTGAAGGTTTCAAACTTGGGATGGGATTTTGTATACTTTACTTAAAATGTAGTGTGACTTTGCAAATCTACTTTTTATAGGATCTTGACTATTGAAGAGAGCATGAGAATTTGTTTTGAAAAATTCAATTTGAATTTTTTTAGTTATGGTTTAACTCAATATGGAGGATCTCTTGATTGATATAGATCAATGGATCATCGTGTCAGAAAAAGATCCTAAAAGTTTAAAATTGGATGAGTGAGACATGATCAATAGGAAGGCTAAGAGTATTATCAAGTTTTGTGTTTCTAATTTTGTGTCATTGAATTTGTCTAGTAAGAAAAATACAAGGTAATTGTGGAATGAATTGGTGACATTGTGGGAGAAAAATCATTGGGGAACAAGCTTTTTATGAGAAAGAACATGTATTATTTGAAAATGAATGATGGTGACCCGATTGTAGAGCAACTAAATATTTATAACCATACGGTGAGTGAATTAGTATTCATTGATGTGAAGATGGATGATGAAGAGAGGTGTATTATACTTCTCTATTCTTTTCTAGACTCTTGGGAAAATTTGGTCAGCACTACAAAAAAATTGAAGCTTGAGGTTTTGTGGATTTGTTGTATGAAGAGATGAGGAAGTAGTTGAAGACTACCATTCATAGGAAGGTTTAACAGTTCATTCGAGAGAAAAAGATAGGAAAGAGGATGTCAGGGGAGGAATGATCAAAGTCCAAAGATAAATCCAAGGTTGCAAAAAAGAAGTTTGAAGAAGTGCCATAACTATGGTGAAATAGGGCACTCAAAGTGGGATGATAAGATCAAGAAGGACAAGAAGCCACATGAGGATGCATGACATGAAGGACAAGCGAGCACAAACGAATATGGATATGCATACGTTGTTTCCCTGAGTGTATGCATACATGTAATGATGCATGATTGTTTAGTTTTGAAGCATCACATGTCAACATGGTAATCTTGGAAGAGGACAAGTCTAAATAATGACTATCTATAAATAGACTTTCTAAAAAGGGAACACACGAAGTTGCCTTGATGGAAGAGGAAGGAAATGAAATCTCACTACAATGGGAATCAAAGATGGATCAGGAGGTAAAGAATCCTATGTAAGCGACTAATAAATGTAGAAGTGTGGTCAAGAGGGATCAATACAATTGTCAGAGGTGAGATTCTTTCCGATATAATATTTGATAGGTGACTCTAGGACATGATCGATGGGTATGGACCAGACACATTGGAGGGAGATCTTTAAGGTGAAAGATAAGTCATGACATAATGATCTCCAAAATGGGATTTCAGGGTAGAATCCCAAACAAGGAAGGGGCGAAAAGAAGATATCACAACAAAGAAATCTTATGGCATTAAGGTGAGTGAAAGTAAATTATCGCCATAGAAATATCTCAATACTAGTTGGATGAAAAAACATGAGTGGTTGCAAGAGGTTAGCTTAAAAAGTGTGAAGGCTTGCCTCATCAATATCTCTAGAGTGGAAAAGAAGATGTAGGAAAAGCTTTAGCGGAAGACTCATGCCAACAAGATATGGGAGTTGGTGGTCGTGATGTAGTGGAAGAATCACTTTGGTGAGAACTCAAGAAGGCACAAGAGATTACAGGAAGGTCTTACCCACACAAGACCTCAATAGAGCCAGATTTGATATTGGAGTGAAGGGTGGTTAGATGAAGTTGCTAAAGTGGAATCTATTTGAGGTTCAAAAGGTTAGAGTGATAAATATGTCACCACCATGGGACCTCAATATAAAGAATATTAGAGGGATCAACAAGGTTCTTGAGGAAGTGGTCACCCCACAATGCCTTGTAAATGGACACACGAAGCGAGATGTGGTTGTAGGTGAATATTTACCTCCATCACCTTATCATGGGACATGGAAAGAGGGAGATGGATGTGGTGCTAGAGTTATGAATACAATAACACTTATTGTGAATGGTCATACATTGGAAGTTGCAATGGAGAATAAAATTAGGTGTAGGACCGGTCTTTCCCTAGCGAGATATTAAAGGTAGGCTTGTTGTAAGGTATATCTCGCCCCAATGAGACCTCAAATGAGTAGCTACAAGAAAGCTCTCGCCCCTATGAGAACTTGTGACTGAGGAGGTAAAAGCACAAGTTCAAAGATGGGGTGGTTCTCACTCACGCTAGAACTAAAAGGATTGGAATATAATTTGGAGGAGCTATCACCTCCAGGAGAAACTAAAGTGTAGAGTTGAGTAGTGTACTTGCATATGTGATAATTCATGATGAAGGTAGTGGATTAAGTATGTGGCGCCGCAGGGTTGGTTTAAGAGTACCAACATTGTACAGAGCTTGCACTTTTAACGTGAAGAATGAAAGGGCGCGACTCGCGAGTTAGGATCGGTGGAGAAATGCTAGAACAAAGAAAACAGGGGACAAAATGGTGTGGCCACTCACACTAGTGGGCTGGGTAGTGTCCGGGGCGGCAGGAGGAGAGGCGATGGGTGTTACACAACTTTTGAGCGAGGAGGAATGCTTGGTAAGGTGTTCTAATCTCATTGTGAAAGACTGATTTTAAGAACGTATATCAGACGGAATAATTCGTGGGCCGGACAGCCATAACAATACCAAGATAAACAGTTGTAGGGTTGTCTCATTACTCTTGTCAAATGTCCATTGCTACTCTTCCTGTAAATGATTTATTATTTGTTCAGTCGCCTCCTTAAATTATCCACTTTCAATTCATATGTAAATCTCTCATTGCCTCAAACTTAACACTATATCCCGAAGCCCGGCATACAACTTTGGGTAGTTGTTTTGTGGTTGGCATATACAACTTGACACATATGGTACTTTAGCTCTTTAGCTCCTATATCTTTCTAGTATGGCGGGCTAGGTTTTTATGGGGATATTTCTTCCATAGACAAAGCATATTCGGTGCTCTCCCACACACCCAAACCGATTATTTATTCCCATCGAGGGAAACATAGAAAGAATAGGAAAGCATTCCTTTGAAGTAGTTAAAATAAGCTCTGGGAATGGTGAAGCAGGAGTAGAAAAGCACGTCCTGTATCTTCCAGTTGCAATATATTTTGTGTAAACTCACCATGTCACCCAAAACGAATTGCGTAAAGGGGATGCCTTCCTTTGGGAACTCAGGAAGAACCACCCGAGTCCACTATTCTCACCGCACATTTTTGCAAATGCCGCTACCTGAGACAACCCAGATAATTTTTATTATAACATTTCATAGTTAAAGTAAAATTGTGGGTGACCAAGTACATGCAAACGAAAATGAAGCCTTCCTCACGAAGATTTAAGGTGGAATTGTCGATATTTTCGATCCTCCTTTGCTTCATCGCAACAAGCAACCCGAATATAAACAAATTTGGGTGCGATTATATAAAAATTCATAAGATACAAAAAAATATGGTGAATCAAAAAGAAAAAGAAAAAGCGATACATACCGAGAGCCGTGAGAGTGGCGACATTGATATTATGCGAGTCTTTGAGCATGGCAAAGAACTATGGACAAGTGGACAACCGCATGGTCCATGTCTCAACCTTCGTCGCCGCATTAGGCTTCAATATGCCCAACAAAACACTCATACTTTGGCCTTGGCATAATTAGCTTAGGGAAGATGTGTACAAACAAATACAATGGTTTATGTCTTAATGTCGAGTGCCTTGATGAAATTGGGATGACATTGCATGTGGATATAGCATTGGTATTTAAGGTATGTAATTCTTGGAGAAGATTGCACGTGGGATAGTTGGCACATATTTTTAATATCTTAGGGGTGTAAAGCATTTCATGGAGAGTGACGCAGTTTGCATTTCAAAAACATAACTTACACATGTTGAAAGTGAATATTTATTTGAAGTTTTTCCTACAAATCTGAGTGTGGAGACTCACACTGAACCGACATATATAGGTATATCAAAAGTGTATATCAACACGATCTTGCTTGATGTCATTTGATCCAACTATTTTTCTTGTGGAACCTTATACAATTAGAGCAGGCAACAACGTAAGATTGTACTACTCCTAGTATCGAAGTGGATTGATTTAGCTTTGATGGAAACATTCCTCTTGGGCAAGTGGAAAAGGAACAAAATCCCCAAAAGCCAATTTGTCCCTTCAAAAGAAATTTGGGCACACTTTTATATATTTTAAGGGTTCTGAGTGGACTGAATTAATATAAATAAAATGTGGGCTGTTAAAGATAAAATTGGTCATTGTTTACTTGAAAATTGGATCATCCGTTGAGAAAAGCAGACCGAAATAGAGAGCACGTGTCCAACAATTCTAGTAGCGGATTCGTACAAATGAGATTGAGCTATCGATTTTAAGTTTTTGGGTTAAAATATCAAATACATTTTTTTCCCTTGTTTGAGAAAATAAAATAAGTGTCATACTAATGTATCCTACCATTATGTTCTTTCCTTTTTCAATCCTCTTGTATATCTTTCGAATGTATACTAAAAATTACTGAATTCTGATTTTTGTTCTATAAAAAATTGGCCTGTTTGTTGCTAATCACTCATCAAATTACCTTGAAGCAAAAATGAATACATTTGATAATAATCTGTGGAAGAATTTTAAAAATGGTCAAATGTTATTGGATTTTATGATTTGTGTGAGAATACTGAAAATTTTGAAAAATGAATACCCTTAATAGTAATCGGTGCTAGAATTTAAAAAAATGGTCAGACGTTGTTCGATTTTTGTTTTATGATTTTTGTGAGAGAAATACTGAAAATATGTACTTTTTAATAAATACATATCCCGAAACAATTATGTACACCATCTTTCACTTGTCCCTGAAGAGGGGACTATAATTAGACCCTAAATGTTGGTGAAAGAAGGATATGTACACCGTTGTTTCCAGATGGATATTTTTTAAAATTGAGAACCCGTGAACATTAGCTCTAGAGCATAAATATGTTCTTTTCATTCTCAAAATCAAATCTAACATCCTTACAAAGATGCAAGAAGCTTGAGATATATGTGTGGTTATAATTTGGGGGAGATGGCTGGACTATGATCAGATGAAAGCCAACGCGGGCTACAATTTGACATCTCTTGATAAAATTATCAGGGAAAATTCTTGGCATACAACAGCTTGTGCAGGAAATATAAATTGCAGTGCATCCTTGGATAATTGATTTGTCTTGAAGCTTACGAGTGGGTTAGTTGTGGAAGAGATACTTGTGCATGAACTTCTGAGAACAAGCGGGCTTCTCACTGTGTTGAAAGCATGCATTTAAATATATAGTGTTAACAACGTGCTTGTTGGTTCCTTTTCTTGCTTTTTAATATTGTATCTGTGTTATTGCTTTAAAACTGGTGGGAGAATCCAAGTGCCATGATATTGAAGTATGATTTATGAGCAATGACTTTCTTTGTTGTTCTGAGTATAATGTCCTGCTGTTAAACTGGATGCATTTTCAGTCTTCTAATATGTGTCTCTACAATTTGCAGTTTTATGTTGACACTGTGAAAATAATGGCAGAACAACAGCTCTTACCTGGAACGCCTCTTCGAACATTATGCTTAATTTTAGCAGGGCAGCCAGCTGAAGTATTTTCTACAAGCAGTTCAGCAACATTTGTAAATTCACATTCTGGCACAACTATTGGTCTGCAACAGTCAGACCAGGTTTATAGTTTTTTTACGCAAAAGACTTGTTAGTGATAAGTCAAAATTATTCGTTTCCCCTTCACGTGCATATAAAAGTCAAATACCTGAGGTTTTGGGAAATTTCCTCTCTGGATTTTTCAGTCATAACAAACAGCCCGGATTGAAAATCAATTTACTGGTCTGGGCTGCGTTTTGTTGAACTGAGGCATTGGTTGTCCTTTTACCATTATTCGTAGTGTTGTCTTCGCCAATTACTCTTTTTCTCTGCTAGCTGTAGTTTCTTGGCTTCATCTCAGCCACACCTCTCTTCTTCCTTCTTGACTATTTGAGTCTCTATTCCTTCACCTGAATATGAAATCACACTTCATTCAACCATTAGTACAATCAAACAAATTAGCATTTATACAAACATCTATATTCTCATTAGCTAGTTAAATCAGAGACCTGATCTAATACCAAAATTGATGCAACCTCAAGCTTATACTTAGTCTAGTACTTGCATCAATTAGCAATCAACTCTAAGATCCTGTAATTGGGATTCTCTGCTTGGATTACAAAGGCTAAAACCTGTTTGGATTCCTTAAATGCAGTAGGCCCAAGGGGAAATAGGAGCCTTTGAGAGTTATGTCAACTTGTATCATGCACCTTAAGTCATAACCCTCATATGAATTATCTCATACCTGATAACAACTAATTAGATTTGAAGTGACCTCCAATGCACCTTACTATCTTTGTCCACATGCATTAATTGCAAAATCATCAATACTGCCATGTTTTAGGCTAGGCTCAGGGTTGTCTCCAAATCTCACTCCATGGTTGTCACTAGGTATTAAGAGTGATAGTTATCATCTTGTCAGGTTATAGTCACTGAACTCAGGGTCATATAAGTGTTCTAACCCTCTGTGTTCTCATGCAAAGACTATTTCATACTCTTCAATCCATTCTTATGGTTATTACTATTAGCACTTATGCCCTTCAAACTCTCTCTTATCCATATTGTACCCTAATATGAGTTACACTGCAAATAGAGTCAGGGAATCACTTATACACAGTTGGACATTTTCGGAGGCATCAAATTAAAGATTTAGACTCCCTTGTGAATGATCTGACACTGGTCTCCATTTTTAGTTCTTAATACTCTGCCCCAAGGTTTCTTATGGCCTTTCTTAACTCAAATCAAGTGTCAAAACATTGCCCCAAACCTTTCAAGACACAAGCTCCATAATTTCAGGTCTCCTTTATGCAATTCAAGATGTCCTTCAACTTTCTTGGGCTGATCTAGTACAGTCTGGTAACATGTACAATCAACATTTACTCCAAGATAGTAATAATTCCTTCATAGACTCATCCAAAAAATCGTTCCAATTCCTTCTTGGGGATCTGAGGTCTCATTTATATCGTTCTTGCTCTTGACACATTTAAAGTTGTTCAAAATACCCTCAAGTTGCCTCCTACATTGTCCACTGTAAACATCCTAATTTAGCTCGAAAATAATGTCAGAGAGACCTCCAACTGCACTGGATGAATCACCATCAAACTTGGAGGACTTCTAATTCATACTAAGACATATGTATGTTGAAAATATTAGCTCAATTCACTTCTCCAAATCTCAACTCCCTCTCTACACATTACTCATGTTTTCTCCTCCTTCAGATGAAAAACGCGACCTCTACTGCCCTTTTATAGGTTGAATTGGCTGTATTAATCCTTGTCTAGGCCTAAAAGTCCTATTTTGAGAGATACTCTCCACTTTACAAGCACAATTCAAGGAATTGATTGGTTAACCATGACCTTGGACAGCTAACACTGTTAATATAATATATTTAGACCCTTTCCATCCTCATCCTACGAAGATAATGAAGATAAAACAACTCATACACACCTAGACACCCAACAATAACCTTATTTTGGACTAATAAACTTACATTTACACTTGTTGACAAGGATGTTAGGTTCTCCAATATATGACATCTACCTTAGAGTATAATTTAGATAGGATTTTCAATTTAAATGTTTCATGATTTGAATAAGGTAGGCATAAATAGTCTTATATGTACGATGATGATAAAATTGATATGTGTCATAAATGGAGAAAATCACTTATTTAATGTCTTAGATGGTAACCAAATTCTCCACAGATTCAAGATTTAGATTGAAGGTGGTTTTAGAGATGTTTATATAAGATGTTTGTTTTTGCTTGTCATTATCATTTCAAGGATTTTTTTAACCTTAGAATTGTTAGACAATATGATTTTATTATATATTTGGAGATACTCATTAGTTTTGGGGGGTAATTCCTGAAGATCACAATCTTGTGTACTATCCTAAATTTCAAGATACTGATTAGCTTCCTGGATTTGATATATACAAAGTGTTCACGTTACTAATTTTTGGTTACGGTTGATAATGAACTTTGTTTTCGAAGGAGCGCATGTGGATTTACTCTCTAAAGGTATTAAAGTTGCAAAGGGACTAGCATATCCATCCAGAACTACACTCCATTACAAATACATGGGGTCAAGCTTATTTGTTATCACAATAAGCATTGTATTCAATGGTAGAGTGAGACTACCACACACAATTGATGATTATGAAACCCTTGAAGACATTGAAAACAAGGGATACTTTATCCCATGGGAAAAGAAGGAAATGATTAAGCATGTGATTTCAGAAGTGTTGCATGCGGGGTTGATAACATACAAAATCTCATGAGCACCGACTTGTAGAATGTACTTGATATGGATGACAAATTGAATTCTGAAAACGAAATCAATTGAATCACAACTCCTAAAGACAGAGATGAATTTTCTATAACCTACATGGTGCTAAAACATAAGTCTTCTCTAAAATAAGGTGACATAGCCGAAGGGTTTATATCCCTGGTACATGCAGAACATGTGATTCGGGAGCAATGTTATTACCCACATAGTTTTGTGTTTTTGTGGACAAGATTATAACTATATGTAATGATTGTTGTTCAAGGATACAACCCAACAAACAAGATACTCTGACCAATCAAAAATATGGTGTATCTCAAAACAAGAATTGCATTACATGTTAACATAAATTATGAATTTCATGAACCAGCCTCCATAAAAAACACTGACTAAAATTTGAATTTCAAAGGGGTTGCTGCAAAGTTGATACATTTTTTTCAAAATAGCAAAAATTTGTTGTAGAAGTGACAATTACAAAGGTCTATGAAGGGGACATGGTGCAGTTTAAAAAATGGATGGCAATACATATGGTGTGGATAGTGATAAAATAATTAGGCCTATTTCCAAAGGTTTCTCTATATTTAAAGGAACTCTCATCTGATGGCATGCCAGCCAATTGGCCCGTCTAGATGGTTTTGTTATGGAAGTAAGGCTAAAAAAAATTACTAAACAAGTGCCAGTACAAATGTGGTGTACATTCGAAGAGCCACTGCCTCAACCCAGTATATCCAATTTCATTTGATTCCTCCAATTGCAATAGTTATAAAAATTTGATTAAAAGACATTACAACTCCCAAAAATTCCAAAAGGTAAATACTTCTCCATCTAGTAGACTAAAGGAAAGAAAATGGGGAAAAAATAAAAGATCAATTCTTGTATGAAGTTGAGAAGAAAACCTTGCTACAAGGAAGGATGTCTCTCTAATATATGTCTCAGCGTATTCAATTACAACTGGAATATTACTCTAGGGATGAATGAAAATGTTATTAAAAACTTTGTATTTAACACATTTATTGCAAATGCTAGCAGTTCTAATGGATGCCTAACTTCTAAGAAAACTATATATAAATTGAAATTATGTGAAAGGGATGTATGGGGAAATGCATGGTACAGATGTCATGACATCCCAAAGATAAGCTATTACGGTTATATACAATCTTGGATGAATGGTGAGAGGGGGAAGTAAATGGAAATACGAAACAAAAACAAATGCTAAGCAGTGTCTCAACAATTAATTTAATATCCAAAATGGTTGAGAGAAATTTTGATATATTGCTACATATGTCTCAATCAATGGGACAAGATGGTAATAAAGTAACAATGAGATTGTTTCTTGTATGTTATAGTTATGTGTACATCCTAAAAAAGTGTAACAAGGGCCTATCATTGTTGAGCCTTCCTCCAACGTCATAGTCAAACCTCAACAAAATATGGAAAGAACATATCTCCCATGTTTCAATTACCAAGAAATTCTTAGCCAAAATTGACGAGTGCATAGAGCTTAAGAACAAACATGCAACCACCTCATGTCTAGAAACACTCATATAAGTAGATTAATGTACGAAATGGTACAATGAATACATTCGAAGTTGTCCTGTAAATTACTATGCTCATAGAATGCAATCAGAGGAATAACCTAATAGCTTCATGAGCATTGTTGTAGTGCCCACTTCTCTTCCAAGAGGATCATATACGTAGATTCCACCTGTGCATAGTCTAGTAGATCTTCCATGGCTTTCCTGCACAGACAAAATTAAGTAAATGACCATCAAGTGAATCACTCATGAACATGATCTTCTTGTGATTTTGGGAAGGTATATGTTGCTCTTTCGAAGCCAGGGCACTAAAATAACATCTCCTAGGGATGAAAGAGACTTGTTGATACTTTGAGTTTATTTCAATTGATGCCTAGTTGATCTTGATTTTTTTATCCTCTCAGATCAAGCAAGATCGACAAAACTTAGCTGCATCATTCAATTTAAATTAGTACATAACCAAACATCTATATTTAGGTAAAAGAAACCATTGCATAGAGATATTTATTACAAATTACAAATTTTTCTAGATTCAAGCCTAAGTACTAGTAGAAAATCCTTATGCACAACAAACAAAAACTTATCTCATAGAAATGATATGTCTACACAAAGAATTTTGTAAAATAGGCATAGACATGTAGAAACTCTTCAGGGACTTTTACACAAAGAAGCCTAACAAACAAAAGAAATAAGATTAATTTTATAGTCACCCAACTAAATATCCCTAATGAACTCTAGATACCAAATTAGTGGCAATAATGGCCTGACATACATAAATAGGACTCTCACGACACTCAAGATTACCATTATATTTTTATTAATAAAGAAAACATTAATTTTTACACTTGCATATTTTTCTTTGAAATCCTTGAGCTCTCTCTCTCTCTACTACAAAAAAAATTGGTTTCTCTAGAGTCCTATTCAGAAAGAAATTGACAGACCAAGAAAAATCAGAATGCATACCTTTCCCTTGACTTAGACCCGAGTTTGAAGATTAGTAGTCTCTATGATGATAGAAAGTATTAAGTGTGATCTTGAACTTTTTGTATTCATCTGAGTTTAAGAAGTGTGTCGCCCTCTCGATCCTTTATACACAATATCTTCAAGCTCTTCATTTGTAGATATGGATACAACAGTAGCATTTTCCACTATAACCATCCCCTAAAAAGATTATGATGTCATTAACATCAATTTTTTAAAAAATTGAGCAGCTAATACAACTTCCAATATTTCAAAAGTGATTTTTTGATACATGCACTAGACCAAAACGAAAGGAAATAGTCAACTTTAGATATGCATGTACTTCACGAGTATCTACAATTATTTTCAACACATTTAATTGGAAGGTTTTTAAATATAGAAGGAGAAATCAGAAAATACAAATACTTTAATAATTAGAATCATTAAAAATTTAAATATAATAATTACCTTCATGTCTTTTTTAATCTCAATTTTCACTCGTTTTTCATTTTTGGCAAAAGCAAATCTACAAGAGTGTCCTGATACAACTCCACCATATACACCTGTGAAATTGACAATAGCATTACCTCCATGTTAGATCAAATATTAGTGCATCAATGAATACAATAGTGATAATGAAGTAATTGTCTACCAATGAAAACAATACAGATAATAAAACATGATACACAACTTTTTGACATTATTAACTCTTAACAATAAGTCTCATATATCCTACACAATCTACAAACTAAAGAAACAAATTTAAATAGTTGTGGAGACACTTTTTAATTTAAGTTTTGAGGTTCCTACATTTATGTGTCTCAAATCACAGCTATTTCAAATAAATTAATTCATTTGTGGATGTGATTCAGATTTTTGGAGCGATCCAAGAGACAAAACACTAAATTTCTAAATCTAATAATATAATAAATTTATGAAAATAATAGAGAGAACAACAAAAAAGAAATGAAGGCATTCAACACGTAGAAAGAATAGTTCCTAACAAAGACTAAACCCAAACCGTATAATACAAAAAAACTCTAAAACTATCACTCTCCCTCTCTCCTATTTTGCAGCATAAAACAATGCACTCCTATAAATGTACAATAAAAAATAGAGGGATGTCGATGGAAGATGAAATCTTCCATTTTTTAAATTTTACTGAAAAATTAGCAATCACACCTAAGTAACCAAACGGAGAATTCAATGAAATAAAAATGTTGTCAAAAATATAGTTTTGAATAGTCAACTTGTTTGGGCTATAGCCGTTTTGCTATTTATCCAAGATTTTAATATGGCCCCATTTTAGAAATAAGAACTACATGGTTTGACCACCTAAAGTGGTTACACCCCTTCATGTCCCTCTAGTGGAAGGGGTGTAACTACTTTAGGTGGCCAAACCATGTAGTTCATATTTTCCAAAATCGGGCCATATTAAAAACTTGGAGCAATAGGAAAGGAGCTATAGCCCCATCAAGTTGACCATTCAAAACTGCCTTTTGACAACATTTTTAACTCATTGAATTCTCCATTCGGTCACTTGGGTGTGGTTGCTAACCTTTCAGTAAAAGTTGGAAAATAGAAGATTTCATCTTCCATCGACATCCCTCTATTTTTTATTGTACATTTATAGGAGTGCATTGTTTGATGCTGCAAAATAGGAGAGAGGGAGAGTGATAGCTTCACCTCTTCTCAGAGCTTTCTAGTATTGTACAGTTTGGGTTTAGTCTTTGTCAAGAACTTTTCTTTCTACGTGTTGAATGCCTCCATTTTCGTTTTATTTATCTCTCTATTATTTTCATAAATTTATTATATTATTATATTTGGAAATTTAGTGTTTTGTCTCTTGGATCGCTCCAAAAATTTGTATCACATCCACAAATGAATTAATTTATTTGAGATACAAAAATCTAGGAACCTCAAAACTTAAATTAAAATTTGTCTCCACAACTATTTAAGTTTGTAGATTGTGTAGGATATATTCGTTAAGAGTTAATAATGTCAAAAAATTGTGTATCATGCTTTATTATCTGTATTGTTTTCATTGGTGGACAATTACTTCATTATCTGTATTGTATTCACTGGTGCACTAATGTCTAGTACTAACATGGTGGTAATGCTTTTGTCAATTTCATAGACGTATATGGTGGAGTTGTATCAGGACATTCTTGTAGATCTATTTTTGTCAAGAAATGCAAAACGAGTGAAACTCGAGATTAAAAAAGACATGAATGTAATTATTCTATTTAAATTTTTAATGATTTTTGTTATTAAAGTATTTATCTTTTCCGATTTCTTTTTCTATATTTGAAAACCATGCAATTAAATGTGTTGAAGATAGTTGTGGATACTCTGTAAAGTACATGCATATCTAAAGTTGACTATTTCTTGTCGTTTTAATCTAGTGCATGTATAAAAAAATCTATTTTTGAAATATTGTCAGCTATATTAGTTGCTCATTTTAAAGAAAAAATTGATGTTAATGACATAATTTTTTACGGGATGGTTATGGTGGAGAATGCTACTGTTGTATCCATATCTACAAATGAAGAGTTTGAATATATTGTTTATAAAATAATTGAGAGATGAAACACTTCTGGCACTCAGATGAATACAAAACGTTCAAGATCACACTTGATACTTTCGATCATCATAGAGACTACTAATCTTCAAACTCGGGTTTAAGTTAAGGAAAGGTATGCATTTTGATTTTTTTGGTCTGTCAATTTTTTTTCTTGAATAACACTTTAGAGAAACCAATTTTTTTTGTAGTAGAGAGAGCTCAAGGATTTCAAAGAAAAAATATGCAGGTGTAAGAAAATTAATGTTTTCTTAATTAATAAAAATATTATGGCAATCTGGAGTGTTGTGAGATTCCTATTTATGTATGTCGACCATTATTGCCACTGATTTGGTATCTAGAGTTCATTAGGGATATTTAGTTGGGTGACTATAAAATTAATCTTATTTCTTCTGTTTCTATTAGGTCTCTTTGTGTAAAAGTACATAGAGAGTCTTTGCATGTCTATACCCATTTTGCAAAAAAACAAATTGTAGATATGTCATTTCTGTGAGGCAGTTTCATTGCTGGTTGTGCATAAAGATTTTCTACTAGTACTTAGACTTGAATATAGAAAACTTTGTAATTTATAATAAAATAACTTTATGCAATGGTTCATTTTTACCTAAATATAATTTTTTGGCTATGTACTAATTTAAATTGAATGATACAACTAAGTTTTGTTGATTTTGCTAGATCTGAGAGGATAAAGAAATCAAGAATCAACTGGGCATCAATTGAAAGAAGCTCAAAGTATTAAAAAGTCTCTTTCATCCTTGGCGATGTTATTAGTGCCCTAGCTTCGGAAGGGCAACATATACACTACCAAAATCACAAGCTGATCATGCTCATGAGTGATTCACTTGGTGGCCATTTGCTTAATTTTGTCTGTGCACTAAAGCCATGGAAAATCTACCAGACCATGCACAGGTGGAATCCAGGTATATGATCCTCTTGCCATCACATCAACATCAAATCTCCACATCTACACCAAGATTTCCACCTTGAATTATTCCTCATTCATTTATAATTCCAAGTCATCTCTCATTAATGAGAATTATCCGCCAAGCATTCACAATTCCAATTCCGTAGTTTTGTTAAAATATTTTTATTTTAATATCATGGTTTTTTAAGGTTTATTTTGTTTTATTTATAAGCTATAATCAAAGTTGGTAGTGGTCATTAAAGTTTTTAAGTCGACAATGTATGATCAAAGTGTTTAAGAGTATATTGTGGTAAAAGCCATTTATTTATAGTGTTTTACAAAAGTCCTTGTGAATGCTTTTTTAATAGGCTTAAGTGTGTTTTAGTTATTAAGTATTTAATATTTCTATTGTGCCTTTCTCATAATAAATGTGTTAAGTGTCAAAAATTTAATTGTAGTAGGTTTTTGTTATGAAAGTGTATAGTGATTCATTGTAAAAATCATATTTTTTTCGTTATTATTAGTCAATGTCATTGTAAAAACCATTAAGTCAAAAGTTCAAAAAAATTGTCTCACAGACGTATTTTTGGTGTAACTCGACATCCATACACCCAACGTTCAAATTGTGGTGGGGTCATTAAGTCTCAAATTCACATCAATCTAATCTACGTAGAAATATAATAGAAGATAAGAGGCATAAGAGGCTGGAGGACAATAAACATCCTCTCGTCAGTTTCCAATGACAAAGCCGCACATATGATTTGGTGACATTTTATTTCAGTGTAATTTATTTTAGTTGCATGTGGTGTGTTCCTGATTATTTGTTTTGATGAATGGATGAAAATTTTACATTATGGGGGAGAATATTGATCTGTAAACCTCTACTTTGGAGATTTACAAGACAACAAAAATGTTGTTACTAATTGCAATTGTTTGAAAATGACAGTTCTTAATGCTAGTGAATGAAATATGAAACTTAGAAGTATTTTTGCAACAAAGAAAAGATAAACATTTCAATAGACAACACAATATTTTATCCAGAAAACCCCTAATTTGAGGGAAAACCAGCTGGGAAGGGCAATTGCTCTTTCTTCCCAATATTATATTGGTCAATTCAAAGAAAATACTGATTACAAGAAGTTGAAGGGAGGTAAACAATGTCACTCCACCCTTCTCTGGCTTGCTTGCTCTGTTCTCACACCTTGCTTCTAAAAAAATTTCCAGCTTCAATGGTTGCTTGCTCATTTCTCTCCATCAACTCTTCGATGATCTAATTCCAGATGTTCCTCTTGCTTAAAAAGTGTGTTCCCCATGTCCACCCATGCACTCAAGAATAAGAGGAGTCGTCCAAGGAAGAGATACAACCTAGACATTTAAAATACGAGACCATTCGTGGTTTTTTTTCATTAGTGAGAGGACTTCCGATGAACGAAGATCAGAGGTTACATGATCACTAGGGTGGTTACGCAACCTTTGGTCTCGCAGAGGGGCGGTTACACAACCGCCTCTCTACATAGAGCAACGGTTCTATAAAAGAACCTTTTACTCCTTTTGATTATTTTTCCCTTTGATTCTAGGTTGTTTTGATGACCTGGTGTTTCCTTATATCCCTATGGATCACACCTCCCCTACTCAGGAGGATTTTGGTCCCACAAAGGCTTAATGGGGGAGTAGATGAGGAAACAATTCCCTCACTTTCTCCTTCGAGTACCACCGGGCTTGTCTTGGTGTCTTCCCCTTGAGTCTGACCTACCAAGATTCCTATGGACCTCTCCTTGTTTCTCTAACCTTCGGTTGTAACAATACATCCTCCTCCAACTCGTCTCGTGAATCCAACCTGCTCCAGTATAGTGAAGGGTCCATATCATAATGGCTTGAGTTTCCTTGCTTGACCTTGTAATCTTTCCTTGCTTAAGTAAATCCAAACCTGGTCTCCAACATGAAGTTTGTGCTCTCTACGGTGTTGATCATGTCTAGCCTTATACTTGGCTTGAGACCTCTCCAATTGTTCTTTCACTTTGAGATGGATTTTATGGATCCTATCAACAAACTTTGTTTCTCTAGTCACTTCTGAGTCATGTATCTCCCCTTTTTCCTGTTGTCCAACCACAATGTCTAGTGGATTGGTAGGTAAATACCCCAAGCATGCTTCTAAAGGTGACTACATAGTGGATGTGTGTACTGTGTTGTAGGAATGTTGAATATAGGCTAATGACTCATCCCAAGTCCATGGATATTTACTATTGTATCCTCTAATCGATGTACCAAAGTCTTGTTCACCACTTTTGTTTTCCCATATGTCTAGGGGTGGAATTTTGTGCTTCTCTGTAACTTGGTGTCCATCTTGTCCACAAAGTAGTTCAAAAATTTCCCAAGAACTTGGAATCTCGGTTAGAAACAAGTTAAGATCAGGGAAATATTGATGAAAAAAAGACATACCATAACACTAATAAAAGAAAGACATCCCATAGCATTTGAGAGCCATCCCAAAGAATTTGAGAGCCGACAACTAAAATGAAAGAATTTGTTGAAGCCCACCTATGAGAAGGAAAAAACGTCAATATTACATGCAATCAAACAATGGAGGCCATACTTGTAGACAATTTAAGGTCAAAACTGATCATGATACTTTGAAATCTTTCTTGGAGTAATGATTAACTTTCGAAGAACAACAAAAATGGGTCACAAAGATGTTGGGTTATGACGTTGAGATTATTTATAACAAAGGGAAGGAAAATGTGGTCGTTGATGCTCTATCTAGGAGGGATGAGTCCACAAAAGCATTGTTATGTGTCATTTCTATACTAAAGGCATATTGGGTAGATCAAGAAAGGGAAGAATGGAAGAAAGATGCAACAACCCATACTCTCATTCAGAATCTCTAGACATGTCCAACTATATTTGAACAATTTATATGGAAGGGGGATACATTGTGGTACAAAGACATGTTATATTTTTGTAAGAACTCTACACTTAAACACCACGTTCTTTCAGAGCTCTATTCTTCTCCACTAGGTGGCCATTCTAGGTTCTTGAAAACTTATCATAGAGTTAAAAAGATTTATTTTTGGAGGGGTTGAAAGGAGATGTTCAAAAATGTTTTCTGGAATGTTTGGTGTGTCAATGTAATAAGAGCTACACTACTAAGACACCAGGTTTCCTCCAACTCTTGTCTATTCCTAGCAAGAGATGGGAAAAGGTATCGATGGATTTCATCACAGGATTTCCTAAATTAGAAGGGTGTAAGGAAATAATAGATAAAATATGCAGAACAATCCCAAACAAAATCACAATAGTAGAAAATAATATGCAAAAAATATTACAGATCTGAAATAAAGGTGCAAAATAAAAAATAACAAAATACAACGAGAGAATATTTAATGTGGTTCACTCAATTTGGGCTACCTCCACCAAGAATCACTTGCTCAAACTTTATTACAAGCCACCTCTTTCTCTTAATACAATACTCGATATGTTTGGTGCTATGCTCAACAAACTTTACAGAATTCACCCTTCAACCGACACACATCTAGAATGTTACATCAACCCCACCATATGCACAAAACCATTATTATTAGGCTCTAGGGAAAATAAAGCCTCTGTTAGAACAAATGAAGTACGTCAAAAGAAAATAATAAGGAATATTTCCACTAGTCATCTTAACATAAATCCTTATGTAGGTTGTCAAGGATGAAGTACTCCAAGTGTTGTTGTCAAGGATGTTAGGTTCTCCAATATATGACATCTACCTTAGAGTATAATTTAGATAGGATTTTCAATTTAAATGTTTCATGATTTGAATAAGGTAGGCATAAATAGTCTTATATGTACGATGATGATAAAATTGATGTGTCATAAATGGAGAAATCACTTATTTAATGTCTTAGATAGTAACCAAATTCTCCATAGATTCAAGATTTAGATTGAAGGTGGTTTTAGAGATGTTTATATAAGATGTTTGTTTTTGCTTGTCATTATCATTTCAAGGATTTTTTTTAACCTTAGATAATGAAAATGTGAATCAGGAGATAATGAATTAAATACCTTGTCTGATGCTAGATTAGTTTAGATTTCAATCCTTTGCTTATTCTAGTTTGTTGATAACGTTTTGAGATAATTAAATCAAAGTGTTAGCAATAGGACCTTTATTTCTCGTATTTTCTTTCATTAATTTGATAAAAGCAGTGAATTGACAGCCATCTAGGAAGTATCACACTTCTTGGAACTAGCAATCGCTAGGCAGTCCACTGTCATTTACTATTTAATATCATTTGGTGGTCTTGCTTTTGTATCTACAGGTATTCCTTCCCAGACAAAAAGAAGTTCTCCATGATCAGCTTGGATAAAGTTAGTAACGTGTGCATAGAAACCTACCATCTACATAATCACATGTATTTCTCCTTGACTGTCACCTTATCTATTTTATAGCAAAACTTACTCGGTGAAACATTTTGGCATGCCCGGTGGGAACCATAAGGGGTTCTTTTGCATTGTTCATTCATAGGTGAAAGATTGTGTGTCTATTTCTTTTCGAAAGCAGTTCACATTAAATTTTCTCCTTTGGAACATTCTTTCTCTTCTACTTGTCTCATTAACACTCGTATTTTGGACTAAAAAGGATTCTTTTTATTTTTTTATTGCATTAGTGAAAGACATACTCTTGCCTATTCATCATTGCTTTCATCGAATGTCATTAAGGATTTGGGTTTAAAATCTTTCCATATCATTTCTAAGTGTTGCATCTGTAGCTCATTTAAAAATTGAGGGCAACCTATATGCTGGAAGTCATGCCTAGCTGATGGTTGACAAATTGAACCGTAGTTCACTCTCTCTTCTCTATACCAAACCACTAAAAATAAATTACTCATTTTCTTAAACAACATCCTTCTCGGAAGAAGTCACAACGATCACACGATCAAAATATTGACAATGGGCACAAAAAAATTATGCATAAAAGATTGATTTGGCTTCGTTCATTTCTTAGTTATGCCTAGAAAAGGCTGTTTGCAAACAATTATGCCACGAAGGCTCAAAAATGCCACAACCTTGAATTCTTGGGTGCAATTAGAGGCTTCCTTTGCTCAGTTTTTGGCTCAGACGGTTCTTGGTTTGGATGACTAAGTGCCATGTTTTGATCATCAGAGGTTTCTACTGAAAATGTGAATTGGGATGAATAGGGAAGGCTCCGGATTGGGTGGTCTGACTCTGAATCAGGCCTCCCTGTAGCCTGTCGTGGCAATCAAAGGCATATAACCCCCGAACAGAATGAGTTCGGAGTGGCAGTTTGCTCCCATGAAGTCCCACGTAATGAGTTCTCATTAGTCGACTCTGTTCATTGCCTCAAACTACCTAGAAGAGGCAATTTGCAAACAATTATGCCACGAAAGCTCAAGGAATGCCACAACCGGTACGGTTAGTCAAGTTTTTGCTCAGATAGTTCTTGGTTTGGATGGCCGAGTGCCAAGTTGCGATCGTTAGAAGTTTCTGCTGAAAACGTTAATTGAGATGAATAGGGAAGGGGTTCTTGGCTCCAGATCGGGTGGTCCGACTCCGAACCGGGCCTCTTGGTTTGGATGGCCGAGTGCCAAGTTGTGATCATTAGAAGTTTCGTGGAAAACGTTAATTGAGATGAACAAGGAAGGGGTTCTTGGCTCCGGATTGGGTGGTCCGACTCGAACCGGGCCCCATTGGAGCCCTCCATAGCACCTGAAGGTATATACCCCCCAACCGGATTTGTTGGCGGCGGCAGTTCGTTCCCACGACGTCCCGAGGCATGACTTCTTACTACTCGGCTCACATCAATGAGATTGCAACAAGGTAAACACACTACCATGTAAATACTCCAATGATTATTTGATCTCTTTTTAAAGCATGTAAGTACACAATAGAGTGTTAAGAATTTTTTTTGCATATCTTGTAGCCAACTAAACTACAATGTTTATGTATTTTTTTTGAACAAGTGAATTCAAATTAAGACCTTATTATTAAACACATATAAAATGTCACTAAAAACGTATAAATGACTTGTAATAAATCCCTCAAGACCATTTTTAATTGTGTGTACATTTTGTCCCACTTTGGAGTGTGTTAACCACGTTCTTAAAATAAGAAAATTGATATAACTCCACAATTGAATCTCTTGAACAAAAAATGATCTTGCACCCAAGAACCTTCAAAACCATTATATAACATAACATCATATATCATAAGAATAACCTCTTAGTAGTTCATAACATGGTCCATATCTACAGTATTATGGAAAACCATAGTATATAACTCCACACTTGAATCTCTTGAACAAAAAATGATCACATGGTAGTGAGTTATCAAAATATAGCAATAGTAGTGAGTTATTAGTCCTCAAAATATAACAATGACAATCATAAGCAAATCATTTGTGGTTTTTTTCCCAATGAGCATCACAAGTACATGCATGATATGGATAATGGTCACATAATCGAGGCCATCAAATCAAATCAAACATAGAAGTAATATGGTTATGAAAACAAACATAGAAGTATATCATGTGCAATGAAATCAAATCAAACATAGAAGTAATATGGTTATGAAAACCAACATGGATATAATGTATCAAACTAAGTGTGCCACGTCTTTGAAAATATAAGAATAATGTATCAAACTAAGTGTGCCACGTCTCTGAAAATATAAGAATAATGTATCAAACTAAGTGTGCCATACATATAGGACCACACACAGTCGCATAAAATTGTATACATGGACTATGAAGAATCATGAACTAGGACCAGATGACATATATATCTCTACATGGGTCCTATGAGTCCAATCATGAAACATCTTCTCTCTTTTGGCCCTGCTAGTATAAGCATCTCCACGACCTGATGGATGTAGTGGATGGAGATGCCACTACGGATTGAGAACCTCATTGTTGTGGCATGGTGACGTCGTGGCACCAATGGATTGGGAACCATTTAGAAGTAGTGACGAGGGAGAGATAGTTCTCGGGTCGAAAATAATGCACAAATGTAATGCCCACTTCCCTATGACACTTAGTTGATTATCATTTTGAGTTATGCAGACTTTTGGATATGGACATGACTTATACTTACGTTGATTAGCATGATGTTTTGTGAGTAGATGCATTTGGGTTATGATTGGATTTTGTTTCAGTATGATCTACACTGGCTCATGGACAGACTATTGGATACTGATATTATTTTTATATGGATATATTGCATGTGTTCTAACATTGGATTTCTTCGCCATGATAAGTAGAATGTAGTTGTTGAATTTACATTACTATAACTTTGGATAATGATGGAATGCATAATTAAGTTGTGATTTAAACCTTGAAATAATGGATAATTGAATTACGTATAGATGTTAATAAATTTCATGCATATGGTTATTTTGGACATTTTGACATGGCCGCAAGGCCGAAGGAGGTATTTTTTATTTTGCAGGAAACACAACATGATCACAACCATGAGGGGGATTGGGAACCAAACGCAACAAAATGTCGGGTGGTTACAACATTTGGTCGTCAAGGCAACTAGTGAATTGTATTGTGTTACCTTTGTTCTTTTATGTGTTAAGAAAAATTTCCATGAGGGGGAAATTTTCTAATGTGACCAAAGGGGTAAGAATTTTAATTACTTGTTTTAACTTACTTTAGTAGGTGATTTCATTTGTGATGTTTTTCTTTTAATTACTTTTGCTAAGTATGTTTAGATTGATGTAACATCTTGTCTTAATTTTTTTAGTTTTGGAGGGAAGTCTAGTGGGTGTAATTAATTTTGATGGTTGGCTCCTTGAGCCTTGTGTTTTCCTCTTGTATTGAATGCTTGTTTTGAGTGTTGACCACTCAAAATCCTTTGAATCTCGAACTTGAAATTTAGGGCAATTTTGGGGGACTTGTGGGACAAGTTGAACTTGTCCAACACTTCCCAAAACCCCTTACCAACCATATCTATGGGTTGGGAAGCCAAAAAGGGATTATTTATTGTTTTGGGAAGGGAAATGTGACTTTGGAGTGCACTTGTCTTCCTTTTGCATTTAATTGTGCCTTAAGACACATGGGAAGGGATGGATGTGGAAGAGAGTTGTCATTCAACCCAACCACCCATTTATTGTGTTTTGGGAGTTAAGTTGACTTTGGGAGGTGGTCTTGAGGATGTGTGATGTGGCATCCTACAAGGAGACACATCACCCTCACTCTTCCCTTTTGTCTATTTATGGAAATTCCTCTCTTGTGGAGGGGTTGGAAGTTTTGTTGAAGAGTTCTTTTCTTACTTTCTTTTGGGAGAGAAAAGAATTGGGAGAAAGAAAAAAGGAGCTTGGACTTGCATGCTTGGATTGTTTTGGAGGGAGCTTGGACAAAGCTTCTTGGTTTAGGCTTCTCCAATGGAGAGGTAGGAAACCTTCTCCCTTTTGCTTTCTTATTGTTGTTGCTTCTATGCTTAAAATTGTTGAAAATGTATGTTACTTTTGTGTGTTGTGGAAAAATGGATAGAATGCTTAATGTGTAGTGTAGGAGAGGTCTATGGGAAAACTCATGAGGGAGGCATAAGAGTAGAATAGGAAATTGTGGAGGGAGTTTGAGAGGGATGCCCATCTTGGGTAAGAATGTCTACATTCTTACCTTGTCCTTGAGGAGCTGTAAGAGGAGGGAGGTATAAGAGTATGGGAGGAAAAAAGGGGTACTTGAGGGAGGCATAAGAGTCATAGGGGCTTGAGTTTTATTGTGGAGGGTTTGGATGGGCATCTCATCTCAATGGGGAGGCATAAGGAAAACTTTCCCATAGTTCCTTCTCTTGTTGGCTTGGATGAAAGCCTTGTTGTGAAAAGTATTGTGTTATTTGTGTTTCCTTTTTGTTTCTTCTTTTTAACCTTGAATGTTGTAAAGAAAATTGTATTGTGGAAGCAAGTGATGTTGCCTTGAGTTGGAGACCACCCTTCATTGTGTTGTGTTTGGGGCTCGGGGGTCAATGGAGGAGATTGCTTCTCTTCTCCATTGAGTTTTGGTTGGGAGGAGAGTGTTTCCTCTCCCCCTATCTTGGTTGTGATTTGAACTACTTGGAACTTTGAGCATGGATGAAGAACACCTTGGAGCTTGTGAAGACTTCTTCCTTTTTCCTTTATATATATTATTTTGTTGTAAAATTTGTATGTGAAAGAAAGTTGTATCATCTTGTTTCCATTTCAAAAATAAAGGACATTGTAATCTATATTTGCCCCAAAAGTCACATGGTTGAATGCAAATTTTACTTGGAAGGTGTTTACATTATTGAAAAGATTGTAAGGAAATAAGAAATGATATGTGCCAAAAAAAGGGGGGGCGGGGTTGTGATAATCTTGTGAATACACTATTGGGAAGTTTGTTGTATATACCTTCTTGTTGAAATGTTGGTAGATCTTGTTTAAAACTTAATGAAAATATTGTTGGACTCTTATGTGGAATGTTAGGATATTTACAAAATATATATATATACATACTAGATCTCATTTTGTTGCAAAAAAAAAGGGTATTGAAAAGTGAGAATATTAGTGTATATTTTCTTCTTGTAGTATGGATGGATAGAGTTAAGTTTTACTGAATTTCCATTGTGCCAATAAAGTAAATCATGTCCTAGATCTATTATGTTTACCTTCTTTTAAGTATCCATTGTAAAATTATTGACAAATTGTAGAAGGAAACGAAATCAACTTGCTTAAAATTCCTTGCAATGTCTATTAAAGTAGGCTAGAAATAAATTTTTAATGCAAATACTTTAGACTTATCAAGTTTGATATCCAACACTCCTTAATGTATAATAAAGGTACTAGTAGTTTGAATATTATCCATATTTAGGTGTTATTAAAACTAATGGATATCCTAGTATTAAATCCTATTTATAACAATACACTATTAAATATTTCCTTTATATTAAAAGTATACTATTGTAAGCTATAGTTAAGAAACAATATTAATTAAAAATATGCAAAGGATGCCTTTCTGTAACGCCACCATGTTGTATGACTGTCCTAAAGTGCAAAGCAATCAGTACTAATTTTACACGCACAAATGCTCATTAGTTTGCAAAGCAACTACTTTGTGAACAATCTAATTTTGAAACAGACCCACCTTTATGGGACCTTCTTGTTTTCCTCGGGTTGTATATAAAGTCTGGTAAGGTCCAATAAAGAATCAACGTAATAAATTTCATCGGGTCGTCGGGTAACACTTTCACTGCTTTCCCCATCGAATTTGATAACATTATCACAAAGAAGAACCCACACTAGAGGATGCATTCGATACCGAATAGATAATGACATGGTCGACAAAGTTCTTTTCTAAACACCTTTCACTGCCCCAATCGCTTTTGAATAAAAATCTCACAAAGGAGAAACCCGAATTTGGAGATGCGAGTAATGCTTGAGCGATAACAACATAGTTGGATGACCCGCTGCTTGTGCGCCTCCACTACCCGTCCCGTCCCACGCGCCTACGAACCTTGAGTCCATATCGTGCAAGTTAAGATCATTCTGAATCTTCTATCTATGCATTGTTTTCTTATTTTTTTATCTCATTAAAAAAAAACTGGATACAAATACTCGAAGTGATTTAACACATCATGTATCATTCTTGAGAAAGATACAAGGTTTTAGCATATATCTGGTACCGACCTCACATTCTTAGCCCTCCAAACTCAGTTATTGAACTGTTTGTTAGAGCATTTGGCAGGTATTATGAATTTATCTGGAAGGGATAAGAAATTCACTTGGTTAAAGAATGTAAAATTGTTACCACGTGCCATTTCCTTTGTGTTGATCTTTCTTTGCACGGGCATTCTTTGCAGACAGAGGCGAGCCGATTCAAACAACCTCACGCCCCTCCTCCAAATGTAACTTCACCCGTTATTTCCCCACTTTGTCTTCACATGGCCCGGGGCGAATCAAACAGGTAGACAGCCAAGGAGGAGGCTCAAGATTTGCAAATCTAAATCATTTAATGAAAGATGCGACTTGGAACTTCGGCACGCATGAGGGAGAGAGGTCAATGTCTTGGCTGGTGTTGGTTGAACCACCCACCGCCCCAACCATAACTTTTAAACAAAGTTTGCAATGCTCTCCCCGATTGGACTCTTGCTCCATTATATCAAAATTTCAAATTTATGTCAAGCATGTAGAGTCATATAAGTGTAAATTTTGATAATATACATGTATAAAATGCCGGCCAAGTTGGCTCGGTACCCATGTGGAATGCCACAATTATAGTGGCTTTGACCACACAATGAACCTAATTACATAGTGGCATAGTTGTAGGGTGTGTTACTTGGCTCGCATGGACACTTGGCGAGTTGGTTAGAAAGTTGTGCGGTTTGGTTGACATTGTTACTTAATGTATGACGAGTTGTGATATGTAAAGGTAAAAGAAAATGTGACTCGTCGAGTTGGAATCTCAACTCGGTTGAGTTGATAGTGGTTCATAATATTCAATGGAGCTAAGCTCCAAATTTTTTTAAAAATAAAAAGTTCGATAGCTTAGTAGTAAAGAACCCTAGCATGCAAATACGAGGCCTTATGTTTGGTTCCTAGTTGGTCCAATGAGAAGTTAACCCAAGCAATGTAAGTATGTGGCTTGGAGCATAGTTTACGCAAAGTAACCAACTCAGTAGCTCGACGAGCTAAATTCAATACACATACACTCTGCAACATAGCGTCCACTTGTCGTTTTTCATTAAAGAAAATAAATAAAAATAAAAAAATTTATGTCACTTTTTTCGGGTTGGTTGTTTATGGCGCGTCATCGTCGTCGGTGTCGTGAGCGTGGCGTCGTATTTTCGCGGCGTTACATTTTTGGTATCAGAGCCAGGGGTTCGAAGCTTGGACCCTTGGGCACACGCAGAAAACGTGAAACAGGAACACTTAACTTAGCACAGAGCTGATTCTTTTAAATTATAAAACCCTAATGTTGATAATTATTGTAAACAACAAATTTAGAAAACTGACACAAGACCTAGAACAATGAACTAACTCTCGCCTTGATCTGTGCAGGGGGCGCGGATTGGGCGAGGGGTCTCTTCATATAGACCTAGGCATACCACCGCCAGAGCAGGCCGTAGCAGCCATCCTACCTCAGATCTTGCAGACACTCCAGGATGTCAATGCCGCTATACGCGGAGAGCCCTTGGGAGGACGACTTGCTAGACATAGTTTGGAGCCATCAGTAGATGCCCAGGCATCCCCTCGACACAGTGAGGAGCACAGGGCAGAGAACTTCCGTGCGGAGTCGGCTAGGGCAGAGTCACCACAGAGAGGACATGGGGATAGGATCTCAGGACATAGGGACAGGTCTCGGAGCCCTGCAGCAGGGAGGATCATTCGAGATAGACCTAGGAGTCGTCATACGTCGCTGAAACCATATCGGGAGATCCCGAAGCTACGACCATCTCACTATTCGGGTGACACAGCGGTTTTCAGGCGGAGGCTGGTTGGTGAGCTTGAGCGGATGCTTCAAGCTCGCCCTCGCACTAGCAACATGAAAGCTCGTGTTGCAATCCATCTTCCGAAGGATGGAGCAGGAGTTGTGATAACCTTGTGAATACACTCGGGGGCGCGGGGTTGTGATAACCTTGTGAATACACTATTGGGAAGTTTGTTGTATAAACCTTCTTGTTGAAATGTTGGTAGATCTTGTTTAAAACTTAATGAAAATATTGTTGGACTCTTATGTGGAATGTTAGGATATTTACAAAATATATATATATATACATACTAGATCTCATTTTGTTGCAAAAAATAAAGGGTATTGAAAAGTGAGAATATTAGTGTATATTTTCTTCTTGTAGTATGGATGGATAGAGTTAAGTTTCATTGAATTTCCATTGTGCCAATAAAGTAAATCATGTCCTAGATCTATTATGTTTACCTTCTTTTAAGTATCCATTGTAAAATTATTGACAAATTGTAGAAGGAAACGAAATCAACTTGCTTAAAATTCCTTGCAATGTCTATTAAAGTAGGCTAGAAATAAATTTTTAATGCAAATACTTTAGACTTATCAAGTTTGATATCCAACACTCCTTAATGTATAATAAAGGTACTAGTAGTTTGAATATTATCCATATTTAGGTGTTATTAAAACTAATGGATATCCTAGTATTAAATCCTATTTATAACAATACACTATTAAATATTTCCTTTATATTAAAAGTATACTATTGTAAGCTATAGTTAAGAAACAATATTAATTAAAAATATGCAAAGGATGCCTTTCTCGTAACGCCACCATGTTGTATGATGCCCTAAAGTGCAAAGCAATGCATGTACTAATTTTACACGCACAAATGCTCATTAGTTTCAAAAGCAACTACTTTGTGAACAATCTAATTTTGAAATGCAGACCCACCTTTATGGGACCTTCTTGTTTTCCTCAGGGCCGTATATAAAGTCCGGTAAGGTCCAATAAAGAATCAACGTAATAAATTTCATCGGGTCGTCGGGTAACACTTTCACCGTTTTCCCCATCGAATTTGATAACATTATCACAAAGAAGAACCCACACTAGAGGATGCATTCGATACCGAATAGATAACAAGCATGGTCGACAAAGTTCTTTGTTCTAAACACCTTTCACTGTCCCCAATCGTTTTGAATAAAAATCTCACAAAGGAGAAACCCGAATTTGGAGATGCAGAATGCAATCTTGAGCAGATAACAACATAGTTGGATGACCTGCTTGCTTGTGCGCCTCCACTACCTGTCTGTCCCACGCGCCTACGAACCTTGAGTCCATATCGTGCAAGTTAAGATCATTCTGAATCTTCTATCTATGCATTGTTTTCTTATTTTTTTATCTCATTAAAAAAAAAGAACTAGATACAAATACTCGAAGTGATTTAACACATCATGTATCATTCTTGAGAAAGATACAAGGTTTTAGCATATATCTGGTACCGACCTCACATTCTTAGCCCTCCAAACTCAGTTATTGAACTGTTTGTTAGAGCATTTGGCAGGGATTATGAATTTATCTGGAAGGGATAAGAAATTCAGTTGGTTAAAGAATGTAAAATTGTTACCACGTGCCATTTCCTTTGTGTTGATGCTGCTGCCTGGGCATTGCTGTACAGGCCAGAGCCGATTCAAACAACCTCACGCCCCTCCTCCAGCCTGTAACTTCACCCGTTATTTCCCCACTTTGTCTTCACATGGCTCAAGGCGAATCAAACAGTAGACAACCAAGGAGGAGGCTCAAGATTTGCAAATCTAAATCATTTAATGAAAGATGCGACCTGGAACTTCGGCACGCATGAGGGAGAGAGGTCAATGTCTTGGCTGGTGTTGGTTGAACCACCCACCGCCCCAACCATAACTTTTAAACAAAGTTTGCAATGCTCTCCCCGATTGGACTCTTGCTCCATTATATCAAAATTTCAAATTTATGTCAAGCATGTAGAGTCATATAAGTGTAAATTTTGATAATATACATGTATAAAATGCCGCCAAGTTGGCTCGGTACCCATGTGGAATGCCACAATTATAGTGGCTTTGACCACACAATGAACCTAATTACATAGTGGCATAGTTGTAGGGTGTGTTACTTGGCTCGCATGGACACTTGGCGAGTTGGTTAGAAAGTTGTGCGGTTTGGTTGACATTGTTACTTAATGTATGACGAGTTGTGATATGTAAAGGTAAAAGAAAATGTGACTCGTCGAGTTGGAATCTCAACTCGGTTGAGTTGATAGTGGTTCATAATATTCAATGGAGCTAAGCTCCAAATTTTTTAAAAATAAAAAGTTCGATAGCTTAGTAGTAAAGAACCTAGCATGCAAATACGAGGCCTTATGTTTGGTTCCTAGTTGGTCCAATGAGAAGTTAACCCAAGCAATGTAAGTATGTGGCTTGGAGCATAGTTTACGCAAAGTAACCAACTCAGTAGCTCGACGAGCTAAATTCAATACACATACACTCTGCAACATAGCGTCCACTTGTCGCTTTTCATTAAACAAAATTAAAAATAAAAATAAAAAAATTTATGTCGCATTTTTGGGTTGGTTGTTTTGGCTCATCATCGTTGTCGGCGTCGTGAGCGTGGCGTCGTATTTTTGCGGCGTTACATTTTTGGTATCAGAGCCAGGGGTTCAAGCTTGGACCCTTGGGCACACGCAGAAAACGTGAAATAGGAACACTTAACTTAAGACAGAGCCGATTCTTTTAAATTATAAAACCCTAATGTTGATAATTATCAGTAAACATCAAATTTAGAAAATTGACACAAGACCTAGAACAATGAACTAACTCTCGCCTTGATCTGTGCAGGAGGCGCGGATTGGGCGAGGGGTCTCTTCATATAGACCTAGGCATACCACCGCCGAGCGGGCCGTAGCAGCCCATCCTACCTCGAGATCTTGCAGACACTCCAGGATGTTAATGCCGCTTATACACGGAGAGCCCTTGGGAGGGCGACTTGTTAGACATAGTTTGGAGCCATCGGTGATGCCCAGCATCCCTTGACACGCTGAGGAGCACAGGCGCGAGAACTTCCGTGCGGAGTCGTCTAGGGCGAGTCACCACAGAGAGGACATGGGGATAGGATCTCGGGACATAGGGACAGTCTCGGAGCCCTGCAGGCGAGAGGGAGGATCATTCGAGATAGACCTAGGAGTCGTCATACGTCGCCTACAAACCATATCGGGAGATCCTGAAGCTACGACCATCTCACTATTCGGGTGACACAGGCGGTTTTCGAAGCGGAGGCACGGTTGGTGAGCTTGAGCGGATGCTTCAAGCTCGCCCTTACACTAGCAACATGAAAGCTCGTGTTGCAATCCATCTTCCGAAGGATGGAGCAGAGTCTTGTGGAGGACCGAAGAGCATAAACTCCATATTGACTCGAGACGATTACCCTGGGAGCTATTTGAGGAGCGTTTCAGAGCGGTATTTACCCAGAGATTTATACAAGAAATAAGATGACGAGTTTCATGACCTCTGCACAAGCATTGATGAAAGTAGCGGAGTATGAGAGTCGATTTCGGACCTACTCAAGACGTTAACTATATGCGGGATGAACAGTATGGATTCACAAAGTTCATCTAGGGCCCGAACTTGGATTTAGGTGGTACAAGGTGCGCATTCACCGCCCATGACATTAGCCGAGGCCGTGGAGAAGGCCTATATTGCAGAGGAGACACGGGGAAAGACATAGTAGGCTAGAGAGACGAGTTCGAGCCGTATCCAGCAGATGCAGGGATAATAGGTCGAAGGGGTCGGGCTTCCTCCTCCATGGGGTGGACCCGAGTTCGGGGCAAGCTTCATTCAGCCACCACAAAGAAGCAGCAGCGGCGGCGGTAGCACCCGCCCACCTTACGGACCTCCTCGGAGATTTGATGCACAGAGAGGATGTAGTATAGGGCCTCCTCCTAGGGTCCCATCAGACACAAGGTGTACCGAGAGCTCGGTCAGCCAGGAGCTCACAAGCCTGACCTCAGCCCGAGTCCATAGCCGGATTGTCAGGATCTGTATCTCAGTCATCTAGAGTACCAGCTGGAGCTGCTTCCCACTGGAGAGGACCAGGAAGCTATTATGGTTGCGGTGTTGTTGGACATCTTTGGAGAGATTGCCCACATAACCCCACCAAGGGTAAGACACAGAGCTCAGAGCCTACTGTTGGAGATATGGCACAGAGTCATCGGATCTACGTAGTGGTCGAGAACCGCCAGGCTGAGCATCAGAGTACTGTGATTGAGACGACAGGTAGTGTTGGTGGTATTTCCACCTCTATATTATTTGATTCTGGTTCTTCTGATTCTTTTATTGCACCATCCTTAGTAGAGCGTTGTAGGTGGTGGCGCTTAGGTAGGGCCGTAGTTGGGACGTTGAGATGGCTTCGGAGCCAAGATTTCATGAGACTCCTTAGTTACGGAGTGTGTAGTGGATTTGGGACCCTTCACCACTACTTCGATCTTCGGATCCTTCCATTAGGATCTTATGGCATCATTCTAGGCATGGATTGGTAGTCCGCTCACGAGCTAGAGTGGATTGTTACCACAAGACTATTGCTTGCATAGATGATCTTGGAGTAGAGTCGTGATATCGGGAGTTAGGAGGGCCGTATCCATTCGCACCATCTCCGCTATGCAGCTTAGGCGGTGTGCGCGCGCAGGGGTTGTCGGATGTGTTTGCTATTACGGTCAAGTGATGATCGAGGATGAGTCCAGAGGACCTTCCCTCGATGACCATCCCATCTTATCAGAGTTTGCTGATGTATTCCCAGGGGAGTTACGGGATTACCTCCCCGTGAGATCGACTTCCATATAGATCTAGTTCCGGGCACAGAGCCTATCTCACAAGCACCCTATCGATGACTACTCCTGAGTTATGTGAGCTCAAGTTGCAGCTTGAGGACCTTCTAGAGAAAGGCCTAATCCGTCCTAGTGTATCCCCTTGGGGTGCACCAGTGATCTTCGTGAAGAAGAAGGATGGATCTCTTCGGTTGTGTATTGACTATCGTCAGCTGAATAAAGTAACGATCAAGAATCATTACCCCCTTCCACGCATTGATGATTTATTTGATCAGATGAAGGGGGCTACAGTTTTCTCTAAGATAGATCTTAAGTCAGGATACCATCAGCTCAGGATTGCGGAGACAGATATTCACAAGACAGCTTTCCGCACGAGATATGGCCACTACGAGTTCACAGTGGTACCTTTCGGTTTGACGAATGCCCCCGCAGTGTTTATGAGTTTGATGAATGGGGTATTCAGGACCTTCCTTGATCACTTCGTGCTTATCTTCCTTGATGACATTCTGATTTACTCACACACACGTGAGGAGCACGAGGAGCACCTTCGCCAGGTTCTTCAGTGTCTTCGCGAGTAGCGCCTTTACGGGAACTTGGAGAAGTGTGCATTCTTTCAGCCTGAGGTGCAGTATTTGGGCCACATCATTTCAGGGAAAGGTATCGCAGCTTGATCCTTCCAAGATTCGAGCCATCATGGATTGGCTAGCACCAACTAGTGTGACCGAGGTGCGTAGCTTCATGGGTCTAGCAGGGTATTACAGGAGGTTTGTTCAGGACTTTTCTCGGATTGCGCACCCTATCACTTCTCTTCAGCGGAAAGGGAAGAATTTTTTATGGTCAAATAGGTGTGAGCAGGCCTTCAGTACACTGAAGGAGTGCCTCACGAGAGCACCTATTATTGCAGTGCCAGATCCTCAGGGAGAGTTCTATGTTTGCACAGATGCTTCCTTGGTAGGACTTGGAGGTGTGTTAATGCAAGAGGGTAGAGTAGTTGCCTTTGAGTCTCGCAAACTCAAAGATTACGAGCTAAATTATCCAACCCATGACCTTGAGCTTGCAGCAGTTGTGCATGCCTTAGTGCGGTGGAGACATTTTCTTCTTGGCCGGAGATTTACACTTAGGTTGATCACTTGAGTCTTCACCACCTCTTCATGCAGCCCAATCTCAACGCTCGTCAGCGGCGTTGGATGGAGTTACTCTGTGAGTATGACATGGAGATAGAACATGTGAAAGGGAAGGAGAATGTGGTTGCAGATGCCTTGAGTAGGCGGAGACATGTGGCTATGGCCACCTCAGTGGGCATAGATTTGCGGAGTAGGATCTTGCAGCAGCTTCCTCAGGATAGTTTCTACTTTGCAGCCAGAGCAGAGATTGAGTCTCAGAGACCCCTTGAGGGAGATTTGATGGATTTTCATTAGAGGCAGATGGTCTTCTCAAACACAGAGGTTAGATATATGTTCCTAGAGATGGAGGCTTGAGACATGACATTTTGGCAGAGGCCCATCGTGCACCTTACTCAGCCCATCCCGGGGTGAAGAAGATGCACGCCACCACCCGAGACAGCTTGTATTTTGGAGAGGACTTCGGAGAGACATAGCTTCATTTGTGTCCCACTGTTTAGAGTTCCAGAGGGTGAAGGCCGAGCATCAGCATCCAGTTGGCCTTCTCTATCCTCACACCATACCAGAGTGGAAATGGGACACCATTTCCATGGACTTCATCATTGGGTTACCTACGTCAAGATACCATCACGACGCCATCATGGTCACGGTGGATAAATTGACGAAGGTAGCTCATTTTTCTTTAGTAAAGACCACCTATACAGCAAGTCTTTGTGGCATGAGTATACCTTGATGAGATTGTCGATTATATGGGATTCTCGAGAAGATCATTTACGACTCACGACCCTTTGTACACTTCCCATTTCTGGACCACCATGCAAAGGTATGCCCTGGGACGAGGATTAATTTCAGCACAACTTATCACCCCGAGACGGATGGACGAGACGAGAGGGTGAATCAAATTTTAGAGGATATGCTCAGGATGTACATGATGGATCATCAGTCGAGATGGGAGGAGTATCTATATTTGGTGGAGTTTTCCTACAATAATAGTTTTCAAAGTTCTATAGGCATGGCTCCTTTTCAGGCATTATATGGTAGAGAGTGCAGGACACCTCTTAGCTGGAATAGGATTGAGGACAGGGTTTCTCTTGGGCCAGCATTATTATAGGACATGGAGCAGCAGGTTACATTGATCAGACAGAGATTGTAGGAGGCGCATGATAGATAGAAGAAGTATGCGAGACCAAAGATAGACGATCGCAGTTTTGAGGTAGGCACGAAGGTGTTTCTTCGTGTCAGACCGCATAAGAGCCCTATCCGTTATGGAAAAGGTTCTAAGCTTGCTCCTAGGTTTGTGGGTCCCTTTGAGATCTTGGAGTGCCTCGGCCCCTTAGCCTATCATCTAGCATTGCCACCTAGCTTATCGCGCGTCCATGACGTGTTTCACGTTTCTGTACTTAGGAGATATATTTCGATCCCGCTCATGTGCTAGATTGACTGCATTGCAGTGTAGGATCGAGGGCGAGGTGATGGTGGAGCCTGTGCGGCGCATTTTAGATCGCAGGACCCCGGCCTTCGCGCAGAGAGATTAATCAAGTTCGGCTCCAATGGGACAGTACGATGAGATTGCTGCCACTTGGGAGGATGCTACATCATTGCGAGCTCTGGGTTTCCACACTTATTTCGATGACTTCCAGGAGGAATTCTAGTCTAAGGGGAGGGGATGTAATGCCCACTTCCTATGACACTTAGTTGATTATCATTTTGAGTTATGCGAGACTTTTGGATATGGACATGACTTACACTTACGTTGATTAGCATGATGTTTTGTGAGTAGATGCATTTGGGTTATGATTGGATTTTGTTTTAGTATGATCTACACTGGCTCATGGACAGACTATTGGATACTAATATTATTTTTATATGGATATATTGCATGTGTTCTAACATTGGATTTCTTCGCCATGATAAGTAGAATGTAGTTGTTGAATTTACATTACTATAACTTTGGATAATGATGGAATGCATAATTAAGTTGTGATTTAAACCTTGAAATAATGGATAATTGAATTACGTATAGATGTTAATAAATTTCATGCATATGGTTATTTTGGACATTTTGACATGGCCGCAAGGCCGAAGGAGGTATTTTGTATTTTGCAGGAAACACAACATGATCACAACCATGAGGGGGATTGGGAACCAAACATAACAGGATGTTGGGTGGGTACAACATTTGGTCGTCAAGGCAACTAGTGAATTGTATTGTGTTACCTTTGTTCTTTTATGTGTTAAGAAAAATTTCCATGAGGGGGAAATTTTCTAATGTGACCAAGGGGGTAAGAATTTTAATTACTTGTTTTAACTTACTTTAGTAGGTGATTTCATTTGTGATTTTTTTTTTTTAAATTACTTTTCCTAAGTATGTTTAGAATGATGTAACATCTTGTCTTAATTTTTTTTAGTTTTGGAGGGAATTCTAGTGGGTGTAATTAATTTTGATGGTTGGCTCCTTGAGCCTTGTGTTTTCCTCTTGTATTGAATGCTTGTTTTGAGTGTTGACCACTCAAAATCCTTTGAATCTCCAATTTGAGATTTATGTCAATTTTGGGGGACTTGTGGGACAAGTTGAACTTGTCCCACACTTCCCAAAACCCCTTACCAACCATATCTATGGGTTGGGAAGCCAAAAAGGGGATTATTTATTGTTTTGGGAAGGGAAATGTGACTTTGGAGTGCACCTGTCTTCCTTTTGCATTTAATTGTGCCTTAAGACACATGGGAAGGGATGGATGTGGAAGAGAGTTGTCATTCAACCCAACCACCCATTTATTGTGTTTTGGGAGTTGAGTTGACTTTGGGAGGTGGTCTTGAGGATGTGTGATGTGGAATCCTACAAGGAGCCACATCACCCTCACTCTTCCCTTTTGTCTATTTATGGAAATTCCTCTCTTGTGGAGGGGGTTGGAAGTTTTTGTTGAAGAGTTCTTTTCTTACTTTCTTTTGGGAGAGAAAAGAATTGGGAGAAAGAAAAAGAAGGAGCTTGGACTTGCATGCTTGGATTGTTTTGGAGGGAGCTTGGACAAAGCTTCTTGGTTTTAGGCTTCTCCAATGGAGAGGTAGGAAACCTTCTCCCTTTTTGATTTCTTATTGTTGTTGCTTTTATGCTTAAATTTGTTGAAAATGTATGTTTACTTTTGTGTATTGTGGAAAAATAGATAGAATGCTTAATGTGTAGTGTAGAAGAGGTCTATGGGAAAACTCATGAGGGAGGCATAAGAGTAGAATAGGCAATTGTGGAGGGAGTTTGAGAGGGATGCCCATCTTGGGTAAGAATGTTCACATTCTTACCTTGTCCTTGAGGGAGCTGTAAGAGGAGGGAGGTATAAGAGTATGGGAGGAAAAAAAGGGTACTTGAGGGAGGCATAAGAGTCATAGGGGCTTGAGTTTTATTGTGGAGGGTTTGGATGGGCATCTCATCTCAATGGGGAGGCATAAGGAAAAATTTCCCATAGTTCCTTATCTTGTTGGCTTGGATGAAAGCCTTGTTGTGAAAAGTATTGTGTTATTTGTGTTTCCTTTTGTTTCTTCTTTTTAACATTGAATGTTGTAAAGAAAATTGTATTGTGGAAGCAAGTGATGTTACCTTGAGTTGGAGACCACCCTTCATTGTTTTGTGTTTGGGGCTCGGGGGTCAATGGAGGAGATTGCTTCTCTTCTCCATTGAGTTTTGGTTGGGAGGAGAGTGTTGCCTCTCCCCCTATCTTGGTTGTGATTTGAACTACTTGGAACTTGGAGCATGGATGAAGAACACCTTGGAGCTTGTGAAGACTTCTTCCTTTTTCCTTTATATATATTATTTTGTTGTAAAATTTGTATGTGAAAGAAAGTTGTATCATCTTGTTTCCATTTCAAAAATAAAGGACATTGTAATCTATATTTGCCCCAAAAGTCACACGGTTGAATGCAAATTTTACTTGAAAGGTGTTTACATTATTGAAAAGATTGTAAGGAAATAAGAAATGATATGTGTCAAAAAGAGGGGGGGCGGGGGGTGTGATGATAACCTTGTGAATACACTATTGGGAAGTTTGTTGTATATACCTTCTTGTTGAAATGTTGGTAGATCTTGTTTAAAACTTAATGAAAATATTGTTGGACTCTTATGTGGAATGTTAGGATATTTACAAAATATATATATATATATATATATATATATATATATATATATATATATATATACACATACTAGATCTCATTTTGTTGCAAAAAAATAAAGGGTATTGAAAAGTGAGAATATTAGTGTATATTTTCTTCTTGTAGTATGGATGGATAGAGTTAAGTTTTATTGAATTTCCATTGTGCCAATAAAGTAAATCATGTCCTAGATCTATTATGTTTACCTTCTTTTAAGTATCCATTGTAAAATTATTGACAAATTGTAGAAGGAAACGAAATCAACTTGCTTAAAATTCCTTGCAAATGTCTATTAAAGTAGGCTAGAAATAATTTTTTTAATGCAAATACTTTAGACTTATCAAGTTTGATATCCAACACTCCTTAATGTCTAATAAAGGTACTAGTAGTTTGAATATTATCCATATTTAGGTGTTATTAGAACTAATGGATATCCTAGTATTAAATCCTATTTATAACAATACACTATTAAATATTTCCTTTATATTAAAAGTATACTATTGTAAGCTATGGTTAAGAAACAATATTAATTAAAAATATGCAAAGGATGCCTTTCTCGTAACGCCACCATGTTGTATGACTGTCCTAAAGTGCAAAGTAGTCTATACTAATTTTACACGCACAAATGCTCATTAGTTTGCAAAGCAACTACTTCGTGAACAGTCTAATTTTGAAACAGACCCACCTTTATGGGACCACCTTGTTTTCCTCGCGCTGTATATTAAGTCTGGTAAGGTCCAATAAAGAATCAACGTAATAAATTTCATCGGCTCGTCGGGTAACACTTTCACTATTTTCCCCATCGACTTTGATAACATTATCACAAAGAAGAACCCGCACTTCAGGATGCATTTGATATCGAATGCAGATAATAGTATGGTGGCCGACAAAGTCATCGTTTCTAAACGCCTTTCACTGTCCCCAATCGTTTTGAATAAAAATATCACAAAGGAGAAACCTGAATTTGGGGATGCAGGCAATGCTGAGCAGATAACAACATAGTTGGATGACCTTCTTGCTTGTGCGCCTCACTACATGTCCGTCCCACGCGCCTACGAACCTTGAGTCCATATCGTGCAAGTTAAGATCATTCTGAATCTTCTATCTATGCATTGTTTTCTTTTTTTTTTTTTATCTCATTAAAAAAAAAGAACTAGATACAAATACTCGAAGTGATTTAACACATCATGTATCATTCTTGAGAAAGATACAAGGTTTTAGCATATATCCGTACCGACCTCACATTCTTAGCCCTCCAAACTCGCCATTGAATGTTTGTTAGAGCATTTAGCGGTATTATGAATTTATCTGGAAGGGATAAGAAATTCATTGGTTAAAGAATGTAAAATCATTACCACGTGCCATTTCCTTTGTGTTGATGCTTTCTTTGCTGGTGTTCTTTGATATAGGCGAGCCGATTCAAACAACCTCACGCCCCTCCTCCACTGTAACTTCACCCGTTATTTCCCCAATTTGTCTTCACGCGGCTCAGGGCAGAATCAAACAGGTAGACAACCAAGGAGGAGGCTCAAGATTTGCAAATCTAAATCATTTAATGAAATATGTGACCTGGAGCTTCGGCACGCATGAGGGAGAGAGGTCAATGTCTTGGCTGGTGTTGGTTGAACCACCCACCGCCCCAACCATAACTTTTAAACAAAGTTTGCAATGCTCTCCCCGGATTGGACTCTTGCTCCATTATATCAAAATTTCAAATTTATGTCAAGCATGTAGAGTCATATAAGTGTAAATTTTGATAATATACATGTATAAAATGCCGGCCAAGTTGGTTCGGTACCCATGTGGAATGACACAATTATAGTGGCTTTGACCACACAATGAACCTAATTACATAGTGGCATAGTTGTAGGGTGTGTTACTTGGCTCGCATGGACACTTGGCAAGTTGGTTAGAAAGTTGTGCGGTTTGGTTGACATTGTTACTTAATGTATGACGAGTTGTGATATGTAAAGGTAAAAGAAAATGTGACTCGTCGAGTTGGAATCTCAACTCGGTTGAGTTGATAGTGGTTCATAACATTCAATGGAGCTAAGCTCCAAATTTTTTTAAAAATAAAAAGTTCGATAGCTTAGTAGTAAAGAACCCTAGCATGCAAATACGAGGCCTTATGTTTGGTTCCTAGTTGGTCCAATGAGAAGTTAACCCAAGCAATATAAGTATGTGACTTGGAGCATAGTTTACGCAAAGTAACCAACTCAATAGCTCGACGAGCTAAATTCAATACACATACACTCTGCAACATAGCGTCCACTTGTCGTTTTTCATTAAACAAAATTAAAAATAAAAAATAAAAAAATTTATGTCGCATTTTTGGGTTGGTTGTTTTTGGCTCATCATCGTTTTCGGCGTCGTGAGCGTGGCGTCGTATTTTTGCGGCGTTACATTTTTGGTATCAGAGCCAGGGGTTCGAAGCTTGGACCCTTGGGCACACGCAGAAAACGTGAAACATGAACACTTAACTTAGCACAGAGCTGATTCTTTTAAATTATAAAACCCTAATGTTGATAATTATCAGAAACATCAAATTTAGAAAATTGACACAAGACCTAGAACAATGAACTAACTCTCGCCTTGATTTGTGCGGGGGCGCGGATTGGGCGAGGGGTCTCTTCATAAGTATCCCACTTTGCCAGTTGTGGGGAAGAGGCTAATAGAGATGGGAGGAAGGAGGCGAGGTGTTGTGATCTATATACACTATATATATCCCAAGACTAGATACACATCCAAATGGAACATATTTTAAAGTGAAGGTTAATATAATTGAGAATCATCCTACAAAAACACCATGGGGAAGACAAAAGTATGGATCTAAACCCTTACCAAGCCAAAACTCTCCTTGCAGATTCTGTTTTAATATTGTTAGCCAGGGCCTTGTGTTGCCTTCTTAGTTCATTAAGAAGTATTTGCAAAATAAAGCCATTCTTGTTACCATAAGTCTGAAAGCTTTGACTATCCATATATATTATCATTATTTAAGATAGCTTTGAGCCCCTCTCATCTTGCATGCTCAATTCAATTTGTTTTCATTTATGGAACTCTGAAATCGGTTCTCAAGTTAATGGCCCATTGTCCTTGGCATTTTTCTGTGAAGGCATGTTTCTTTATCCACATGGTTAAAGTTTTAAAGACTATGATGAGAAGCAAGGTTTCAATAAGCAACACCCTCATACACCAACTATTAATAGTTCTAATCCTTTACTATTAAAATATAACACTTTATATAGCATGTAAAACAGTTATGTAGTTGTTCGGTTGTTAACTGTTCAACCACCTCTTCCTACAATAAATAAACCTCTGCCTGTGTCATTTGAACAGTGCAGTTTGCTCTCTCTATTTCTTTCTTCTCTTTGCACATGCTAACATTGGTATCAGAGCGGTCGGTTTGCAGTTCGAGGAAGCCTTGTCAACAGGCATGAACTGGAAGTTTGGGGAAGCCCTAGTAGGGCACAAACTGAAGAAGTTATTTCACCGCTTATTGTAGAAGACTGTTCGTTTGCAGTCACAACTTCTTCCCTGTTCGCTGAACATAGCTCAAGTCGTTTATCTGAGCCATAGTCGCTCATGGGCTGTTCCATCGACAGAGTAAAGAGCCTTTCAAGGTCGTGAGGGCAGAGAAGGAAGACCATTCGAAGCTGAGACAACCATTCGAGGCTGTTTTTTTGAGGTAAATAGAGTCGGTTTTTCACAAAATTGTGGTTCGAGGCCCAGAAGACGTGGTTCGTGAATGAAGCAGCACCACTAAAGTCGCAAATACCCAGTCGAAAAGCCAAAAGTCGTGGTCGCAGGCAAGGAAAACGTGAGGGCGTAAAGGCACAACAAATCCAGTTTTGGAGAAAAATGTGAGTCGCAGAGGGCAAAACGAGAGCACATAAATTGTGCAAATCTAGTCGAATACAAATCGTTGGAGCAAAGTCGTGTGACATGCAAATTGTTGGAGCAAAGTCATGTGACTCGAAGGATTCAAGGGCATCTTTTGGTTTATTTTCTTCAAACTGAAAAGTCGATGAAATTTTTCTCACAAAGGTACCTTGCTTTTGAATAATCAAATTTGGAGGAATAAGTAATAATATTTTTTTAATATATGCAAATATAGATCTAAGGTAGTTGGAGGGGTAATTTGAATGTGAGTAATTAATCTCATACTATATGTTGGAGAAATTAAATTAATTAAATATATTTGGTGGAAAAAGGTATTTTATTGAGTGTGGGCAAAAGTATTATTTTATTGAGTGTGGGCAAAACTATGATTTTATTATTTCCGTTCTTTTGGAATAATAACATGGCAAATATATCACACTTGACTTTGCAGGAGACACAAAAATTAACGGGCACTAATTTCAATGTTTGGATTCATAAGATTTTAAAGGTCGCGGAGTTTCGTGATTGTGATAAAATAATCAAGGGTGATGAAACTTGACTAGTGACGAACTTCGTGAATTATGAAAAATGTCATAAGGAAGCATTATTACTTCTCAAGTTGTCGGTATCGGATGATATGATACCGAAAGTGTGGAATGTCACTATGGTAAGTACGTTGTGGGCCGCCACTAAGGGATAAATATTAGACGTCAAAGAAAGAGTCAGGTTTTATACCTAAAAAAAATGTTCTTTTCCGTAAAATTACAAGAAGGTGGATCGCTGTCTAAGCACCTACTTCAGTTGAAAGATCTCCGAGACTAGTTATCTTCCATCAACAAAAAGTTGGACGTCGATGATATGGTGGCTCGGTTTTGAATAGCTTACCTTCTTCATATAAGTTATTTGTGGAGGCACTCCATTTAATGGCTGAAAGTCAAACACTCACGTTTGACAAGGTGAGTTCCTACCGTTGCAAAAGGAGCGAGACAACTACAGAAAAATCTAATTGTGACCACTCGAGAGTGCTCTTGTCACTCGACCAAAGGGAAAGTGGAAACGTCAATCTTGTGAATCTTCCACTCGGTATCGTGTCACGTGCTATTACCGTCACAAGGTTAGGAACCTAAAGAAGGATTGCGAAGCGGAAGTATGATCTTTTGCGCGAGAACAAAAAGCCATGTAATGAGGAACATGTGGCGTGCGATTGCGAAGAACAGATTCGGATGACGGGCATGATCTTTAGTGTCTTACGACATCATGCTCGAATAACAAGTGTTACCGGTTGCTAGATCATTGACTCTAGTGCATATGCATACTTTTCATGTCGTAGGACTGGTATGTTTCATTTATCAAATATATGTTTTGAATCAATAGTACTAGCTGATAGAGAGTCACTTGCAGTAGAAGGGATAGGAGATATATGCATTGTATTGAATAATGCTCATAAATTGTTGCTAAGGAATGTCAGATATAGGTGTCCCCGATTTCACCCTGAAATCTGAGACTACCCCATATAAAAAAATCGTACTTTTAAAATAACAAGTCGTTTTATGTTTTTATTGCTAGAAAATGTCTGTATTGTGTCAAGATATTCCCGAAGAGTCATATGAGCCAATTTTGACAAATACCCAGATGTCCGAACTCGTTTTGTCCCTTCGCCAGGATTTGTCTGCGGGAAATTTTAAATTTAATTATTTTAAGCCCCGTTTGAAGTAAATTGTGCTCCGGTTTAACCATGTTGAAGTTTTGCATGTCAATATTCACATATGCCAGTGGGGTTTTCACCAAGAATGAATCCTAGGCTTTGTCTGTGATTTTTGACAACGTTTTTCGTTTTTATTATTTTTACGTGTTTTTTCTCTTTGAAATTCCCCTAGGTCAATTCCTTCCCGCCTTCGATCGATTTCTTGCCCTGAGTATCTGGTGATCATCTACGACCGCCATGCCAGAAGGAATTAGCCACAGGAAGTCAGGTTCTCTCTAAAAAGATGAAGTCATGCACAAAAAGGCCTCTTCTCGCGCATGTCACATTTTTGGGAATAGATGGATTTAAGTTGCAGTGGGATTTTTGGTAGCAGCAGGCAGGTGGGAATTTTGTACTTGCCTGGAAGGGTGCTTTTTCACATGAAAGCAAAGTCACTTAAGTCATGATAGGAAAATTAGAGGCAGCAGGCAGGCGGGAATTTCTTACCTGCCTTGGAGGGTAAAAAATCCCATTATGAAATTCAAACAACTTAAGTGGATCATGGGGATTTTGGAGCTGCGGTGCAGGGTGAATAATCCCATCAGAAATTGACTTTTAAATAAAGAAATCAGCCATGCTAAAAAATGCGACCCCTTTGGGAATAAAAGAATAACTTTAATTGCTTTTATTATTTGTTTTTATTCTTAATTTTGGTGCCCAAGCATGAGGAAAAGTCAACGCATGATGTGAAGTCAAGGAAAACTGGAAGAAGAAGGCATAAAATAAATAATTTAATTTATTTAATGCAGCCCCAAAACATGCAAAAAAGTGCGACCCATTTGGAGGAGAGATAATACTTTTTAAAGTATTTATTAAAGTATTTAATTCCTAATTTTGGTGCATGAGGTCAAAGCATGATGTGAAGTCAAGGAGAACTGAAGGAAGGAGCCTTAAAATAAATTAAATTAATTTATTTAATGGCTGCCATGAGCATGCAAGTTTAGGCGCCCAAATTAAAGAGAAAAACATGATTTTTAATTAATTAATTGCCAGGAATAGGAGAGGCAATTATTAATTATAGAATCATGAAGGTTATATAAGTATGGGCTGCCATTATTAATGGAGTAATTAATTCTTTATCAAAGGATTGCAGCCCAGGCAATTTTGGTGCCCAAAGAAGGAGGAATTTTGCTCAGAAAAGAGTGTTTTCGCTATCTGAAAGCTTCAAAGTTTGGCGCCTAGGGTTGGAGGAGATTGATTTAAGTTTGTATAATTATCTGTATATTGTTACAGGTGCCCAGGTGAAGTTACAAATATTTATGCTTGCTTTGCATGCAAGCAAAGCCTCAAATTTTAGGGCAGCGGGATTTATATGCAGATTTTTATGATAAAAATCAAGTGTTCATGCTCCGGGTTCGATCTTTGTCTGAATTAATTGCAGGTATTCATTACAGGTGCTTATACAAGTCAAAGGGAGCTTAAATCAATGTCAAATACATTGGATATATCTTCTGAATCTGAAGAAATCCCCAGATCTGCACCAATTGTAAAGAATTCCAGACGAGTAAAGAGAAAAAGAGTTGCTCAGATAAAGATTGCTCTGGCCATGGCAAAGCGAGACGAAAGAGAAATCTCAGTGGAATCATGCATTACTTCTAGATTTGCTGACATTGGAGACACAGATCTAGGCTCAGAACCTCTTTCCGAATTGATTGATGGATCCATAATTTGTAAGCAACATTCTTGTGTTCCAGACTTTGTGCTGAAACCCCTGATAGCTATTTGAGGGAAAGGAATAGAAAGGAGCATATTTCGGAGAACTTTGTGTCAACGGTGCATTTGTTTCTAACTTTCTATCTTAGATCTACTTATAAACTTTGTGTTATTTTAGATATAGATATGAGAGTTCCCTTTGTTTATAATTCTGTGTGTTAATATCTATGGGTTCTATCTATGTGCATGCAATCAACTCTGTAATCTATTGATTGGGTTGTACATCTTCCCTCCATTCTTCTTTTCTATTATTTCATTCTTCTTCAGATATTTCCTTTCTTTAACAACTACTTACTCACGCAAAACTGTTGGCTATGGTTCATGAGCTGCATGGTTAAAGTAATACCCACAAATAGATAGTAGCATATTTAACTAACAAATCTTACATGGGAGCCTCGCCAATAAATGAGGGAGATTTATCTAATGATCGCTAGGTGTTCTGCATGCAAAAAATCTAGCGAACAATTATGTACCTTCTTTACAAAAGAATCTTCTATCTATTCACAATTGATTGAAAATCTCAATATTTATGTAGATTTTTGTGGAAAGAAGTGTGTTGTCTCTGATGTGAAACAGAGATGGATAATTGCCCTTGGTATTTGGGAAGGTGGTCAGTATCAACTTGTTGATCTGGCTGCGATCAACATGAATGCACATGTGGAGGACAGCTCCACCATTCAGGATGTGCAGGAGGTTGCAATGCCTTAGGAGGAATCCATTCCTCACAAATGTGTTGACTTGGATACAGTCAACCTACATGCACCTATTATGGAGGGAATATCCACTATACTAGGTGTACGGGAGGCGGACATGCCTTGGGAGGATGGATTTCCTCATTCTGAAGAATAATTTGTTGTGGATGAAGACTCCACTATTCCAGATGTACTAATGATGGATGATGAGATGGCATGCTTAGTCACTCACTCAGAGGTCCTTGCTCGAAGGACAGTAGAGCATGACTAGTTTGCTCATTGTGTTGTGAACAATCCTTCCCAACAGAGGGGGATAGATGAGCAAATAGATGAGGAGTTGATTCTCACTCCTACCACTGCTAAGACGAAGACCATTGCTAAGACGGAGATGGTTATTTCTTCTACTATTGTGGAGTTGGTTCTAACTTCTAACACAGATGGTCACATTTCTCTTCTTGAAAATTTTGGATGAGCACTACATGGCGGTACAAGGACGTGATCGAGGTGACTTTGATTACAGGATAATTGAGTCTTTGTACAAACTCCAACAGGCTAGACAAGCCTGAAATAGATTTTTCAATCCACATCTTCGAGGGTCTGATTTCAGCACTTTGGAGATGGGGCTGACACTCTCAGCCATTGGTGATTCATCATTGGTCAATAAATCACGTAACAGAGAACTAGTGGACCACTTGCCATATCTTTTGTTCATGGGACCAGATTTTTGTTTTGAGGTTCTTCTTTATTCGAAAACCGCAACACGAGTCATGGACTGCTGATTTTAAAGTACAACTTATGGCACGGTTTGTAGATGTAATGAGTAAACATATGGGCTTTAGGAAATTTGTAAAATTTCGAACAAACTTTGTCTTGTTTCCGATTTAGTCATTAAGAGGGGTGTTAAAATATAACACTTTATATAGCATGTAAAACAGTTATGTAGTTGTTCGGTTGTTAAAGTGTTCAACCGCCTCTTCCTACAATAAATAAACCTCTGCTGTGTCATTTAAACAAAGTGTAGTTTTCTCTCTCTATTTCTTTCTTCTCTTTATACGTGCTAACATTTACTTCACAACCTCTAAAGCATAAATAGGGTCCCTCTCGTAGATGGGTTGTATATAGGCCCCGCTTTTGGTTGTTCGTAGAGATCCTCGTAGTGCAACAAATTCTGTATTTTTCTTAGTGATTTTGCACGAGCCTATTAATCATAAAATGTGCAATGTTTAAAGTAAAGTATGTCAAAATATATCATAACCTTCTACACATTCTAAAGCTGTGGCCTCCTCTTCAGAATGGTTTTGGCCTTTCAGGAACTGATTTTCATGGCTTTTGGGAGCTAGAGAGGTTTTGGGTCCTTTTCTCACAACCAGCTATAACTATGTAAGTCTTCCGGCTTGGAGTTCAATGGCTTGTTCTAGCTCTGTTCTTCTAACTTCCTTCTTATTACATCCGAGTTTCTATCTATCAATCTTGGGGACCTATAATTCTTAAATCATCTCTCTTATATTAATTAATTGCAATTTTAAACCATTGCAACTTACATAATATATCAAGAAATCACAATGAAAATGCACCCGATGCAAATTACAATCCCTAATATCCATATTTTGAGTCATCATGTAACCCGAATACTTTCTAAAACATACCCAGTTCAACAAAATCATGTTAACAAAAAAACCAATCTAAGCAAAAAGCATAATTTTAAGAGCAAATTAAATATTAATTTCAATTCCGATCATTAAGATTATATTACCTTTCAACCGTAATTTGGATCCCTTTTCTCCTATGTTCCACCAAGTTGCTTAGGATGGGGACGGGGGATGTGTTTCGGACGGATTTTTTTAGGCCTTTTTTTTAGGGGACGACAGGGACAACGATTAAAAAATAAGGGAAAACTTAAAAATATAGGAAAATTTAAATATTCGTATGATAACATTGCTAAAGCATTCATCACACACATTATAGAACCTTAATAAATAAAATTAGAGTTGAATTGAGATTTCACATAAGATCATTTAACCTTAAAAATATAGGAAATTTCAAATATTCATATGAATAATGATAAGTATAACGTAGTTTGTAACACATTCATAAACTTAATAAAGCATTCATCACACGCATCATAAAACTTTAATACATAAAAGCTGGAGTTGAATTGAGATTGCACATAAGATTCAAGTTTCAAGTACAATGAAATTCCCAAGCGCAACAAAATGTCTCAAACATAGAAAATCAAAATGAAAATATATAGCTACCCCTAATCAAACTCTGCTAAAGTGGCATCAAAATCAGATTCTAAGTCCGAGTCATTAGAACTATGAGGGGTTGCCTCATCCAATGGAACCCAAACCAATCCCACATGTGTATCCTCCTCATCAATCTGTGAAGCATCTTCGGGATCAACATCCCAACATGTGGGCATGGAGTATGACGATACTCGAGTCTGCGATCCCGAACTCTCAAGGCACTATGCTCAGCTACTAACTTCTCTGCTCATTGAGAGGTAAGGTGGTTCCTCTTAACTGTGTGGATGAGGCCATATGTGGACCAATTCCTCTCTGCAGGAGGAACTACAAACTGTGAAAGGAGGCGAGTGGTAAGAATCCTCAAGTCTGGTGCATCCTTGCCATGCTATGTCCACCATCCAATAGGGTCTAATTGAGCTAATGTAGCTCTATCTGTCCTCGCCTTTGGCTTGCTAAATGTTGGTCCATGGAGATTGACAAAGGATAGCCATTGGGTCCACAATAAAGTGGACTCCTCATCAGTGTACATCTTTCGAAAGGCCTTCATGAGCCCTTCTTTCACCTATTCATCATCAGATGGAGGCACTCTCCCAGGTTGTGCTGCTTACCATTTAGGATTTAGAGCATAGGCTCCATATGAAGCGGGGTGTTCATTGTGTTCCACCGCCGTGTCACAATGGGCCTAATATGCTCCTCATAAAATCCCAAAGTAGGATCCCTGCTATGAATGGCTTACTTCATCTGTCCAAGCATGTTGTCAAATGTCTCATAAATCTCTCCAAGACTAGGAGAGTCTATATCAGCATATCTTATGACCCCCACTACAGGTGAGATGAAGGAGCAAACATATCTGCAAACAATTTACAAAAAAATTAGAAAACATTAAGATTCAAGAATAAAAAACTAAACTAATTTATAAGTTATAAACATGGATAAAAATATTTTAAAATTAAAAACTAAACTTACATATATAAAATCAGCAATAGCTCACCTTACTGTGGTCCACCAATCATGGTTGAGGATCTTTTGTTTCACACCTTTTCCTTTAGAAGTGTTTGCCTCTGGCCATCTACCCCACTCCTGATTAACCATCATTAATTGTAAATCCTCCTGCACCTCAAGCATCCTCTTAACAAAATGAAATAGCTGGCATATCTAGTGTCCACGGGCTTGAGGAATTCCTTTCTCGAAAAAGACCTGAATAGAGCAAGTGAGGTGTGATGGTTGCAAATGAACATTTGTATGTGTCTAGCCTCTCCCACCACTGCCTTCACCCAATCTATCTTTCCAATGTTTTTAATGCGCTGTTCAAAACATGAACACAACATGGAGTACAGAAAATGTGCTTGTAAGCACCCTCAACCATCATGCCAACTAACTTACATATGCGGGCTGAATCAGTCACTACTTGTACAACATTAGAGGGCCCAATCTCCTCTATGGCATCCTTCAAAATTTGAAACTGAAAGGTTGCATCCTTCCTCTTCCCTGTAGAATCAATAGCTCTAAGAAAATAAGGATCAGCAAGACATGTGACAATGATATCGATGAGTGGCCGATGTTTAATATTGGTCCACCCATCCATGATGATAGAGCAACCCACCCGTATCCAAGTTTGCCTCATCTCCTCCATCACCACACTCACCTTAGAATATTCTTTATCAAGGAGGTTGGTTCATAGTTTGTGTTCTCCAGGAGGGACATATGAGGAATCAACATCAATTACATCTTTGAACATTTGTTTGATGATAGGAGAACATGACACATAAAATGTATAGCATTGGCAAAGAAGAATTTGGCAATAGAAGAGTCAGCTACTTCCCTTGATTGCACATTAAACATACCCATAACAAAAGAGAAGTCTTTCTCTTTCCCTTGGCATAATCCCTTCCTCTTTGACTTTCAACATCCACACATTCGGTAGGCACTTGTGTAGTCTCCAATGGCATCCCTTTTTTCGTTGTCTCACCCTCCATGTGCAACCTAGTCACCTCGGTCTTCTCCGCTAATAATATTCTTTCACAACCTTTTACCCCTTGTCCATTTATGCCCAAAAGATGTGTATAAACCCGCGTGTAGCTGCCCCTAAATTCTTTGTTGCAAATATGGCATAATCACACTCTACTCCCCCTAATTTCTTATTTTTTCTTTGTCAATGGCTGTTACAAATTGTGAAAGAGGCTTTTTAGCATTGAATGGCCCCTTTGCATAGATTTTGAGGAGTTGTGAAGGGCAATCAAACGGATTATTTGAACCCACTGTTGGTGCAACACTCTCACTCCCTGAAGAAATCCTATTTCTGGCTCTACCTCTCTGTTGCATTGCCAATTGAATCTCTTCACCCTCACTACCCCCACTGCTGCTCATTGTTTTGTATTGGAAATGCAACAACCCTGCAACTGCAAGTGAAAACAAAAAAAAAAAAAAACTTCCTAAGTTTGTGAATCTTGAAACTGTGATAAAAAAAAAAGAAACAATGAAGAAATAGTTTGTGCAAATTTGTAAAATTAACAAAGGATGATAAACATACCTCTAATGGAGTAGAATATTGCTCTCTTGCCTTATTCTCACTGCTGCTCTCTATTCTTGTCTGTGCTCTTTTCTTTCTTTGTCTTCTTCTTCACAAAATGAGAAATGAGTCAAATGAGTTTCTTTTTTTTGTTTTGATGTTTTTTTTAAATTACATTGTTCATTGAATGTACTCTCTGCAAGAAAAGTTAAGTAAATTTTGTGAGATATAGGATTGGCTGGAGCTAAGCTGCGATCAAGGTCTCGTTCATTCCTGTACATACAGCTAAACCTCCCAGTTAATTTTTTTTACTGATACTTTTGGATGACATCAATTCATGTTTCTCTAGAGCTACCCAATCGTAATAAATTGAACATGAAATTTGGTCTGAGGGTATGAGCTACTTATACTCAATGCACCCATCAATCAGAGTAACAGTGTGTTTCATGGTTGGACTGTAACTAAGTCTTTCATACCTCATTTCGGCTTGCAGAGGTTTCCCAAACCTCTCACTGTAGAGCTAAGGTAGAGAAGCAGGTGACCTCCTTCCTCTGAGCAGCTCCTGCAATTCTAAATCCAATTTTTCTAATGACCCACTACTCGATCCAATGACTTCATTTGAATAATCATTTTTCCCCCTCACACCGCCACTATGAAGAAACCTGCAATTATTTCCGTTCTTGCAATACCCACGAGAAAAATACATGCAAGGCTTCCAAGCCAAAGTGGATCCACCTACTGCATCTGGAGTATTGCATATATCAGCAATTGAACTAGGCCGTTTAGACATGAGACCACTGTTAGCTGTTGGGCTCATATGATCCATGCTCAATAGCTGGTTTCCACTGCAATACGCCACCATCTCTGGATAGCTAAGATAATTGCCATGAGAGCTTGGAGATTCCACATAATTAGTGAGATATGAAAGCTAATCAATGTCCTCATCGAAAGTGTATATCAACACGAGCTTGCTGGATGTCATTTGATCCAACTATTTTTCTTGTGGAACCTTATACAATTAGAGCAGGCAACAACATAAGAGTGTACTATTCCTAGTATCAGAAGTGGATTGATTTAGCTTTGATGAAAACATTCCTCTTGGGCAAGTGGAAAAGGAACAAAATGCCCAAAAGCCAATTTTGCCCCTTCAAAAAGAAATTTGGGCACACTTTTATCTATTTTAAGGGTTCCGAGTGGACTGAATTAATATAAAAAAATCTGGGCTATTAAAGATAAAATTGGTCATTGTTTACTTGAAAATCGGATCATCCGTTGAGAAAAGCAGACCCCGAGATAGAGAGCACATGTCCAACAATTCTAGTAGCGGATTCTGTACAACGAGATTGAGCTATCAATTTTAAGTTTTTTGGGTTAAAATATCAAATACATTTTTACCCTTGTTTGAGAAAATAGAATAAGTGTCATACTAATGTATCCTACCCTTATGTTCTTTCCTTTTTCAATCCTCTTGCATATCTTTCGAATGTATACTAAAAATTACTGAATTCTGATTTTTGTTCTGTAAAAAATTGGCCTGTTTGTTGCTAATCACTCATCAAATTACCTTGAAGCAAAAATGAATACCTTTGATAATAATCTGTGGAAGAATTTTAAAAATAGTCAAATGTTATTGGATTTTATGATTTGTGTGAGAATACTGAAATTTTTTAAAAATGAATACCCTTAATAATAATCGGTGCTAGAATTTAAAAAAATGGTCAGACGTTATTCGATTTTTGTTTTATGATTTTTGTGAGAGAAATACTGAAAATATGTACTTTTTAATAAATACATATCCCGAAACAATTATGTACACCATCTTTCACTTGTCCCTGAAGAGGGGACTACAATTAGACCCTAAATGTTGGTGAAAGAAGGATATGTACACCGTTGTTTTCAGATGGATGTTTTTTAAAATTGAGAACCCGTGAACATTAGCTCTAGAGCATAAATATGTTCTTTTCATTCTCAAAATCAAATCTAACATCCTTAAAAAGATGCAAGAAGCTTGAGATATATGTGTGGTTATAATTTGGGGGAGATGGCTGGACTATGAGATGAAAGCCAACGCGGGCTACAATTTGACATCTCTTGATAAAATTTTCAGGGAAAATGTTGGGCATACAACAGCTTGGGGAGAGTTGATTTGTCTTGAAGCTTATGAGTGGTTTAGTTGTGGAAGAGATACTTGTGCATGGGCTTCTGAGAACAAGCGGGCTTCTCACTGTGTTGAAAGCATGCATTTAAATATATAGTGTTAACAGCGTGCTTGTTGGTTCCATTTCTTGCTTTTTAATATGTATCTGTGTTATTGCTTTAAAATTGATGGGAGAATCCAAGTGCCATGATATTTAAGTACAATTTATGAGTAATGACTTTCTTTGTTGTTATGAGTATAATGTCCTGCTGTTAAACTGGATGCATTTTCAGTCTTCTAATATGTGTCTCTACAATTTGCAGTTTTATGTTGACACTGTGAAAATAATGGCAGAACAACAGCTCTTACCTGGAACGCCTCTTCGAACATTATGCTTAATTTTAGCAGGGCAGCCAGCTGAAGTATTTTCTACAAGCAGTTCAGCAACATTTGTAAATTCACATTCTGGCACAACTATTGGTCTGCAACAGTCAGACCAGGTTTGTAGTTTTTTTACGCAAAAGACTTGTTAGTGATAAGTTAAAATTATTCGTTTCCCCTTCACGTGCATATAAAAGTCAAATACCTGAGGTTTTGGGAAATTTCCTCTCTGGATTTTTCAGTCATAACAAACAGCCCGGATTGAAAATCAATTTACTGGTCTGAGCTGCGTTTTGTTGAACTGAGGCATTGGTTGTCCTTTTACCATTATTCGTAGTGTTGTCTTCGCCAATTACTGTGTTCATCATGGCTAGAGTGCCCAAGTATTCCGTCCAAAACACCTTTTTCGTAGTGTTGTCTTCGCCAATTACCATTATTCGTAGTGTTGTCTTCGCCAATTACTCTTTTTCTCTGCTAGCTGTAGTTTCTTGGCTTCACCTCAGCCACACCTCTCTTCTTCCTTCTTGACTATTGGAGTCTCTATTCCTTCACCTGAAAATGAAATCACACTTCATTCAACCATTAGTACAATCAAACAAATTAGCATTTATACAAGCATCTATATTCTCATTAGCTAGTTAAATTAGAGACCTGCTCTGATATCAAAATTGATGCAACCTCAAGCTTATACTCACTCTAGTTCTTGCATCAATTAGCAATCAACTCTAAGATCATGTAATTGGGATTCTCTGCTTGGCTTACAAAGGCTAAAACCTATTTGGATTCCTTAAATTGACACCACAACCTCCTTTAATGGTTCCATGGCATCCCATTCATGAGATAGCTTCTCCCTTATCTTGACTACCCTCATTGTTCTCACTACCCTTTTCCTGGTCCATTAATTCAAATCTCAACTCTCGACTTCTTAACTCCTCCAAACTCTTTCTCCTTGTTATTGTACTCACTACATAAGCCTTAACTGATATAAAAACTGTCTTAGCTCAGCATCTTCCTTTCTGACACAATAAGTCCTTCATATGCATTGTTCAAGATTTAATTCAACAATGTATTGACTGGTTGATCAATGATTCTGTGCTATTGTGTTCAATGCAGTAGGCCCAAGGGGAAATAGGAGCCCCTGAGAGTTATATCAACTTGTTTCACGCACCTTAAGTCATAACCCTCATATGAATTATCTCATACTTGATAACAACTAATCAGATGTGAAGTGACCTCCAATGCACCTTACTATCTTTGTCCACATGCATGAATTGCAAAATCATCAATACTGCCATGTGTCAGGCTAGGCTCAAGGTTGTCTCCAATATCTCACTCCATGGTTGCCACTAGGTATAAAGAGTGATAATTATCATCTTGGCAGGTTATAGTCACTGAACTCAGGGTCATATAAGTGTTCTAACCCTCTGTGTTCTCATTACTCTTCAATCCATTCTTATGGTTATTAGCATTTATGCCCTTTAAACTCTCTCTTATCCATATTGTACCCTAATATGAGTTACACTTCAAATAGAGTTAGGGAATCACTTATACCTGGTTGGACATTGTTGGAGGCATCAAATTAAAGATTTAGACTCCCTTGTGAATGATCTAACACTTGTCTCCATTTTGAGTTCTTAATACTCTGCCCCAAGGTTTCTTATAGCCTTTCTTAACTCAAATCAAGTGTCAAAACACTACCCCAAACCTTTCAAGACACAAGCTCCATAATTTCAGGTCTCCTTTATGCTATTCAAGATGTCCTTCAACTTTCTTGGGCTGATACTTAACACATTTAGCCCAGCTCACCTTCTTTATTGGTCTTCTAAGGGATCTAGTATAGTCTGATAACCTATACAATCGACATTTACTCCAAGATAGTAATAATTCCTTCATAGACTCATCCAAAAACTCGTTCCAATTCCTTCATAGGGCTCTGAGGTCTCATTCAGATCGTTCTTGCTCTTGACACATCTAAATTTGTTCAAAATACCCTTACGCTGCCTCCTACATTGTCCACTGTAAATATGCTAATTTTGCTCGGAATACTGTCGAGAGATCTCCAACTGCACTGGATGAATCACAATCAAACTTGGAGGACTTGTAATTCATACTAAGACATAGATATGTTGAAAATATTAGCTCGATTCACTTCTCCAAATCTGAACTCCCTCTCTATACATTACTAATGTTTTCTCCTCCTTCAGATGAAAAAGTTAACCTCTACTGCCCTTTTATAGGTTGAATTGGTCGTATTAGTCCTTGTCTAGGCGTAAAATTCCTATTTTGAGAGATACCCTCCACTTTACAAGCACAATTTAAGGAATTGGTTGGTCAACCATGACCTTGGACAGCTAATGCTCGTAATACAATATATTTAGATCCTTTCAATCCTCATCCTACGAAGAGAATGAAGATAAAACAACAATAACCTTATTTTGGACTAATACACTTACATTTACACTTGTACAAAGGAATTCACATCACAAATTCAAATGTTCAAACCTTATGACAACTCCTAATACATTTTCAATGCCCTTCAAAGGCTTATTCAACCTTTATTGTACTCACCAAGCTACCATGATGATGCTCCTACATCAGGTCATCCAACTTGAAAGTTTTCATGAGCTCTTGCTCATGAGTCTTCATCTTTTTCTTGTACCTTGATCTTATTGCTGCCATTCATAACTCTTCCATCTCTATCACATATATATTCAAAACTTCCTGATCTCAATGTTGGTATAAGCTTTCTAGTTTCATTAAATGACAACAATTGTCTTGGCTTATCATGTTCTTCAAATGAGCAACTTTCTCTCTCTAGTCTAGTCATCATTCTTTCTTGAGCTATACTTGGGTCCCATGTTGTCCTTGCCCATGCTAGTTTTTTTCTCTTTGGTATATTCTCTATATCTTATCTTCTTTCTCCTTTGTCTCTTCTTGTATTTGCCTCTTCTTTTCTGCTTCTCATTTACTAGGATCCATACTGCCTCTTCTTTATATAGGTCTTCAAGATCTGCTTGTTCTTTTGTTTTCAAGAGCTCTCTCATGTAATCATGAGCTTCATCCACGTCCCTGCAAGTAGGATGGTAGAGGAATGCCCCCTCAAGCGGGTAGGTGATGCAACAAAGCAGTGGGCAACCGTTTGATAGGAAGAAGACAAGGGATTGGAACAAGGATGGGCAAGGATTGTGCTCGTAGCATGAGTGCCATATGGAGAATAAATTTAGAGAAAAATTATTTTGTTGTTACATAATAGAGTTACCACCATGATTATAAAAACATCATTGTGTAAATTAGAAACATTCTCTTTTCCAAAAATAATGGAAACTTACAGACATTCCAAGAGGCATCTAGCACATTCACTCCATACCTTATTCAGAAATTCTATGACTTTAAGGCCTTTTTGGAACCCAACTTGTTCGATGAAAACCACAAGATTTTTGTATCAAAAAACCAAATATGTTTAAGTATATATTGTCAACTTCATTCCCATGATGGAGTATAAAGCATCAATCCTATTTCTTTATGGTCTCAACTAATTGAAATTTGGAAAACAATGAGTGAGAAACTGTACTTTCCCGAAGGGAATCCTCCATTGGCACTCTTACAAGAACTAAAAGAGATGGATGACCTACATAGAGGCATTCAAGTATACATTAAACATTGGGAAAAGAGTTCAACAGATGGTGGAGAAACATTCTGGCTTCCAAAGATAACAAATTGAAAAATGTTCTACGTCCCTTAGAAAATTTCTTTATCGATTGTAGCAAGATGAGTACAGATTATTTTTGGCCAAAAACAATTTAGTATAGCACAATGTATGATCAGATAATGGGAGCCCCACCTCTTGATATGGATAACTACTATATTCAAAATGTTCTTTCAAATAAGGATATATTTTATCGGCCTATTTGTGATAGACCTCGAGATGAATTCAATCCAATAGTGGATGTGAATGATGGGAAGATGATACTAGTAAGACAAGTTAATGATAATGTACATATATGGATGAGAAGGGTAGAACATTTTCTAGTATAGGATGTTCACACAAAGGCTCAAAGATAAGGGTAAGTTGGTGGGAACCCACAGGAAAAGAAAGTACCAAAAAGTAAAGTATCAAGAATGTTTAAAGAGAAATCAATAGTGGCAAAAATCAAGGGAAACATCAGAGATTGAAATTGACAACATCATCTAGGCATGGACACCAAGTAAAATATGAAAAGGATATCAAATTAAAAATACAAAATCGGGGACATAAAGCCATTCAGAAATATTTTGTATAACTTCAAGAACCCTAATTAATGCATTGTAGTTATCATTGGCTAAACTAGGTACCCTCGAGAGGGATCAATCCTTATGTAATTTGCATTATAATTATCTTGAAGGAATTGTTTTCCTTTGGAAATACATTTTTAAATCAATGTCTCAAATCAACGTGTTTAACATTAAACTGTCTTTGTTGTTCTTTATGATTTATAGAATGGAAAAGTCTACTGACCTATAAGCTCTAAAAATTTATTATCTTCTATAAAATTAGTTAACATTATCTAGATTATCTTGTATTTAGAAATTTCTACCAACCACTGAGTTCCATTACAATGATTTCCATTTTACAAATAGATCAAATAAATGTAAAAAGGATGTAACTTAATGACTATTAGGATTATGTAACTTAGTGGCCACTAGCCTTATGAAATCCCAACAAGATTTTCTAAATTTATGAATGAGATATTAATTCAAGTCTTCATTAATATAATCAATTCTCAATATGTAAAAATAAATCTTTCAATCTTCACTAATTATCTTCAGTCAACATAAATATTCATACACATCAAATTAACAAAATTGGAATCCAAAAATGGAAAAATTGGAATCCAATAGTAGCGAAATTGAAATCCAATAATAGTGAAATTGGAATCTAATAATAGTGAAGTTGGAACTTTATTGAGTCCAATAATGACAATATTGGAATTCAATATTATTGTTAATGAAATCCAGTAATAGTGATAATGGACTCTAGTAGTAACAAAAATGGAATCCATCATACACAAAAAAGACATAGATTTCTACCAAAACCTGTAAAACTAGAGTTTAGATTAACTCCAATATGTCCAAATTTAATGAAATAATCATTATATGGATATTTTATTCCATCTAATGCATGCTTGAGTCTTGTGCATGTATTTAAGGTTTTTTACATGAACAAGTGTGATAGGAAAACCTTATAGTGAAATAGATTTGGAAAAAAGTAAAATAAAGTCAACATAATCAAACCGTGAAAAAACCATATCTGGATTCACTACTGGGACACTAACACCCAATGCTGACATTAACACCCAAGCTAGTATCTTACAAAAGAAAAGACAAATTACAAAAAGTTGAAGGTAAACAATGTTACTCCATCCTTATTTGCTTGCTTGCTTTGTTCTCACACCTTGCTTCTACAAAACATTTCCAGATTTAATGGTTTCTTGCTTACTTCTCTCCATCAACTCTTCGATGATCTAATTCCACACATTCCTCTTGCTTAAAAATATTGCTCACCATGTCCACCCGTGCACTAGAGAATGTGAGGAGTCATCCAACGAAGAGACATGACCCAGACATTTGAAATACGAAACCGTTTGTGGATTTATTTTTTTATTTTCATTAGTGACAGGACCATTGGTGAATGCAAATGAGAGGTTACAGAACCACCAGGGTGGTTATAAAACCATCGGTCTATGCAGAGGGGTAGTTACGCAGCATCCGCTCCGTACATAGCAATGGTTCTGTAACAGAACCTTTTACTCATTATTTTGATTAGTTTTCCTTTTGATTCTGGTTGTTATGATGTAATGGTGTTTCTTTAGATCCCTATGGATCACACCTCCCCTGCTCATGAGGATTTTGGTCCCACAAAAGCTTAATGGGGGGTAGATGACGAAACAATTCCCTCACTTTCTCCTTCGAGTACCACCGGGCCTGTGTTGGTGTTTTTTGCTTAAGTCTGACCTACCAAGATTCTTATAGACTTGTCCTTGTTTCTCTAACCTTCTACTACAAAACTAAATCCTCCTCCAAATCACCTCATTAATCCAAGATGCAATCTTTTATGGAAGGTAACAACTGACATTTTTCTTCTTCATCAAGCATAGATGGCTCATATAGGAGCAAGTTCTCATAGTTTACTACTGAGTACATCAGCATGAAGTGTGGAAAATCTAGTCTGAAAGCATTTTCTCCAACCTGCTCTAGTATAGTGAAGGGTCCATATCGTAGTGAATTGAGTTTCCTTGCATGACCTTGTAGTCTTTCCTTGCTCAAGTAAAGCCAAACCGTGTCTCCAACATGAAGTTTATACTCTCTATGATGTTGATCATGTTTAGCCTTATACTTGGCTTGAGACCTCTATAATTGTTCTTTCACTTTGAGATGGATTTGTCAAATCCTCTCAACAAACTTTGCATCTCTAGTCACTTCCGAGTCATGTATATCTTTAGACACTAAATCACGCAGTTTGGGTATTTAGTCTCAGTCTCATACTAATATTCATATGTTTTTTGAGTGAAGAAAGTACTAATTAACCCATGTCCTTTGGCCTTTTACTTTGCTTTCTATTGCCATTTCCGACCTTCCGCATGTACTTTCCCAGTCTCTTTTCTCACTTTGAATCATTTCTATCCCTGACTCGGGTGCCCAACCCAGTAGAAGACACCCCAGGCGCCATGGTCCAACTTGGGACATCTTGATCCTATTTACACTTTGCACTCATCTTTTGGGCACTTTCTAACCATTTGAGCTTTCCATATTTTTAGTGGTTGGACATTTCGAGGTTAATTACGAAATTAGAATAAGAGAACTATATAAATATAAAGTTATGAGACCAGAATGAGGGAAAATATCTCTAGAGTGGAAAGGAAGATGCCACAGAATCTTTGGTGGGATACTCATGCCAACAAGATTTGGGAGTTGAAGGTTGTGATGCAGTAGAAGAATCACTTTGGTGAGAACTCAAGTAGGCACATGAGTTTGCGGAAAGGTCTCACCCACACAAGACCTCAATGGAGCCAAAGTTGATATTGGAGTGAAGTGTGGTTAGACGATGTTGCTAAAGTGGCATCTAATTGAGGTTAGAAAGGTTAGAGTGATAATTATTTCATCACCATGGGACTTCAATATAAAGAAGATTAGAGGGATCAACAAGGTAGTGAGGAAGTGTTCACCTCATAATGCCTTGTAAATGGATACACAAAGCGAGATGTGGTGGTAGGTGAATTTTTACCTCAATGACCTTATCGTGGGCTTTAGAAAGAGGGAGATGGATGTGGTGGTAGAGCTATGACCGTAATAACACTTATTGTGAATGGTCATACATTAGAAGTTGTAATGGCAAAAATAAAATTAGGTGTAGGACCGGTCTTGCCTTAGCGAGATATCAAAGGTAGGCTTGTTGTAAGGTAGATCTCTCCCTAATGATACCTTGATAGGAAGCTACAAGACAGCTCTTGCTCCCATGAGAACTTGTGATTGAGGAGGTAAAAACCACAAGCTCAATGATGAGCTGGTTCTCGCTCATGCTAAAACTAAAAGGCTTGGAAAAGAATTTGGAGGAGCTATCACCCTCAGGAGATCCTAAAGTGTAGAGTTAAGTGGTGTACTTGCATATGTGATAATTCATGATGAAGATAGTGGATTCAATATGCGTTGAAAAGGATGCTTGGTGTAGGCATGCAATAGGCGTAATAGCCCATGAAACCTGAGAAATGAGTTCTTGGTTCTCCTTGATGGAATATGCAACAAGGGCGAGAGTTTTGGAATGTCACCTTATTCCATGTAGTGCCCATGTAGGGTGTTAGACTATTTTTGGGGTGCTTCGATTAAAGCAAAAAATGTATCCCAATTTTAGTGGAAGCTAATTATAGGTGTAAGCTTTTGTTTGACTTTGTAACTTGAGTTCATTGTAATAAGTAGTTGTTCTCCTTTAAAGCCATATTTATAGGCTTTAGCTTGATTTCCAAGAAAGGTTTATTATAGGATGTACTTTGGTTATTAAATTATATGATCTTATTGTGAGAGGAAGTAAAAAGCACAATCAAGACCAAGGGTCGAAAGAGAGATTGTTGGATATAGGTTTAGTGTAGAACTTGGGAAGGTTGCATAATTGATCATGGTAGTGTGATGTTTGTAAGTCTTTTTCTTTAGATATTGAAGAACATATATTGGTAAACTGGTTCAAGTTAATACAACTATCAAGGTTAAACATTGTGTCAATATTCTCTTGCATGTGATCTAGTCATTTAGATCTACTTCTTTTTGCATCACTAGTTTATTTATTGCTTGCATGTGGTTATAGACCCAACATAACAATCCTCTCAACGTCTTTTAATTTGAATATTTCCCCTCACTATACAATTTAAGAAATGGTATTTGTTAAGGAGGTAGAAGAGAAATACTATTATAATATATAATATATATTTATTTCTATTTGAATTTTATTTTTATTGTTTGTTTTTTCGTTGGGAATGAGGATAACCTGACTTATTCAATTTTTATCATGTACATTATATTTATAAGGTTAATCTTCTTATCCTTGATCTAATTTTAAGGAATCATATTGGAGGCCTTATACACTTTACAATATTAATTAGATCCTGGGGTTAAAAGCCATTTTGCTTGGCATTGTTGTTGAAAAATGGTCTCTTCCATGTTCATTTGTGGTAGGGTGAGGCCATTCATATGGAGGCCTTATACACTTTACAGTATTAATTAGATCCTGGGTTGAAAGCCATTTTGCTTGGCATTGTTCTTGCAAAACTGGTCTCTTCCATGTTCATTTGTGGTAGGGTGAGGCCATTCATATGTACTAGAACAATGTTTTAGTGTTGTTAATAAGAGCAATCGAGATGGCCATATTTTGTACTAAGATTAAGTTGCATATGTAAATCTGATGTAATGAAGATTGAAAAATCAGAAATGGAAACTTTCTAAAGAAATTAAAGTTTTTAATGATGTCATGCAGATTAAAAATAATAGACTAGTATATAACATAAAGCATAAAAAAGCTGGAAAAATAGAAAGTGCGCATCATAATAATAAAGCTGAAAACATGGATTTATCAGAGAGGAGATGATATGTAGGAGGGATATCAAAATTCAAGAATACTATGGTGTCAAACCCCAATTATTTACGAGGGAAGAGTTGTTGAAGCGATCAAACAGTACTTGCAATATCTCTGTTTATAAAATAGTGAAATTTGGGAGGCCAAAAATCATGTGATATGTTTCGGCAAAATCAATTTTAGACAAGTGATTGAAAAAAAGTTAAAATTCATCCGTGTGAAATATCTCAAAAAACTTAAAACTCCCTCAACTTAGAAATTTGGTTTAACTTAATGTGCATCCTAGCAGGTAAAAGTAGAGTTCTGAGCTATTCAATAGCGAAATGGAAAAGTACGTACGAGCTAAATAACCACATTCAGTGAATTTGATGTAAAAAATTCAAATTTTGCCGAATACCAAATATGATTAAAAATTCGTTAAATTTTTTTGAAATTCATTAGAATTTATTGAACCTCATTTTGTTTTTTGAATATTTAATCTAAAATACAAGCATAATACTTCTTGTAGTCAAATTTAATCACGAAATTTATGTCTGATTTTATAGTGACAATTTTTTAAATGAATTTTATCCTTCACGAATTTGAATGCGGCAACTCAAAATACGAACAAAATAAATTGTAACCCAAAGATTTTTAAGCTTGCTTGTGATCAAGATTGTTTCATTCTGTACTCTCCAAACATTTGTTGAGCATCTTTAGTAGTACAAGGAGAAAAGTGCATTGATTGCTGGCCCACGAAACTGGTCTTATATATCCTCAATACAGATTTGCAGCTGAATTAACAGCCTCAGCCATCTTCTCATTGCCTTTATTTGTTCTCTTTGTCCACGTACTTAGCTGAAGAAGCTCCCTTGTCTTCAATTTTTATGTCTTTGAGCACAAAGAAGCATTGAGAGAAACAGTATGGATAGATTCAAAAGACAGTTTCCCAATAAAGATCTTCGAATAAGCTATCTAGCAACAAACACTACCATAATTGCTAATTGGGGACAATTGATTACATAACCAAATCAACCAGAACCTATGATGATTTTGATGGCATTATCTCATGCCATATTGTATGTCCCAGTACCTTAAAAGTTATGAACTATGTAAACGGGGGAGTCATTTGAAAAATAATTACGCCGAGAAGCATTCCTATAATGGCAGGCAAGACTGTAATGGAGTGCGTTGTTCAATTTTATCCTCAACATTAGATTTGACCTTCATTTGACCATCAAGTGACAATTCACTCATAAATTTGACTTCTATTGGACTGTCACTTAAATAATTTTGTTTATTTTTTCTTTGGATATGTCAATCAAAAAATAGTAATATCTTGGCCATGTAGTAATGTTTGAGTCTTTTTTCTTGAATATATATTTTTGAGACCGACACAATCACGTAGCTAAATGATTCCATTTGCCACAAATCAATGGAAAATTACTATCTATTGGTGTATTTCATATAGATAAATTTATTATAATATACTTATTATATTTATTTTTAATTGTTATTTTTTTAGTATACTTATATTACCCTTGCATAGTTAGATAGGGGCCTCGTGATTGATATCTCTTCGCATATTTTAGATAGATTTATTTAAGATATCTATACTAATGTTTACAACACATGCGACCTTGGGCTTATAAATATTGGCTCATATTTTTTGAATGTACCACTACATCTTCTATTCTTGGGACCCCCTTTTAGACTACCACCCCAATGTTTACAGTTATACTGGCGAAAAATTTACAAATATAAATTACCACCTGTATGATCACATGTACTATGAACTATGTAAATTCCTTTTGGAAACTCTATCAAAGTTAAGTTTGATCTAACCAAGTAGAGGGGATTCCACTTGCCATTTAAAACTGTTGGTTCTAGCAAGCTTACCCTATTAGCAGGGAATGTCCAAACAGACTTTCATGGCATGTGACATAAGTAATTTTCTGTCTATGATCAAGGCAACACACACACCAGTCCAGATTGGGTCAGACAAATGGTTTTATATTTCTTCTTTGCAAAACTAAGGCGATTTCAAATAATCAATACATGACACTATTTAAAATTTTCATTGCATTTACTGTTTTATCCCATTCTTTTAAGGAAATTTCCAAGTGAATTATGGATGGCTATATGGTAAAATATGAAAAAACTTGTTATTTCACAGACAGGCTGGTTAATAATGAATTGTTATAAATTATTTGATATGTAGCTATTTTCTGGGATCAGTTGTTTCCAGAGGCAGCAAGGGCGATGGTGCTCGTGGGGGCAGAAGTTTTACTCTATCCAACTGCAATAGGTTCTGAACCTCAGGATTGTTGTCTTGATTCAAGTCAGCAGTGGAAGCGAGTTATGCAAGGGTATGCAAGAGCTGACCTTGTAAGTATTCCTAATTTTTTACAGTGAACATGCCACTGCATTGTGCATTAAGAAAGTGACGCACTTAGAGACAACCATTTTTTATATCATGCAAATTCTTACTGTTGAGGAGGCATTACAAGACCAGTTTTACGTGCCCACAATCTTGATCTCTTAGTTATTTCCGTGTTTTAAGATTCTTTGTTTATAGGCATTCCGGATTCTGTTGTTTCCATTACTGTGCTAGTCACAATTACCTTCCAAATTTTTGTATTTTGCGTCAAATGCAAGTAATTTTCTTCCAGTTTAGAATTAACCATAGTTACTTGGGACGAGGGGATGGGGGACGGGGTTGCAAAAAATTTCTAAATTTTGGGGACGGCCGGGACGACGGCTGATTAAAAAATATATAAATATTTAAAATAAAAAAATATAGTGACTAAATTATATAAATAAGCTGAAATAAAACCATTTGAGATTTAAATAAGGTGAAACTTGAACTCATAAACATCAAATACATTCCTTAATACTATAATATCAATATGTTGATGTCATAAATTGAAAATTCATAATACATATTTGAATTTTGAATTTGAGACGAGTTGAAATTTGAAATTTCAAATATATTATAAAATAGAAAAGTAAAACCATTCTAAATTACGATTGATCAAGTGGCAATAGCTGATATTCATATCATTAATCTCATAGCCAAATACACCAACAATTGTCTTCTGTCAATATTACAAAAAGAGAGGACAACTACAAGTATCAGCCTAAAAATTAGAATCAACATCTGAAGCAATATCCATAAACTCCTCCTTGCTAGTACTAGCAGCCTCGTCCATAAAGGTAAGCCCAATCAGTCCCCATAGCACACTATTGTCCTCTTTAACCTGCCTCGGCTCCTCGGGATCTACATCCCACCGTAATGCTGGAGTCTATTTGTACTCAGGTGTCTTGAGATCTATAAGACGCAAAGCACTGTGTACATGCTACAAGCTTCTCCGCTCTCGCAGAGGTAAGCCTATTCCTCTTAACAGAGTGTATCCAACCATATGTAGACGAGTTCCTCTCAGAGGCAGAGGAGCTAGAAACTTGGGAAAGGAGATGAATGACAAGTGGTCGCAACAGTCTTAGAAGCCCATACAGTCGCCACCAACTCACTGGCTTCTCTTGTGCTATTCTTACCCTGTCTGCCTTTGCTGATGTTTTGTATCCATCAAGTTCAGTTAAGTTGAGCCACTTAAATTTGATCTGGGAAGCCTCCTATGGAGTGTACATTTTTTTAAAGGCCTTCATAAGGCCCTTCTTCACCTCATCATCATCCAATGGGATAACTCTGCCTGGCCTCTCCACATACCATTTGGGATTTAGTGCATACGCAGCCATATGAAGAGGAGTGTTCAACTTCTCCCATCTCCGTTGAATAATGGGCTGTATATGTTCATTATAGAACTCCAAAGTGGGGTCCCTCACCTAAATAGCTACCTTCATTTGCCCAAGCATGTTGTCAATGCACTCATAGATCTCACCAAGATTGGGGCTGTTAGAATCCCCATATTTGATGACACTAAAAACTAGAGCTATGATTGATATGATGTATTTCATATCAACCCAAAATGTTTCCCAACACCACTTCCTTCACTCTTTTCCCTTGATCTATCTTGGACTCACGCCACCTAGTCTAATCTTGTGTCATAATCATAATTTGCAGGGGCTCCTACAACTCAGACATCCTCTCCAACAAAATAAAATAGGATGCAAAGCGAGTGTCAACTGGTTTCAAAATTCCTTCTTCAAAAATTTCAAAAAGTGCCAATGATGTGTGGTGATTACATATGAACTTTTGCACATCTCTGGCCTCAGTCACTATCTGGTTAACCCACTAAATCTTCCCTATGTCTTTCAGTGCATTGTTCATGGCATGCACACAACATGGAGTCCAATAAATATGCTTATATTCCCGCTCCACTAGCTTCCCTGCTACTCTGCACACATAAGCTGCATCTGTGACAACCTGTACAATGTTTGAAGGTCCAACCTCCTCAATGGCATCCTTCAAAATTTGATACTGAAACTCATCATCTTTCCACTTCCCAGAACAATGAATTGCTCTCAAGAAGTATGGTCCATATTTGCAAGAGACAATGATATTGATGAGAGGACGGTGTCTAATATCTATCCACCCATCCATGATAATGCTACATCCATGTGACACCCATGTCACCTTCATCTCCTCCATCAATAGATTAACCTTGGAATAGTTTCTATCCAAGATTGTTGTCCTGAGTTTTGTGTCTCCGGAGACACATAACGTGTACATACTTTTGCAACCTTAGCCATAGCCTCCTTGTAATAAGGAGAGCAAGTGGCATTAAATGTAATCCTAACAACATAGAAAATTTTCCCAATAACATCATCTGTCTCTTCCCTTGCCTTTGAATCAAACATGTCAACAACTGAATTTGAGGCTGCCCCCACGACCTTTCTCTTCCCTCTGCTTTCCACTTCTGACACTCCAAAACTAGAACCAGCCAAAGTATTACTATGTTTGTCAGTCCTATGAGCGCTCAATGGAGTATTAGCCATATAACCATGAACTTCGATGCTTTGTCTATAGTATTTCTATTGAATATTCTCACCATCTCAGCTCACTACTCTAGTGAAAGGCCCTTACAAGTGTCAACCCCCCTTCCTGTAAGATCCGACAAGTGTGCATTGGTCCTAGTGATATTGCCATGCCAAGTCAGTGCACATATGTTGCACTTCCATACTTTGCTCCCCCCTCCAGATTTGGGGTTATCAATTATTTGGGAAAATTGTTGCAATGGCTTCTTCTTATCAAATGGTCCAATGACAAATTTGGACAACATTTTAGAGGGGAAATTGGTAGCACTACCAACTGAACTACCAGTTTCCGTTGCCACTACATTTTGTGTCCCTTCTTCACTCTCCCCCATTGTGGCATCACCAACTCTTCCATGGCCACCTATCTCAACTTCTCGTTCAACCCTCTCCTGCTCTGATTCATGCTTTGATTCATACTCATACTCGAAGAAGAACTCATGGTGATGATTGCTGCAATGAATTAAAAACAACCATAACTATATGATTGATTGATTATGTAATGAATTAATTTTTTAAAAAACGTAGCCAATATGCATTTTTTAAATCGTACAAACTATATGCGTGATTATATTGTGAATGTAGATGAAAATGTTAAAAAACAACCCCTAAAAAATGCAAAATATAATATAAATTTTAAACTAGAAATAAAATGTAATTAAAAAAAAAACGTAACCATTTAAATTTTAAATTTTACAACCAATCCCTATGTAAGATGCAATTTTTAAAATCTGACAAACTATATGCGTGATTGTATTATGTGAAAGAGGGTTTGAAAACCCGTGTAAGAGAGAATCACGAGGATGATGTGCACATCAACAGGATGTGCGAACGGCAGGGTGAAGAGATCTTGGGAGGAGTGAGCATCAACCGAATGTGCATGCAAAGATTCGACAAACGGGTAGAACCTGGTTAAGGCATAAAACTCTCCTCTATCTCATAGATCAAAAGACGTGTACATATAGGAGCTGCAGAGTAACGCCCAGTGTTGCAATCATGACAACTCGAGTAGAGAGGGGAAGTCACATTCCCAGAATAGAAGTGTAACTCCCAACGACACATATGACACACTGACAACCTGGCCCGACGTCTTTGACGCGACTGACGGCGTTGACGCGTAAGGGAATCTCATAATGACCCCTAAATGACACATGGACCTATGATCTCACCTAAGTGAGATGACTCACCTGATGATGTGGAAAATACACACACCAACACCCCCCCTTCATCGTAACTTAGGATGAGGCGGCAAGTCAGAAACGAGAAATGGGTCCCAGCACAAAGCCTGATGAGGTACCCATGTACAAGAAAGAAGTCCCAAGCAGTGAAGGAAAACCCAGTGGGAAAAACATCCACCACAAGAGAACAAAACACTCTCTAATCTAAGAAAGATGCCAAAAATGGGTCCCGGCCATAGACGAGCCTAAAAGGGTACCCATGTACAAGGAGGCAATCTCTCAGAAAGAAGAAGAAGAGAGAAGAAGAGGGAGACGAGAGGAATGTAGAAGATGCCATGGACGGATCTGAACTCTGTAGCTCTAGGAAGTCTCCTAGAAGAATGTCGATGACGAGATCATCTGCCCTCTGGGTCAAGAAGAGCCACCTTGACGAATGTATGCTTGTCCTTAGGAAGGATAGAAATGACGTGCTGGAAGTCAGCCCACTCCACAAAGGAAACTGAAGGCAGCAACACAAAGAACTCTGAGTCTGGTGTATGAAAGTGTGACATAGGTCTAGCGAGTGAAAGCCAAGGAACCGAAGGTAATGCCACGTGCGTAGAACTGTCAGAGTGAAAAAGAGGAACACCCACAGAAAGTGTGTCCAAGTGATGTGAAGGGAACAGAACATCCTCCACAACAAAAGGGATCCACAACTGAGGGTGGATCAATGAAGGTCTCTGGAAATGTGAAAGTGACATGATTCCCGGAAGGGGCACTCCCAACAACAGAGATGATGAACTCCTCTGAAACACCTGTAGATGGATGCGGAACCTATAGTGCATCACAAGTAGACTCTACAAAAAGATGACTAAGGTCAAGCAGATACTCGTCCCAATGAGGGGGCTCGACAAACAGAAGAGCGATGTCAGATAGGTATGAGTCATCCAATGAAGGTAGAGGAGTGAAGTGGGCCTCACACACTGGAAGTGGAAAGGAGGCTGGTGTAATGACGGTGAGACTGAGTATGAGACTGCTTGATATCTGATGAGATGTGGGGGGTGACAACAATGTCTGGAATAGTGAGAGAAAGAGGAGAAGAGTCCTCTGTAGTACTCTCAACATCAGAACTGGATGCACAATCCTTGTCATCAGAAGTAGAACCAAGCGAGCCTGTGTCAGTGGAACTGTCATCACATGAAGAAATGGAGGAGACAACTGAATCAGCAGCAGCAGCAACAATGGCGCAGTATGTGAAGGGTCTCCATAGAAGGACTGAAGAATGCTCCAGACACGGTGAGGTGGATCTGAGTCTGCCACGTGAAACCAGAGAGAATAAGAGACATGCATCATCATGTGACCAAAGACATGGTCACAAGTGTCGAGGAAGTCCTCCAGATGACGATGATCAGTGGGTGCAGGAACTGGCCCAAGCAAGAAGGGTAAAAGACCCTCGTGGGTGAAGTAACGTTCCATGGAAGCACACCAAGCTGAATAGGTCTCTCTCCCGGTGAGAAGTGGCGGAGGCTGTAAGGTGATCCTACGACGCTCACATCTAGAAAGAGCACTCTCCATGATGAAAAAATGCAAGATGCAAGGTGCAAGACGTCGGACTCGGCCGATAATGCATCTGCGTGTGTAGGCCCAAGAGTACAAGCAACCCCCCCAGAATGCGGCACTTTATAAAAGTAGTGCATTTATAAAATTGGAAATCCCATCACGTAGAGTGTGAGAAATCATGCAACTTTGACCAAGGAAGCGCTCAAAAACGAGCTGCGAGTCAAAAGTTATGGCATTATTATGATTCCCGCAACTGATGGAAAAATGCACTAGATACTGTAAACACATTAAAAAAGTACACGAGATGGGTGCAAAGGGTATCGTGTGACTACTCGTTGGAAACGACATCAAATTTTAGGCATAGTTTGTTTTGATTGCGAGGGGGATTAGCCTCCTGCCAACCCCGGACCTCACCCTCCGTCTTCGACACACATAGGAAGGGCATGATACAAGCAAAAAATTAGAACCCAGAAATTATTACAATGCCATAAAGAGTGTTTTTATCATCAAAACATCAAAAAAATGGATTGTTTTAACCTCTAAACAATGTTTAAAAGGGAAATGTGGGGGCCCACGTGGAGAGAGAGAGGCCCAATGCACCGAGCTGCTTGATGTAACCACTGCTTTTTCAGTCGTGTTGACCGAGAATGCGAGTTTCAATGCAGGTGAGTGGAGAGCCCACGTGCCAAGGTGCTGCAGCAACAAAAGGAAAAACGTGCCAAGGATGGAGCGTAACCGATGGGGGGCAGAGCTACGCTGGGTCTAAGCCACATGGTGCAAGGAGCTGGGGATAATGTTGAGTGCACAAAATACGCAGCAGCAGGAGAAACGGCACGGGATAGAGGACAGAAAAACACAAGTTGTAGAGGCTAGCCAACGTGCCAATGAGAGTTGGAAGGGCAGAACATAGCGTGTAGCAGCGACCGAACCGGGAGAGGAACCTGGACATGAACAGAGGCGGGTGCGAGTTGCAAGGCATGAACCAACACTCAATATTCACGGCAAACTAATGCCAGCAAAATGAACCTCCAACTAATACGTTCAAACTGATCCCGAGTAATGCAAAAACCTTCCCCATAAAATGAATGCATGAGTGGTAAAAATGTATCACCAGCTGTGTAGTTGAAACGCAAGTGGAGATATCAAGCTAGTGCACAACGACACAACACGAGTTAGGATCAGCGTGGGCAGAGTTGAAAGAACGATGGAGGAACCTGAAACCCAATGTAACGTTGCACGCAAGACCACAAGGAGGCCGACGAATCAATGCAAAAGGTATGAGTTGGTCAATGCAAGGGAGGAGCTGCTTAAAAAAGTGAACAACCCAAGTCACCGAAAGACCGAATCATGAACAAAGCATGATTCAAGTAATGCAAATGCAATGCAACGAGCTATGGGACGGCTCAGCTCCCAACTCGTACGCTGGAGCTGAGTTGGGCCCTTGAAAACCAACATGGGATCTGAACCCAAAACAGAAATAGCCCTCAGGAAACACCTCCAAACACACATGCAACCCAGAGAATCGAGTGGTCAAAGACACTAAACTTGAAAAACACCAGAAACTTAACAACCACCTCAAACACACGAACAACCCATGTAAGAGGTATGGCTCCCAAATTAGTGCAAGTAGAGCACGATCGGAATATCCATTACGACACACGCAACGAGATCTGGATATCATGCCAGAAGCCAAAAAACATGCACACAAACGCTGAAGAGTGCATGGATCCACAAGATCCACTCTGATACCATGAAAGAGGGTTTGAAAACCCGTAAGCGAGGATCATGAGAGACGACGTGCACATCAACAGATGTGCGAACGGCAGTGTGAAGAGATCTCGGGAGGAGCGAGCATCAACCGAATGTGCATGCAAAGATTCGACAAACGGGCAGAACCTGGTTAAGCCATAAAACTCTCCTCTATCTCATAGATCAAAAGATGTGTACATATAGGAGCTGCTGAGTAACCCCCAGTGCTGCAATCATGACAACTCGAGTAGAGAGGGGGAGTTACATTCCTAGAATAGAAGTGTAACTCCCAATGACGCATATGACACACTGACGCACTTGACGCGCTAATGCGTAAGGGAATCTCATAATGACCCCTAAATGACACATGGACCTACGATCTCACCTAAGTGAGATGACTCACCTGATGATGTGGAAAATACACACACCAACATTATGAATGTATATGCAAATGCTAAAAAACAACCCCTAAAAATGCAAATATAATATAAATTTTAAACTAGAAATAAAAATGTAATTAAAAAAATATATAACCATTTAAATTGTAGTTTGTACAACCAAACCCTATGCAATATGCATTTTTTTAAATCCTACAAACTATATGCATGATTACATTGTGAATGTAGATGCAAATGCTAAAAAACAGCCCCTAACAAATGCAAATATAATCTAAATTAAAAAAAAAAAACTTTAACAAGTATTGTAAGCAAATAAAATTATAAAATTATAAATACCTCTTGCTCCCTCTTGTTCTTGCTCTTGCTCTTGCTCTCCCTCTTGCTCTTGCTCTTCCTCTCACTCTTGCTCTTCCTCTTCCTCTTACTCTCACTCTTGCTCTTGCTCTTGCTCTCACTCTTGCTCTTGCTCTTTCTTAGTGTGAATATGAAATGAGCCCATAATGTAAATTTATAATATAAAATAGCACTTTTAGGGTTAGGGTTAGGTTAGGAATGTTACTTTTATGCTATAAGTGTTTTGCAATTAAAAAAATTGTTTTTGAGTCTAAAAAGTATGTTTTTTAATTTTAAAAAATGCCAAAACTCGTGGGGGACAACGGGGACGTCTAATCGTCCCTCGGGAAGTTCCCGAGGACGTCCGAATGTCTCCGACATCCCCCTCACATCCCCCACATCCCCTGAGACATTTCCTCCACTCTCTAGTTGTCCCCAGGGCATTTCCCGCCATGTATGCACAGTAGGAAACGTGGGGGAAACATTTCCCCCATGTTCCCACGTCCCCAGGACATTTGGGACGTCCTAGATGTGTCAAAAATGGGGGGGATGTGTCCTCGCGTAACATTGGAACTAACAAAATGTTTTCATAATAAGCGTGAATATATGTTTCGCATGTTAAGGCCCAACTCTTTGAAAGCCCAAAGTGAAATTATGTGGCCTTTCATTATTGGATTTATTTACAAATGCGTAAACTTCCATGATTTTTGCTTTTTCCCCTACAATGCAGAAGATCAATTACTTTTTTAGAGGAATGCAGTGCTCAATCATCTAGATGGAGTTTTATAAAGCCTCGAGAAGTAGGTGTTAGCAATTTCCCTCCATTTTTAATTTCTTAGTGCATATTTTGATGGTCCATTGTGAAGCTACTCATCAAAAAAGCAAAACCATACCGAACTTCCTATAAATCCTCTCCATGACATGAAACCTAAGGAGCATGATGTTGTTGGGACAGACTATAAGAAGATTGTTTCCACCATGAAGGAGTAACAAACAATTTAAGGGAAAATATGAGAATTAAAAACCCTCATATTGTCTTCACAAATCCCAAGTCCTCTTATCAAATTTTCAGATGCACATGAGTATGTATGAATGAAGACAAAAGCTTCAGTTCGATAACCTGCAACAATTGTGGGAGCGTATGGATATGCCTTCCCAGTTTCTTGGAATTCAAGAGGGTCAAACTCATTAAGGATTTACTTGGTAATGGTAAATCTTTTTTAATGCATATTGTTCTTAAATGATGAAAAATCAAATTAAATTAAATGCATGCTTAACATTTAGATATTGAATTACACTAAATGATTATGGGCATCTATTCAGTTGGGGAACATGTTATTTACAAGAAGATAAGTGTGATTAGATTTTTACATGTTAATGGGATGATTTGGGTGTGATATGGAGTGAAACACGATGGAAACACTTTGAAAATCTTTTATCGTTGAAATTAGAACTTAAACTACACTATAGAAAAAATCACGCGACACTATACAATTGCTCCACAAACCTTGTTTGGAGTTGCATGTAATTTTCTAATCAATAAATTAGGGTTGTGGCTGTACAACCACTCAAAAATTCATTTTTTTCTTTTTTGAGTGTGATTTAAGACCATAAAGATATGCACAAGATGTTAATCTTAGTCCTTTTTTCTACAAATCCTAGTTTCTTTGAAGGATATGTAAGAAAATTGGTTAGTAGGTTGGGTTTAGGTACCCCTTCTACTATGTAGCACTAACCCAAAGAGACTTCAAACCTATGTAGTTCTCCACTTAGAATGAAATTGCAGTTGTGATGTTGTAACTACATTTATGCAACTAGATTTAGTCATTGAATATTTGATAATTTTTATTTTTACTTGGATTAAAAGGCTCTTGAAATTTATTTTCTCTCTCTTAATGTAGTTTAGGGTGTTTCAAACTTGCATAGGGGTTGCTACTAACGTGTGATCTTGATTAGGGAAGAATAGGATTTTTTTCTAAATCATGGATAAATATTTCAATATGATCCATTGATAAGTTCTAGATTAGTAAATGAATGGGTTTTATTTATATTTATATGACTCTATGGGTAATATTTCACACAAAAGATGACCTTGAAGGGATATATAAGATATATTTTTGAAAAACTTCTTATTATACGTCCATAGATAAGATTAACCAGGAAGGACATGCTCGATTGGTCAATCTTGTCTCTGCTGGACAACCTTATCTAATGGGGTAGAAAGCTCATGTAAGACAATGTACTGACATTGATGTTTCTATAGGTGCCTGAGTAGTAGAATAAGGGATTTACATGCTATAAGATAGTGCATTTGAGATTTGTTTTCATGTGTAAGGGATATAAGCTAAAACTAGCATTATCAAGTGCCAAATGCTAGATTTATGTGTCCAAGGTTTGATTATCTATGTACCTTTGAACTTGTGTTCTAAGCAAAACTATAAAATGTTCATTCAAAAAATATATCGTTTTATAGAAAAATTTATTTAAAACCTACAATTTAATAAATTATATTATAATAATATATTTAAGTTGAAAATTAATTGTGATAATATTTTGTTAATCATACAAATTACATATAAAACATGCAACTTTATATTTTTAATAAAATACAATAAATAATTTTTACTATTAAAAAATATTAGAAGATTATCACCAGTAAAATTAAGACAATTATTTTTGGATTAAAATTTATTATTTTTCTAATTATTAAAATATGGAAAATAGATATTATTGGAATAAAACATAATAAATTATATAAACATAGGGAAGATGACCCTATAACCGTGCATGCACCAAAACATCTACATCTCTTTTCACCATAGGTTGCTAACAAAAGTACCAATAGTTGTTCATTGTTTGGTTAATGACACTTTTTGAGAGTCAATGAGAATGTGACACATAGGGCGCTTGGCCATTGGTCCCTCTTTTAAATGTTTTCTACTAATTTTCTTCATAGTAAATCAATTCAACAACTACTTTTCCCTCCAAATAAATACTCAAAACGAAAATGTTAATATGACACGATTATACTTTATTAAACATATATAATATAATTAAAATGTTAAAAGGCACCTTTTTTAATCTTTAATTCCATTTTGATTTACATTAATTAATGGTAATGCATTTAAAAATATTTCATTAAAGGATTGAATATATAGTCCCCACTCTTTAATTACGCGGAAGGCGTTCCCCTTTGGGAAAAGCCCTTACGGACGTTTCTATAATTATGTTTAATTTGATGTCTGTTTTTGACAGATTTTACTTTTTTAATAATGTTTTTAGTTTTTTTTATCTTTTCCCCAATTTAATAGTTACATGCTCGCATCCCTGTCGCCGTTAAGGTAGGGCGAAATGCGGGCTCTTTGCATCGTATCTCTTATGACGCCAAATAATTCACAATCGATCTGCAAGTCAGCTTTGGTCCTTTGAGGCTCAGCTTTGGGCCCTTCCAGTGATGTATTTAGTATTTATTTCTTCAATCATGTTTAATTGTTTCGAAAAGGCTTGGTTTGGACAAATCGTCAGATGAATTGCGAGGGTTTCATGAAATTGTGGTTTTTACTCTAGCAAAGAGGGCAAATGCGAGTGCTCTGTTGGATAAGATGGATCCTACGCAGAAAATCATCCCACTTAGCCACAGGATTTTCAGAAATTCATGCACAAAGCTGCAAGGAAACCTGGTAAAAGACCTGTGTAAACTTGGGAGGGATCTGGAGAGGGTTACATATGTTGACGTATGGCCTTGTGAGTCTTTACAGCCAGAAAATCTCCGCACTATGGGAAGATTCAATAGACATATGAAAGACAGAGACAGAGCATTGTTTGATCTCATGCATTTCTGCAAGAGCGTTGCAGAGTCAGAGCCTTGTGATGTAAGGAGGCATTTAGTAGCTGACATTGACAATAATAACATAAAATGAGATAATAATGTGGCTATGTTGCCCCCTATGGAAAAAAAACAAGGAAATGACTCAGTAGTAAGCTTAAGTGGGACATTATGATCGACCAGGAATCAGTAGGCCCAAGCAAGGTATATATATATAGGCCGAGAGCGGAAACAAAAAAGTTAGATAACAAAAATAAGTGAAATGGACACTGCACACTGCATCATTTAAGACTTTAGGTTGCTCCTCCAGGTCTTGTTGATGAATTATGTTCTTGTTTTTATTTTCCTGCCCTTGGGGTTTTATCTGCTGAAGAGTTGGGGAATCATAATTTTGATTTTCCTTGCCGACTTCTTTGTAGAATTGAACAAAAGGTACGAAACACTAGGTAAAGAAGTTTTGTTGGTCGTTTTCAATGGACTCCATAAGACCCCTTTCACTATAGCTCATCTAATAGACTGCATGTGATCTAATCTCAACAAATCCAACAAAAGGGTTTATAGGTAGATATCTACTAGCAATCGCATGTGTTTCATGAGATGTGAACGCTGAACGGTATATATTATTTGTTTTAGAGGTATAATTATTACTTTTATAGTTGATATTGATTAGGGGTGTGATTGATTTTGTAAGTGTAGAAATATAGATGGGCCACTTAATTTGAAGGTTGTTTCTACATTTCAAACTTGTTAAAAATTCGTACATGAATACATTTGATACCATTTTCAATAGTTAATTTATTTTATAGTTGATGTTGTATATTTAATTCGTGTTTATTAGTTGTGCATCGGTTGTTCGGTTGGTGTTTTGTTGGAAAAAAATTTATTGTATAGTTGATAATGTGTGTGATTGATAGTTGTAGTGTAGGAATTTAGTTAAAACATTACATTGAAATGTCGTATGCGTACATTTAATTCTATTACAGATTCATACAATTAAAGTTGCATATCATATTTCAAAACATCAAATAAATGTATATCTGCGTGCACATAATGAGACATGTATACAATCGCAATATTTATATCATGAATGGTAGCCTTTAGTGGGCAATTTTAGTTTCAATACACATGATTACATTTGATACCCCTTGAACAATAGTGTCGCTTTGGATAGAAGAAGTGTTGAGTATAGTAGTGGTGGAGGTGCTATCAAAGCAGAGGGTAGCTTTTACAATAGGCTGAGTGATAGTAGTCTTGACTCCTCCTTTCTTCTTGCTCCAAGTGTTGTTACGTACACCATTTTTGAGTATCTCTCAAATGAAAAAGTAGGTGAAATACGTAGATTTGCAAGCAAGGGAACTCTGGAGAAAGTTGTGAATGTTAGACCCTGCCTTTCAGTGGTTCCAATGTCGACGGTTGCTCTATGCAAAGTAAGTCCCTGCCACTTGTGGATAGTTAATCCCCAGGCCATTTTAATCAGCAATTTTCTTCGATTCCCTCTTGAAATAGGGGGTATGGGAATATGTAACGGGTTGGAGGGATCCCAACATGGGCCGTTGTATCTATCAAATTTGACAACAAATAAAGGTAATGCTGGTGGTTGCATTGATGCGTCGTAGACAATGTCGGTGATTGTTCCTGTGGCACCATTCACGAGGCCTACGTCAACCCATAGATTTGCAACCAGTGTTACGAAATTGGGCAAGGAAGCTTTGGAAGAGTGTATCAGGGTAATTTGAAAGATAAAGATGTGGCTATAAAGAAACTAAAAGGTAGAGGCAAAGACATCAAGAAATTAGTTGAGAATGAAGTCAACACGATGTTGGGCACCAGTGTTGAGAATGGACCTTAGGGAGGACAAGTGCAGTATCTGAAATGTGGGGTCCTCCCACTGAATCGATTACGTGCTTTGCAACAAGTTCTTGTAGCTTGGTGAGCTTGAAGCCAATTTATGCCGGAACAGAGCCCAAAAACGGTTGAATTCCAACCCAATGGTTTGCAACTTTGTATAATTCAAGAGAATGGAAAAAACATCTCCCTTCAAATTTTTATTTCCAAACGTCAATTATTGTAGGCAGCCCAACATTCCCATTTCCTGGGGTACCATTCTGCTTAATTGGTTGTCTTCTATTTGAAGAAAATTAAGTACCGAAATATTTCCTATGGATTTTGGGATGCTGCCGTTTAGCTGATTGATGGACAGGTCCACCAGTCACAATTTGGTTAGCTTATGGCCTACATCCTCTGGAATTGTCCCCACAAACTTGTGATATAGGTTCAACTTTTTCAATTTTGTACAGTTCATGAGAGAATATAGAATGGACCCTCCTAGGTTGTTATTATCCAAATAATTCTCGTAGTTGGGAAAGTGAACCTAATTCTTGTGGAATATAGCCATACAAGGAATTAGAAGATATATTTAACTCCTCCATGAAAGAACAGTTTCCTAGCGCCTTGGGAATGACACCTGTAAGGATATTGTTCTTCAACTCGAGCTCTCTCAGTTTCCATAATTGACCAATCTCTTCTGGGATACTACCATTGAGTTTGTTAGAATTTAGAAGCAGATGTTCTAATCTGGTCAATGTTGTTAATATCTCAAATGGAATTGGTCCCTCAAGCGTATTATTAGACAATGACAAATGATGTAATTTTGTGCAGTTATCCAGCGACAGATCTCGTGGTTGGGAAAGTGAACCCGGTTCTTGTGGAATATAGCCATATAAGGAATTAGAAGATATATTTAACTCCTTTGTGAAAGAACAGTTTCCTAGCGCCTTGGGAATGGCACATGTAAGGATATTGTTCTTCAACTTGAGCTCTCTCAGTTTCCATAATTGACCAATCTCTTCCGGGATACTACCATTGAGTTTGTTGGAATTTAGAAGTAGATGTTCTAATCTGGTCAATGTTGTTAATATCTCAGATGGAATTGGTCCCTCAAGCATATTATTAGACAACGACAAGTGATGCAATTTTGTGTAGTTATTCATAGAATTGGGAATTTGTCCAGAAAGCAAGTTATTTTTTAGATTGAGCACTATTAAATGCCTGAGAGCACCTAGTAAATAGAAATAATAAGATAAACTAATTATTCGCAATGTTGATAACACAACTCAGATTCATGTCTGTCAATTACATGATCTCGCAATGTTGATAATACAACTCAAATTCATGTATGTCAATTAAATGAATACGCTACAGATACAGTATGGTGCCAGACCAGTGCATACAAAAAAACAAATTATTTTAAACAACAAAGATTAAACCCTAACAGTATCATCCACAAATTCTTAAAGGAACTGTAAAGGCATCTGGAGCATAACTTACTAATCTAGAAGAAGTGTCTGAAACATCAATCTAACTTCTTGTGCTTCCACTGTTGTTTTCTTTTATTTCTTGTGTCTGTATATTCTTTGCGTCACTCTAAATTCCTGAATCTCCTTTTGATCTCCCTTTTTGTGTGTGTATACTTTCTTTTCTAGTGTTTGCAATTTATTATTAATCTCCCTTTTTCTATTTTCAGCTCAGCCTAATTAAAAACAAAAGCTAAAATTGTTAATTATTAGAAACAAAATTATTAAAAATAGTAGAGATTTCTATTTTCAGCTCAACCTAATTAAAAACAAAAGCTAAAATTGTTAATTATTAGAAACAAAATTATTAAAAATAAAAGTTAAAATTGTTGTTAATTAAAAACAAAAGCTAAAATTGTTAATTATTAGAAACAAAATTATTAAAAATAGTAGAGATTTCTATTTTCAGCTCAACTTAATTAAAAACAAAAGCTAAAATTGTTAATTATTAGAAACAAAATTATTAAAAATAAAAGTTAAAATTGTTGTTAATTAAAAACAAAAGCTAAAATTGTTAATTATTAGAAACAAAATTATTAAAAATAGTAGAGATTTCTATTTTCAGCTCAACCTAATTAAAAACAAAAGCTAAAATTGTTAATTATTAGAAACAAAATTATTAAAAATAGTAGAGATTTCTATTTTCAGCTCAGCCTAATTAAAAACAAAAGCTAAAATTGTTAAAAATAGTAGAGATTTCTATTTTCAGCTCAGCCTAATTAAAAATAAAAGCTAAAATTGTTAATTATTAGAAACAAAATTATTTAAAATAAAATCTAAAATTGTTAATTATTAGAAACAAAATTATTAAAAATAATAATAAAAAGTTAAAATAGGGAGGAAAAGCACAAATGTCAAGACGGCCATCAAACCGTCAAATTTAACACAGTCATAGAAACGTCCACAGGTGCCTTTCCCATAGGGGGAACGCCTTTGGCGTAATTAATGTTGGTATTCATGAAGCTTGTTACTTTACAACAACATTGACATTGCAAATAATCACTGAGGCCTTCTTCCACAAGAATAAGCACTTGGGTTTTGAAATAGAGGAGTGCCAACCCATACCCATCTTGGCGAGTAGTATGAGGGTTACCCCTTGCTTCCACTGGAGATGATTCGTCACTTTTTGTGGTCAGGGGAGAGCTAGTTAACCTTGGAGGGCCATAACAATGTAATTTTGATGCATTATTAGAGAGGAGGATGGGTTATTCTTGCCTTCATGTTGGCTTCTCTTCTCATATACAGGAAGCATAATACAGGGGAGTAAAGGACTTTGGAAATGATTTACAGAGAAGATCCAATGAATTACGAGTAAAGGAGCTAGAAGTGGTTATGTTTACAGTTTTGGCTAGTGGTGTTCAATGAATGTTTCTCTATTTGTGTTTGATTTCTTTCAGGAAAATGCATTCTCAAATAAACATATATTATTTATGGGTTTCAGTGTTCACAGTTAGTTTAACTTATTTTTCTTGGTTTGGTTTGTCATATCTTTCGTTATTGCTTAGATGCATTCCTTTTTCCAGAGTGGATCTTATGTTGTACTCTCCACTATTGGTGGTATGGAAAAGCAATTGTCTTAACATATTTTAATTTTTCACGTAATTTCATATTTCATCACTTCTTTAGCCTCTTATTAATTTGTGAAAATGCTATTGTAGTCTGTTTAGCTGTGTAAGTCATTTAAATTCATTTTCATCTTACATTGTATTCTTTCTGGATTTGAACCATCATATTTGAGTTAGATGGTATTGGGCATGCCTTATTTTTTATTGGATTGTGATCATTTAGGGGAGCCTTTCATTAATGGACAAGCAGTTCCCTATGACCCTAAGTACCATGAGTGGGTGAGGAACAATGCACGTTGTAATGAGAGATGTTCTAACGATAGACCACGAAACTTTGATCGGTCAAGGAACTTTGAGAGGCGAAGGGAAATGCAGAACAATGCTTACCAACGATCTCCACCACCACCACCATCACTACCAAGTAATATGGAACGGCCCCCAGAAAGTAATCTGCAAGCTAGAAGTAATAATCAGGGTTAATTAAGTTACTGAAATATGCCATACCATTGGATTGGGACATCATTGAATGATATGGTCAATATATAAACAAAATTTACATGTAAATGTATGTGTAGATTGTAGAAGTTTAGGATTTCTGATTAAAAAATTTGGCATTTACCTTGGGCATGGTGCAACAAACTGGTCAATATACTGGGGATGATATTTAGGGTGAGACATTGAGCTTATTATCATAATTTATTGCATGAGCTATCAATTGATTGGTTATGAGTCTATGAAACAGAAGAGATCTTACACTATATTAACATGTTCAATATTTTTACTCAAAAATGAATTCCCTACATAAAAAGTTTCTTACTTGATCTCTATCCTAGCAGACTTGTAAATTCTTATATAGTTTTTCATTTTTTTAGCTTCATGAATTCCTTTTCTCAATGAGTCTTCCACATTAGCATTAATATTCACCTATATACTCTAGCTTTGTTGACAAAGCATCTACACCATATTCTCTTTGCTAGCCTACTTTTTCTGGATTAAATTCCTCAAATATATTGTGGGCCATGGCCATTTCCTCCTTTGCTTAAGTTTTAGATGTGGCACCTGCCAATGATTAAAGACTTTTTTGTTTATTTTGGGCATGTTATTTACATCACTAGCACAATCTTCTTACTGTTTTTCATAATTCTTTACTAGCATTATAATCCCTAAAATTTACTTGTTTATGAACACACTTTCCTGGACAATACTCGTGGGAAAAATTGGAGTCTATAGTTATTGACAGTAAACATGTTTATTGAAAATAATGAACATTGAGTTGCTGAAGGATATAAATACAGATGATTATGGTTCCTAAAATTTAAAGTCGAACAACAGTTGTTGACTGGCATGGCGAAGCATCAATCAATGTTGCATGTTAATGTTCTTTTATTTTAAGCAATCAATTTAATTTATGGAATCCATACAAGCTTATGTTGTTTCACTCAGTCCGAAAGGTATTCGAGGAGACTAAGATGTGTCCTAAAACAGAGCTAGAAAATATGCATTTTTGAACAGGGAGAGGAAAGGATCTACCAAAATTTATGTTGGGGAAGTTTTATAGCATGCCAATTAACTATTGTATTTTTTATTTTGTTCCATATGTTACTACCATATTGACTATATGTTTTTATGCTCAAAGAGAAGGCTTGGAAGTACATATCTTTGTATTTTTTTTGCATGTTGTCTGAAACCTTTATTATTCTGTGTATTCATAATCTAGTGTATAATCACATTTTACTAATAGTTTTAGTTTAGGTGTGATTATATATTGTGATTATATATTACCGGTTTTGAGATGGATGTTATTCAATTTCCTCAAAATTTATTTCAATTTTCTCAGAATTGACTTTCTGAAGGGAGTAATTAACCTTTATTTAGATATTGTACTTTGTTGGTTTATTTAAGTATTTGCTTTAGTGGCTATTTTCAAGTAGTATTCATTTCATCCATGCCTTTCACTCACCTACATTGGCTGATAATCCTAGTTGCAGTGTAGGAAAAATTATATTGTCCTGTTGGGTCACCCAGGTTTGAGTCACACAAAGTGATTCTTCAATAATTCAAAGTAAGGAGGATACCCAAGGTAGATGCATAAAACTGTACCTTGATAATGTCAATGGGTATAATCCTCCCTTGCCTAGAGAATTTGTTAATGTAACCGTAAAGATCTGTCCATGGCACCCTTACCTTTTAGATGGGTGTAAACGCCAATAATATAGGATTATGCCTTTCTAAATTCTATCCAAATTGAAACCTGCAACATTCTTCCAAATAGAGAGACATTTTGCATTTCATAATTGTCTCAATAAGGGGAGAACTAACTATCCTTTCTAATTGTTTACAAAGTTGTCATATGTTTGGTTCCATGTCTAAGGCTTTTTGTGATAAAATGATTACATTTGTGTTGCTTTAGTAGCAACTAGCTTTGTTGTTTCCTTAGGGAGTATTATCTTCTCAAGTTCTAGGAATATTGTATCTATAATTTGTGAGGTTAAAGTGCATAAATAAGATGTTTAGCTTCCTTTATTGTTAATCATATCCTAAACAATAGGACAATTCAAAAATCACAAGACAAACAATATTCTTATATGTCAATAATCAAGAATCCTTATAAGCAGGTCCAATAACCTAGTGAAGGATTGCCAACCAACATTTCGAAACTAACTTGGATGGAAACAATCTTGCATGACCATACCAATTCCTTCTGCATGAACTCATCTTTACTTACTTCGCCACGTCTTCCAATGTATTTGGGTCACCACATGAAATTGCATCATGTACCAACCTTGTTTCGGTTCCTCGTACATGTATAACTGGTTTCCCCTCTCCTTCTAATTGCTTTCCACCTTGCAATCCACCATCCACTCAAATAGAACACCCCACCCCTTTCCATACACAGAGATTTCCCGTATTCCTACCCTTTGTTGCAGACTATTGAAGCCTAACACCGGTTTCACAAAAGAATAGATTTGTTGGTGAAAATCCAAACTTGGTCAATCTGTTTGGAAAATTACCCTGGAATTAAAACAAGTTTGTTTGAAGGCTTGCCTTCCTGTAACAGATGAAAATCTGAAAAATACAGTCGTCGCTTCTCTTCATGGAACAACACGGACCCTGAAAAATAGTCTACCATTCTTGTGTCTTTAACACTCAAACTTCTTGTATCTAGAGCGGTATCGAATGTATCAAATGTATTCATGTTTAATGCAAATAAAATTGTCCACAAAAGGCTACCACTTATGATATAAAATCTACAAATGTATGGAATTGTACATATATTCATGTTTAATTCAAATAAAATAGTTCACAAAAGGCTACCACTCATGATATAAGATTTGCAAATGTATATATATGAATTTGTAACAAATTTGAAATGTAGAGATAGAACCTTTCAATGTAATGCTTCATTTATATTTCTACACTTACACTATCAATTAAAAAAAAAACCTTTTTCAACAAAAACCAACCAAAAAATGATGCAACCATTGTCTCAAACACAGTACAACACTAGCACAATTTTATCCAAATAATTAACTACCCCTCTAAATTAAATAAGACATACTGTTCGGCATTCACATTGCAATGTACACATGCGATTGCGAGTTGTATAAAATTAGGATGGTATGAAATTATAATGAGAGGGTTTGGTGGACTGCAAATAAGCATAGAGACTCGTCGTCGTAACTGTGTTTCTTGTGCAATGGAAATAATTCCAGGTCTTATTGAAGATATGGCGGTACTATGTTTAGCAAGAGTTCCATACAGATTACACAGAAATATGAGACAAGTTTCCCACAAGTGGAGCATTGTGGTGAGAAGCACCCATTTGTATATCCATAAACATGAATATGTTTGGTATTGATCATATTTATGTTTATAACTATGTAACTGTTTCTGGGTAGCAGTTGTTGCTTGGATGGAAGACTATCAAAGAATTTGATGTTTCCCGCAATTGTTCCACACTTGTTGAGGGTTACCCTCGCCGATTTTGAAATGTTCCGTGTGCCACACAGTGGCGTGATTCTGTGTTTTTAATTGGCATCAACTACTGAGGCGTTTTATTATTTCTTTTGTCCCAAGCGAGGGAGAAGGGAAAGAGATGGAGTGTCATCCAGATGCCCAATGACTTTCCGACTCGCTGCTTCAAATGTTCAGCTGCTACGATGCATGTTTTTGATGCAAGGAGATTAATTTTGGATTTTTTAGGTATGCATGATTTCATTGTTTTATTTTTCTTCCATGCTTATAATTTCTCGTGAATTCATGAAAACTGATGTGTTGGAATGTCGCTCTATTCCATGCAGCAGACTCTATTCCCACGAGGGAGTACGACTATTTTTTGGAGTGGAAGTTGATTATAGGTTTAAGTTTTAGTTTAGTTTTGTAACTTGGATTTATTGTAAAAAGTAGTGGCTCTGCTATAGACTCATATTTATAGGATTTAGTTTGCTTGGAAGGCAAAGATTAATTAAAGGATGTATTTTGGTTATAAAAGTATGCATGTTCTCATTGTAAGAGGAAGTAAAAAACACAATCAAGACCAAATATTGGAGGAGAGGAGAGGTGGTTGCATGAAAATTTTGTTGTAGAACTTGGGAAGGCTGCATTCTGATCACAGGGGAGTGATGTCTATGAGTCTTGTTTCTAGATCTTGAAAAATGTATATTGTATTCATATAGTGGTTCAAGTTATTACAAATATCATTGTTTTGGCTAGATTTTTTATCTTAAAGAGTTTTCCTATGTTAAACATTGTGTCAATATTCTCTTGCATCTAATCATGTCATCTAGATCTATGTATGTTTGCATCACCGGTTTAGTTTTCTGCTTGCATGTTGTTAAATACATAACATGAGATATGAAAGTGAAGGTTTCAAACTTGGGATGGAATTTTGTATGCTTTCCGTTGTGTGAGTTTGCAAATCTAGTTCTTTGTAGGATCTTGACTATGGAAGGAAATGACATATCGCTACAATAGGAATCAAATATTGATCAAGAGGTAAAGAATCCTCTGCAAGTGACTAATAAATGTAGAAGTGTGGTCAAGAGGGATCAATAAAATTGTCGAAGGTGAGATTATTTCGAAACAATATTTGATAGGTGACTCTAGGACAAGATCGATGGGTGTAGAGCAGGACACAATGTAGGGACATCTTTTAGGTGTAAGACAAGCCATGACATAAGGATCTCCAAAATGGGATTTCAATGTAGAATCCTATCAAAGGAAGGGGTGCAAAGAAGATATCACAACAGAGGAATCTTGTGGAATTAAGGTGAGTGAAAGTAAATTATATCCATAGAAAGATCTCAATACTAGCTGGATGAAAAAACATGAGTGGTTGCAAGAGGTCGGCTCATAAAGTGTGAAGATTCACCTCAACAATATCTCTAGAGTGGAAAGGAAGATGTAGGGGAAGCTTTGGTGGAAGACTCATGCCAACAAGATTTGGGAGTTGATGGTTGTGATGTAGTGGAAGAATCACTTTGGTGAGAAGTCAAGCAAGCACATGAGTTTACGGAAAGGTCTCACCCACACAAGACCTCAATGGAGCCAAAGTTGATATTGGAGTGAAGGGTGGTTAGAGGATGTTGCTAAAGTGGTATCCAATTGAGGTTGCAAAGGTTAGATCGATAACTATTTCACCACCATGGGACTTCGATATAAAGAAGATTAGAGGGATCAACAAGGTAGTGAGGAAGCGGTCACCCCATAATGCCTTGTAAATGGATACACAAAGCGAGATGTGGTTGTCGGTGAATTTTAACCTCCACGACCTTATCATGGGCTATAGAAAGAGGGAGATGGATGTGGTGGTAGAGCTATGACCATAATAAAACTTATTGTGAATGGTCATACATTGGAAGTTGTGATGGAAAAAATAAAATTAGGTGTAGGACCGGTCTCTCCTTAACGAGATATCAAGGGTAGGCTTGTTGTAAGGTAGATCTCTCCCTAATGAGACCTTGAATAGGAAGCTGCAAGAAAGCTCTTGCTCCCATGAGAACTTGTGATTGAGAAGGTAAAAACCACAAGCTCAATGATGAGTTGGTTCTCGCTCATGCTAGAGCTAAAAGGCTTGGAAAAGAATTTGGAGGAGCTATCACCCCCAGGAGATCCTAAAGTGTAGAGTTGAGTGGTGTACTTACATATGTGATAATTCATGATGAAGATAGTGGATTCAATATGCGTTGGGGAGGATGATTGGTGTAGGCATGCAATAGGCGTAATAGCCCATGACACTTGAGAAATGAGTTCTTGGTTCTCCTTGATGGAATATGCAACAAGGGAGAGAGTTTTGGAATGTCGCCTTATTCCATGTAGTGCCCATGTAGGGTGTTAGACTATTTTTGGGGTGCTTCGATTAAAGCAAAAAATGTATCCCAATTTTAGTGGAAGCTAATTATAGGTGTAAGCTTTTGTTTGACTTTGTAACTTGAGTTCATTGTATTAGCTTGATTTCTAAGAAAGGTTTATTATAGGATGTACTTTGTGTTAGAATATGCAAAGAGAAGAAAGAACTCAGAGAAGACAAACTGCACTGTTCAAATGACACATGTAGGTTTATTTATATGTGAAGAGGTGGTTACAGAGTGGTTGATTAGTTACCAACCAAACAACTACATAACTGTTTTACATGCTATACAAAGTGCTATATTTTAACACCCCCTCTTAATGACTAAACCGGAAACAAGACAAAGTTTGTCCCAAAATTTTACAAATTTCCTAAATCCCATATGTTTAGTCATTACATCTACAGACTGTGACATAAGTTGTACTTTAATATCAATATTCCATGACTGTGTTGCGGTTGTCAAATGAAGAAGAACCGCAAAAAAAAAAATCTTGTCCCATGAACAAAAGATATGGCAAGTGGTCCACTGGTTCTTTGTTACGTGATTCATTGACCAGTGATGAATCACCAATGGCTAAGAGTGTCAGCCCCATCGCTAGAGTGTTGAAATCAGAACCTCAAAGATGTGGATTGAAAAATTTATTCCAGGCTTGTGTAGCCTACTAGAGTCTATACAAAGACTCAACTATCCTGCAATCAAAGTCACCTTGATCACATCCTTGCAACACCGTGTAGTGCTCATCCAAATTTCTCAATAGTAGGAGAAATAACCATCTCTGTCTTAGCAATGGTCTCCGTCTCAACAAGATAAATAACCATCTCCATCACAACAATGGTAGGAGTGAGAACTAAATCCTCCATCTTATCTATTTGCTCATCTATCCTCCTCTGTTGGGAAAGATCGTTCACAACGCAATGAGAAAACTGATCATGCTTTACTGTCCTTCGAGCAAGGACGTCTGAGTGAGTGGTTGGGCATGCCATCTCACCATGCATCGTCAGTGCATTTGGAATAGTGGAGTCTCCGTCCACAAAAATGTTCTTTAGAATGAGGAAATCCATCCTCCCAAGGCATGTCCGCCTCCCGTACACCTAGTATAGTGGATACTCCCTCCACAATAGGTGCATGTAGGTTGATTGTATCCAAGTCAATAGATTTGTGAGGAATGACTTCCTCCCAAGGCATTTTAGCCTCCTCCACATCTTGAATGGTGGAGTTATCCTCCACATATGCATTCATGTTGATCACAATCGGATCAATAAGCCAATACTGACCACCTTCCCCAATACCAAGGGCAATTATCCATCTCTGTTTCACATCAGAGACAACACACTTAATTCCACATAAATCCACATAAATATTGGGATTTTCAGTCAATTAATGAATAGATAGAAGATTCTTTTGTAAAGAAGGTACATATCTAACATTCCGTACCAACAATTTATGAGCATTACTAAATACAATGCATATATCTCATATCCCTTCTACTGCAAGTGATTCTCCATCAGCGAGTACTACTGATTCAAAACATATATTTACAGTAAATGAAACATACTAGTCCCTAAGATATGAAAAGTGTGCACACTCACCAAAGTCAATGATCCAGCAACTAGTACCACTGTCATTCGAGCATGATGTCGTAAGACAGTAAAGAGCATGTTTGTCTTCCGAATCCCATTCTTCTACAACTGTTGCCACATGTTCCTCATCATATGGCTTTTTGTTCTCTGCGAAAGATCATACTTCCGCTTCCGGCAATCCTTCTTGAGGTGCCCAACCTTGTGATAGTAATAACATGTGACCTGATACCGAGTAGAAGACTCACCAGATTGACGTTTCCACTTTCTATTTGACTGAGTGAAAAGAGCACTCTCTGAATGGTCACAATTAGATTATGCCTGAAGTTGTCTCCACTCCTTTTGCAATAGGTAGGAACTCACCTTGTCAAACGTGAGTGTTTGAATTTTAACCATTAAAGGGAGTACCTCCACAAATGACTCATACAAAGAAGGTAAGTTGTTCACAACCAGAGCCACCATATCATCATCGTCCACATTTTTGTTGATGGAAGATAACTGGTATCGAAGGTCTTTCATCCAAAGTAGGCACTCAGACAACAATCCACCTTCTTGTAACTTCACGGAAAAGAGCATATTTTTTCAGGTATAAAACCCGAATGTTTTCTGGCGTCTGATATTTATCCCTTAGACTGTCCCACAACGTGCTTGCCATAGTGGCTTTCCGCACTTCCGGTATCAAATCATCCGACACCGACAACTTGAGAAGCAATAACGCTTCCTTATGACGTTTTTCATAATCCTCGAAGTTCGTTGCTCGTCAAATTTCATCACCCTTGATTATTTTATCACAATCACGAAACTCCGGCAAAGTCAAGTGTGTAATATTTGTCATTTTATTATTCCAAAATAACAAAAATAATAAAATAAAATTTTTCCCCAAACTTAATAAAATATCTTTTTCCAGCAAATATATTTTTGACTCCTCACCAATAAAAACACTATAACTTTATTCAAGCAAATATGAAATTAAAATATTTCCCACTTAATAAAAAGTGTGCCCACAATTATTACTTATTCCACCAAGTAATATTAAAATTAATTGCTCCACCAAATCGTAAAATTAATTATGCAAAGGTCAATACCTTTCTTGAAAAAGAATATTATTTCACCGACCTTCTTTCAAAAAGAAGAAACCAAACGAATCTGCCTTTGAGTTTTTTTCTGCCACGATTTTTCCCCAGAATTGTGATCTACTCTCCAGGACTATGGAAACTTTGCACACAACTCGTGTGCTTTCACAAACTTCTCCAATAGTATTTGGAGACTGCTTATTTACAACTCACAGCCACGATCTGGTCATTTTCGTTCTGAGCAGAGGCCACGATTTGAATTGGATTTGTGACAGGGCTTTCCTCTTATTTGTGGTACCACAATTTCTTTCACCACGTTTTCTTCCCACACAACAGGTTCACGTGTCGTGTCTCCTTTCTGCCCCATGATTTTTCTCCAACGAACCAACATATGGTGAACTCGCTTTGCCCTCATTTTTGCCTTCACGACTTTGTGCAAAACGACTGGTATTTGCTTCTGTCCTGCCACGAATGGAGGACTTTCTTCCTTCTTGTGAATCTTTTGCAATAAGCGACGGAATAACTTCAATTTGTGCCCAACTAGGGCTTCCCCAAACTTACAGTTCGTGCCTCTTGAAAAGTCTTCCTCAAACTGCGAACTAACCTCTCTGATACCAATGTTAGAATATGCAAAGAGAAGAAAGAACTCAGTGAAGGAAAACAACACTGTTCAAATGACACAGAAGAGGTTTATTTATATGTGAAGAGGTGGTTACAAAGTGGTTGAACGGTTACACACTGAACAACTACATAAGTGTTTTACATGCTATATAAAGTGCTACATTTTAACACTTTGGTTATTAAAGTATATGATCTTATTGTGAGAGGAAGCAAAAAGCACAATCAAAACCAAGGGTCGAAAGAGAGATTGTTGGATATAAGTTTAGTGTATAACTTGGGAAGGTTGCATACTTAATCATGGTAGTGTGATGTTTGTAAGTATTTTTCTTTAGATATTGAAGAACATATATTGTATTGGTAAACTGGTTCAAGTTAATACAACTATCAAGGTTAAACATTGTGTCAATATTCTCTTGCATGTGATCTAGTCATTTAGATCTACTTCTTTTTGCATCACTAGTTTATTTATTTCTTGCATGTGCTTAAAGACCCAACATAACAATACTCTCGACGTCTTTTAATTTGAATATTTCCCCCTCACTATACAATTTAAGAAATGGTATTTGTTAAGGAGGTAGAAGAGAAATATTATTATAATATATAATATATATTTATTTCTATTTGAATTTTATTTTTATTGTTTGTTTTTTAGTTGGGAATGAGGATTACATCACTTATTCAATTTTTATCATACATATTATATTTATAAGGTTAATCTTCTTATCCTTAATCTAATTTTAAGGAATCATATTGGAGGCCTTATACACTCTACAGTATTAATTAGATCTTGGGTTGAAATCCATTTTACTTGGCATTGTTCTTGCAAAATTGGTCTCTTCCATGTTCATTTGTGGTAGGGTGAGGCCATTCATATGTCCTAGAACAATGTTTTAGTGTTGTTAATCAGAGTAATCAGATGGCCATATTTTGTACTGCGATTAAGTTGCATTTGTAAATTTGATGTAACTTCACTTTACATGGGACCCAAGTAATGAAAATTGAAAATTCGAAATGGAAAATTTCTAAAGAAATTAAATTTTTTAATGATGTCCTGCAAATTACAAATAATAGACTAGTATATAATATAAATCATTAAAAATGTTGGAAAAATAGAAAGTGCACATCATAATAATAAAGCTGAAAGACAGGATTTATCAGAGAGGAGATGATATGTAGAAGGGATATCAAAATTCAAGTATACAGTGGTGTCAAACACCAATTTTTTGCCAAGGAAGAGTTGTTGAAGGCATCAAATTGTACTTAAAATATCTCTTTTTATAGAATAGTGAAATTTGGGAGGCCAAAAATCATGTGATATGTTTGGGAAAAATCAATTTTAGACAAATGATTGAAAAAAAGTTAAAATTCATCCTTGTGAAATATCTCAAAGAACGTAAAACTGTCTCAATTTAGAAATTTGGATCAACATCAAATTAAAGTTTGAAAGAGTGGGTTACCATACGTCTCATCCTCTATCCAAACAAAAATATTATAGTGCAGTACAAAAATATTTCAATACTGGGTTTTATATTGCTTTGAATTGTTTCGTTTTTGTACTTATAATTAACGGAATACACATTCCATTTTTTGACATTGGAAGCCTACATCCCTAAAATATCTAAGCTATATACTCCTTTCTTCTTGTCCTCAAAAAAAGGTCCCCCAATAATGGAAATATGGAAAGTAGAAAGCTTGTTGCTTTGTGATTGGAAAATATTATGTGACAGTAAATAAGACTAGGTCTAATCTAGCATTCCCTTGTCTTTTGTTGGAAAAAGTATACTCTTGCTGACTACCATTTAAAATTTTGATGTCAATATTATGTTAAGTATATACATCTAACAAGCAATGAGGTGGGGGTGAGTTTGTTGGGTCATTTGGATGTTTTTATGCCCACTAGGGTTCGATTCCCATGGAGGCATTTGAGGCCATTAGTGACCGTTAGTATTCACCATCGATTGTGGATGGTTTACGTGATGGACGAGGTGATTTTGATTATGGGTAACACTCGAAGGTTGATGCGACTTGCAGTCTGTGGGTTACAACATTTCATTAAGGTTGTGTGGTTTTGGGGATTTTGGGCCCCCCGGTTGTGTCCCAAACCGGATGTTTTTCTGGTGATTATAAAAGTGAAACAAAGGGAAAGGGACCCTTCAACCCTTGTTTACCAATAAAAAATTAATGTCACATCTAGGGGTGAGAGAATATGGTCTCTGTGTACATTTAATGTCTTTGGGTAGCTTGTAGGAAAATATAAAACTCGCCAAAACCCTAAAGGTTTCTATAATTAGGATTTCATTAATAATGTTTTGTAAGAAATGAAGGAAGAAGAAGAGCACTGAATTTTTGTCAAAATTCTAATAGACGTTATTTATCTTTTATATTGATTTTGTGTTGTGTTTCTCATTTCATCTATAAGCTATAGCTTTGATTTTCTATTTTATTGGATGAGATCACACGTGTTTAAAAGGGTACTAGCCTCCTCTAACCCTTCAAATTGGTAATAGAGCACATAGATCTAGAAAAAGACTTGTTTGGAGTCACGATGGAAGCAATGAACAATAATAGTTTATCTTAAGCTGAAATTCTAATTTTCATAGGCAAAAATTATGATTTTTAGTGCATCAAGATGAAGACTTTGCGGTGTTCTCAATATCTCTGGGATGTAGTTAAATGTGGGCTTACACAACCTCAAAATCAGGTGGTTTATAAGACCTTACCACAAACTAAGAAATATTTATTCAAGCTAAACCAAAAAAGGATGCGAATTCCCTATTTATGATCCATCAAACAATGGATGAGGCAATTTTCCAAAAAATTATAGTAGCAACCAAGTCTAAACAAGCGTAGGATAACTTAGAGATTTCCTATCAAGGAACCATTAAAGTAAAAATTGTTAGGTTATAGATTCTTTGAACAAGTTTGAACATTTGAATATGAAAGAATCTAAATCAATAGATCAATTCTTCACCCAAGTCATGAGTCCTATAAATCAAGTCAAGTCTCATGGTGAGACTTTAGTAGATAAAAATTTGTAGAAACGTTTGTTAGGAGCCTTCCAAACAAGTTTGATGTTAGTTTAATGGTCATTAAGGAGTCAAAATACCTCACCCAACTCACTATTGATGAGTCAATGGGTTCAATGTTGTCACATGAGGCAAGGATGAACAAATAAGGGAATCCATACCTAAAACATGCGTTTAAAAACCAACTTTTATTTGGCAGAAGCAAAGGAAGGTCTAATTCAAGAGCAACATGTAGAAATGGTTAGAGAGAAGGCGGAAGGAGTGCAACTTCAGAAAGTTGTGGATGAACTTGTGAGAATTCCTATTTTTTAATGCTGGAGGGCATGCAAAAGCCAAAAAAATCAAAAGCAATATTAGGGTGGAGTTTCTTTAAAAAATTCTGATTTGTTTACTCAAGTAGTCACTAAAGTGACAATTTCATGAAAAATAAAAAATTATCCTTGGTAAAAAAATCATTTTTCTCTAGATCAAAATTTATAATAATCGTTAAAAGGATATCTCGAAATGCATTCAAGGTGTCTTTCAAAGACTAAACGTGATTATGGCATCTTAGATTTGGTCACCTTAGTTATGGAGGTTTAATTTTGTTACAAAATAAGAATATGGTCAATGAATTGCCATTAATTAAGGAACTCGCTAGACTGTGTGAGAGTTGTATTATGGAAAAGTAACACACGAAATATTTATCTGTAGGAAAATCATATAGAGCTAGAGCTCCATTAAAGCTAATTCATTTAGATTTAAGTGGGTCTATGAAAACCCCCTCAATAGGCGGAGGGATGTAATTTTTGACTTTCATTGATGATTTTAGTAGAAAAATGAATTTATTTTTTGGAGTATACGCCAAAAGTATTCAATATTATTAGAGGCTCAAGGCTAAGGTAGAGAAATAGAGTGGTAATTATATAAAAGCACTAAGATCAAATCATTGGGGGAGTATATTTCAATTGATTATTTAAAATTTTACAAATATAGTAGAATTAAGAAATAGTTCACAATGAGGTACACACCACAATATAATGGGGTAGTAGAGAGGAAAAATAGATTGATTATGGAAAAGGATAGAATTATGATGAATGCAAAATACATTTTAAATGAATATTAGGTTGAATCAATAACATGTGCAGTGTATATTTTGAACGGATGTCGAACAAATATTGTCAAGGAAATATTTCCTTAGGATATGTGAAGCAATAAAAAATACTATGTATCTCATTTGAAATTGTTCAGATGTGTGGCATACATTCATGTGCTAGAAGAAAAAGGAAGAAACATGATGAAATATGTGAAATGATTTTTTTATATTGAATAGTATATAGCATACAAGATGTACAATCCCATTACCAAGCGATAAATTATAATAAGAGATGTTGAATTTTTTGAAGAAGAGGCATGTGACGGTAACATTGATAATTTAGCAACAATCACTATACAGATGCCTTAAATTGAATAAGATACAAAGTTTGATGTGTGATTACACCATTTTTTAATTTTAATATGTTATGGAGATGCACAACAAACAAAATGAATTTAAGGTTTTTTACATTGGGCTATTTTCATTAATTGACTTCCAACATTATCATGTAATATCATAATAATGCATTAATACTTGCAACCAATGATAAGAATATGTGTTAGTGAAAATGTAAATAAGAAACCAAGACAATTTGAATTCTAGTATAACACTTCTAAGCATTATTTTAGATTGAGCTAGATGGATGGGAGAGAGAGTGTAATACCTTCACTTACCCCAAATGAAGAGATCCCTTGATGCCTTTGATGTGCTTAAGATAGTTTATTGCACTTTGTTTCTTCAGATTGTGGATTCAATTGGACAACACCCCTTGTTAATATATGATTTTGCTTGATGATTGTTGTATAGCTCCTTAGAAATTTTTGCAACACTTAGTTGCAATTTTAAAAGTATAAGAGATCTTACAAGGAAACTCAAAAGTACAAGGGAGGAAGGTACATCATGGAAAAATCAAAATAATGAAATAAGATTGGTAAGGATGATTGGAGTCAAGTAGAGGTTTGTTGTTTTTCAAAGTTTTCTATTTAAAAAAAATTAACGTTAACTTTTAAATTTTTGTTTCTATGATTTATAATGATTTTTTTTGTTAGTGGAATTGACATGAATATCTATGATATGTAGTTTGGTATATCTTTTCTACTTGATTTTAGGACATTTTCAAAGCAAATAACTATGTAACAAATGATTTTTAATTATAATTTTCTTATTGGATGACATATTTAGTCATGGTGCTTTTGGGTTTTGTATTTTCAAAATCATTAGTGTAAATACCAAAATGAATTAGAAGTATTGACAATTATAGTAATGGAAAGCACTAAATGAATGGAAGGATCCTTGTAGCCACCTAAACATGTTATTTAACAAATCTCATCACAAAAAATATTTTTAAGCATCTATAGTTCTTCACTTAATTGGTGCAAATTAACTTGCAACAATTATATGTTGTTCACTAATTCACAGTCATTTAATCATCAAAACAAGGGACATAAACTTTCAATAATGCCAGTGTTTTATGCACAGTTACAAAGAATTTAGGAGGTATGGAAAGAAATAGTTAGAACTACTGCAAATAAAATAACAAAGTTTGAAGGTACAATACTTGAAACAAAAATTAGAACTAAAAGTAAATGGCTTCTAACACCATGACTAAAAAAAATCTTGTAAATTTAGAATGCAAATAAATGAGATAGATTACTTCTTAGTCCATTTATGTAATGGAACAAAGCAACAAAAATATGAAGGGGTTTAGAAAACTACAAGTGTGCCCTGCCTTGGGTGCTAATCCCTCTTAAGGCATGTAACTAAAAGCTAATAGACATAACTCAAATATTTTATTGAATTGGCATGAATGTTACATCTAGGAACAAAGTAATATTTGTATCTGCATATCTTATTTTCTCTAATTCCTCTGAATACTCTAGATTTTCCAATCTCTTTCTTCAGCATTAATCATTTTCTTTTATACTTCTCCATTATAACCAAAGTGTGAGAAGAAAAGTTCAACTAGGAGTTTAAATAGAGTAAGTAAGATATCTTCAGTAGAACCAATAGAGATCTCAAACAAATCAACAAGAGTTTTAACACATGCAACATAACTAATTAACAAGTGTTCAAATATCAAACACATAACTCAAGTAACCAATAAGCTCCTTAAATCACATGGTTAACTCATCAGTCAGTTCTTCAGTGAGTTGCAATGAATAATCAAATCTATTGTTGAGTTATTCCCAGTTCTTCATGTTTTAGTTATAACTACTCCTTCAACAACATGTTCAACCTTGAGTGTGGTTCTTCACGTTCTAAGAGATGTTCATAATCATGACTTATTTGTTTTAGGTGATCATCTTTGGTTGTGGATGGATTGCTGCAGATAGGTCCTTTGGCTATAGGTGAGTTCCTTTGGCTGCAAATGAGTTTCTACGGATGGGTACTTTGTTGCATATTAGTTGTTGAAAATAACAAGTTGCTTGCAAACAAGAGTGACATCACACAAAGAATCATTCAAACAACTTATTGAAATCAAGAGAATAAATGCACACATAAAATACCCCAAAGTAAAGGTAAATTAGTCATAACTATATTCATCAGTATATATGCCAATAAGTTCAAGCCATGATGATAGTGTTTAACAATATAATAGGGAAATACAAGTACAAGGCTTTAATGGCTTAACAAAATATAGATTATGAGTTGTTTAAAAAGGAGATTTTTACAACTCATCACACCCCCATGATTAATAACTTGGATGTCCTCATACAAGTGGTTCAATTCCCTGTTGCCTAATGTTGCATAGACATCAAAAATCAAATGAAGTGTCTATCCCTTCCGGCTTTGTGAAGAAGTAACCACCGCTTACTATTAACCTGTGTATGACTCTTCTATGTATCACTTCATTCAATGGTCTGTCACCTATCCATGCCGGTATAGGAAACTGGAGTATTAGGGGACAATAGCCAATTGGAATCCAATTATTTGCACATTAAGTAGAAGTGTTAATGTATGCATTTACTCTTCTCGGAGTTGGCATGATATTAGGATAAGATTGCATCTCTTTCTTTTGTAGTTTAGGAGACATTTCATTCCAACATGTCCTGCATGCTTGTACTACTTGTATTCCATGGTCCCTAACCATGTTCTTGACTTCCTCATGAGCTACTTTCCTCCTCTACCATACTATCCTTCTGATCACCTTGTTCTTCATATATTTTTCATATTTTTCTACAAATTATCTAGTTTTATTAGCTTTATCCCTGACCATCAGTGGTTGTACCTTCTCCAAATGCCTATATTATTCCATTTGTCTTTCTCTATCCAACTCATTCACAAAGTAAGAACAAAGTGTTTTAACCTTAACATCTCCAATGTATAGGATCCGAATCCAATCCTTGTAATACTCAAGAGCATAATTGTACATGTATAGTTCACATAGTAAGAGCTGAAGGTCATGAGTATTGTTTTGGTATAACCTGAAGAAGCTCCTAGCTACACTTAAATCAAATGATATCTCAGAATTAATGCATGTGAGTTTAAGTTGTAACATCTTATCTTTTAAGAAAATAACACAAACATTAGAGGAAGGCCTGTATTTCAATATTTCATGGGCCACCTAAAGGGTATCTTCCTGCTTTTTCATTAGCCTTTTAATTTCTATGCCTTTCTCCTCAAGTTGTTGCTTGTGTTGAAGAATGAGTTCATATTTTTCTCTTTCCCACTTCCCTTTTAACTTATGAACATAAGTCTCAAATTGATTTATAAAGTAATCAATGTCAGGAAAATTTTCTGTTTTCAGGGGTTACTCTTACAATTTCAGGTGCTACATTCATCTTTTGAACTTCCTCAACTACATGATTTTCAATTACAAGAATTTTCTCTAGTAGTTTCCCAACTTCAACGGAGATTGAAATTTTCTCAATTTCATGAATATGGTGCTTAATGACTTCCTCAACAACTTGGGGCATGTGTTGATTTTCAATTTTCACCAATTTCTTCTTTATTTTCTTTCTCGTAGCCTTATGATGCATAAATTATCTCATCAGTATGAGTTGCCTCTGAATGCTCTTCCCCGAACTCTTCAGGGTATCCTTGTCCAACTTCTTCTTTCATTCTCTCTACATGACCCTCCATTAGACTTACTTCCTCTACATTATGAGCTTTCTCTTCTTTTCCCTCCATGGTATTCTCAAGGAATTATTGCTCATGAAATGTAGCATCAGTACCTACCTGCACTATTTTTAATTCCACATCACTATCAAGTGATATGGTATGTGATTTTGTTGGCTTGGAGGTTCTTGACCTTTTGGTTTTTAGTCTATGAGAGTGCTTTGCTGGTGTAGGAGTGGACTTGGAAGAATTTCTTTTACCCTTAGAGGTAGATGATTCGGGAGTAGAGAATTTAAGGAGGGTTTCAACAATAAAAATTCTTTCAGGGTTTTGCTCAGAAAATAAAAAAATTTCAGAAGCAAGGGGTTCATTAGCCTGGGAGGCTGATGTTGTAGGTTCAGATACATATGTGGAAGATCTCTCATTATTTTTTCTCCTCTTCCACCTATTTCCGAAAAATTCATCAATACTCGTAGTCCTTGCAAAATCTTCCCACCTTATTTCAGGATAATTCCTCTATAAGGTGTGTTCTACTATCAATATGATGCGGTAATGGTGTGACATAGTAGACCTGCCCCTTTGTGCCTCCCTACTCATATTTTTCAATATTTCACACTAGAAATTGGGTATATTTACATGCATGTTGTTCTTTAGGTGATTTAATAGTTTTAAGTGGAATGTATTCAACCTAGAATATCTTCCTTACATGAAAAATAATTAATTACATAATTCGAAATCTCATCCCATAAAGGTTTAAGAGAAGTTTTGCGTGTACCTTATCTATCTGTGATGAATGCATCATCATCTTCTACAAATTCTCTACACGATGCTTTTGGGTTAGCCTTCTCTAGTAATAGTTCTCCCTGAGTAGGTAGTCCAGTTACCTCTGCCAAGACATCATCATTGATCCTCACTGAAAAACTCTTTACTTTTGCTTCTCCATTATGAAATGTGTTGGAAAATTCCCCAACTATTCCTTCATTGAAATGTTGAAACCAGTTTATATAATCCAACCAACCATTATCTTGAAAGTACTATAAAATTTGAGGGTGGCTAAGAAGTTGAGAATGCTTTGTGGGTTCATGTCATATTAGATCTCCTCCCATTGTGAACTTGCAGCCTACTCTAGTTTCAACACACAATCACACAATTTTACTTTGAAGAAATGATGCACAATTGAGTTGTGTTGAATTACTTTTAGTGTTTTTGAACTTTTAAAACCGAAAGGACACACAACATGGTTACTAGGGAGATCATTTATTGATGTGACTGTATGAAGCATGTGAATTTAATTGATTTGACAACATGAGATTATGTGGAGGGACACCTCATAACATGAAATGAAATGGTGTTTTTAATGCAGTAAATACATGATGATTTGGAATAAATACAAATTAATAATAATCATGTTAATTATACTTTAATAGAGTGGTAGTGGAGTGCACTTATCTCAATGTTCTTTTGGACTGATGATTGGGAATGCTTTATTTGGATTTGCACCTTGGCTGCATGCAAGCTTGCAATGATGTTGTAGACGTGTGTTGAGTTAATATTTTCTAGTCCTTACTAAAACCAGATAACCCATGGAGAGGGAATACTTGATCTGCTGGGGGGTTAGTTATCTCTTTTCCATTTCTCACACATGTAGATATCATTGATCTTATTTCATGCAATCATAAGTTCAGCCAAACATAAAAAACAAAATAGGGATTTTTTGCATGTTGCTACAAGTGGAAACTTCAGTCTTTGCATGTTTTACTCGTGATGGAGATCATGCACTCTTACAATCAGCTTACATCAAACCCTGCAGAAGAAAAACTCTAAGAAAAAAATGTGTTAGCAGAGTGTTGTTAATCACCAAAAGGGTTTACCACAACACTTTTATTTTTCCTTAGAATAGTCAGCAAGCTGAATATACCAAGGCCACTAGAATCTCTCAATCCTTAGGATTCTCATAAGATGATCTCATACACTCAAATCTTCATCTCAACTCTGATGTCCTTACTTCCATCCTACTTTTACCTCCTCTAAATTGTTGCATGAATGTATTTCTGTCAACTAGTTTCTAGTACAATCTCAAGCTATGACCATTGACCAATAACTTGAACCTCACAAGATCTATAGTGGTGAGTTTTACAGCTCTATTAGGGAATATTTTCTCAATATCATAGGGTCCTAGCCACCTTGTCACGAGTTTTCTCATATGGTCCTTGTATTTTGAATAAAACAAGAGTGCCCAGCCACCTTCTTGAATTAGCTTGTCTTGATGCAGTAGTCATGCCATTTAACTCTCTATTTCTGCACTACTTATATATTATGTACTACTTTCCTTCTTAATTCATCCAACTCATTGAGTTTGAGAACTATTTTCTTTTGAGCTTCAAATAATTCTATGTCTAGCTCAAGTTCATTCCTTAGTGTTTTGTCCTCAAATTTAATTGGCAAAACAATTGGCTTATCATACAAGAGTTCAAATGGAATTAAGCTAGTTGTTGTTTTCCATGTTGTGTTAAATGCCCATACTTCCTTTGGAAGCATATCTGCACAATCTCTTCTGTGGAGTGCAATGGTTTTTTTTCAAGATCACCTATGTTTCTCTATTTGTAACATTTACTTTGCCATTAGATTGAGGATGGTATGGTGTAGACTTCCTATGCTTGATTTCATACTCCTTAACTAAATCAAAAATTACATAAATAGTAAAGTGTGTACATTAATTTGTTATAATTTCTCTTAGAACTCTATATCTCGTGAAGATGTGATTATAGAGAAACTTATATACTTTCTCACTTTTCTAATTTGACAATGCCTCCACCTTAGTCCACTTAGTTAGATAATCTACGCATACAAAAATGTATTCCGTATGTTGAGATTTACAATCTATAGGGCCAATAAAGTTTAAGACCTGTTTGTCAAAAGAATGCAAGACCAATTGAGGTTGTAATGACATTTCATCAAATTTGGCTGGCTTTCCCATTCTTTGACACTTATCACATCTCTAAGTGTATAATATTGCATCCTTGTGAAATGTTGGCTAATAATAACCTATTGACAATACTTTTTGCACTGTTATTTTTGAAGAAAAATTCCCTCCATAAGGTTCATCGTGGTAGGCTCTGAGGACGTCAAAAATATCCTCATCATTTATGCATCTTCTCATTATTTGATCATGTCCTATATGAAAATGAAATCCAACTATCTAAGAAAAACGTACGCTCTTCTCAACTATGTACTTCTTTTCGAAGTATAAATAATGTGGTGGTGTCTTCCCTGAGGCCAAATAGTTGGATATACTATCATACCAAGGTGTTTTGGTAGAAATAAAAAATAAATGATCATCTGGAAATGAGTCATAAACTACTTGTTCCTCATCTTTGGTATCCATTCTTGAAAGGAGCTTTGTTACCATGTTCCAGGCTTGTCCACAATATCAACACCAAACTCTTGCAAGAAGAGTAACCATATGATTTTTGTGTTGATTACTATTGGTTTGTTGATCAAATATTTGATTGCACCATGATCAGTGTGAATGAACACTAGATTACATGTGATGTAGTGTCTGAATTTATTGATAGCATATACAACTACCAAGAATTTTTTTTCTATGACTGTGTAATTTATCTTAGTATGCTGCAAGTTCTTGCTAACATAACAAATTGCATAATTCAAAACTCCATCCTTTTGTCCTAAGAAATTTCCAATGACATGGTTTGATGCATCAATGTGGATATGGAAAGGCAGGTTCCAATCAAATCCTCTTATTACAGGGGCAATAGTTAACGTTTGCTTCAAATTTTGAAATGCAGTTTCACATTTTTAGTCCACTCAAATGCAACACACTTTCCTAACAATGCAAATAATGGTGCTACAATCTTGCTAAAATCTTGTATGAATCATCTATGATACCCAACATGGCCTAGAAAAATCCTGACATCCTTTTGTTTCTTTGGTGTTGGCAGGTTGATTACAACAAATATATTTTCTAGATCAACTTCAATTCCATCAGAAGAAAGATAATGTCCCAAAACTATACCTTCAGATATCATCATCTAGCATTTTTTATTACTCAACGACAAGTTATGCTCTTTGCATCTCTTCAAGACTTTTTCCTGATTTTGCATAGCTTCTTCAAAATTATTGTCATGTAATGTGAAATCATCCATGTAGACTTCCATGCAATCATTTGTTAATTCTGAAAATATAGTAAGGACTACCTTATGGAATGTAGTAAGTGCATTACATAAGCCAAATGGAGGAACTAAGTATACAAATGATCCCCATGGACATGTGAGTTTAGTTTTTTCTTTGTCTTCTGGTGAAATTTGAATTTGATTATAGCCACTATATCTATCAAGAAAATATAAATACTTCTTAACACCCAAAGTGTAAAGCATCTGGTCAATGAAAGACAATGGAAAGCGATCTTTCTTTCTTTGCTACATTCAAATCTCTATAATCTACACAAATCCTCCATTTTCCATTCTTCTTTGACACAGTGATGAGTAGTGATACTCATTGAGTGTTTGATAATGGGTATATAAATCAAACATCCAACAACTTCTTCAATTCTCCTTTTACAATCTCTATTACTGTTGGGTTCATTCTCCTCTATGGGTGTCTGATTGGTTTACAATTTTCTTTTATGTAAATCTTATGAATGCACAACTTAGGATGTATCCCATGCATGTCACCATAATCCCACGTAAATGATGTTCTATTCTTTTGAAGAAGAGTTATTAACAACTTCTCTTGTTGCATACTGAGCATCTTATTCAGGTTTAGTGGCCTTCTTGAGTGATGAGTTGTTTAATTCCCTTTCTAAACAACTCATCTTCTGTAATTTATTGAACCATTTGAAGCCTTGTACTTGTATTTTCATGTTATATTGCTAAGCACTTTCATCATAACTTTAACTTATGGCATGAATATTAACTAATATAGTTATTGCTAGTTAACTTTATTTTGTGGTATTTTGAGTATGTATTTATTCTCTTGACTTCAATAAGTTGTTAAATGATGATACATGTATGATGCCACCCTTTTTTGCAAGCAACTTGTTATATATAACAACTTGTATGCAACAAAGGACTTACTTGCAGCAACCCGTCTGTATCCAGAGGGATTCACCTACAGCTAAGGAACTGCCTGCAACCACTAGTCTGTAGCCAAAAGACCTTCAAGCAGTAACTTGCCTACAGCCAAAGGAGATCACCTACGATAAAAATACATGATTATGAAGAAATATTGGAACATGAATAATGACACTCATGTTCATATGTGTCATTAAAGAGAATTACAAATAAGACATGAGAACTGTAAGATAACTCAACAATAGATTTGATTATTCATGCAACTCACTAAAGAATTAACTGATCGGTTAACCATGTGATTTAAGGAAGCTTATCAGTTACTTCAGTTATGTGTTTGATAACTGAAAATTTGTTAATTAGTTTTGTTGTATGTGTTAAATTCTTATTGATCTATTTGATATCTTCCAATTGTTCTACATAATATCTATTAGTCTGTTAGAACTCTAAGTTTAACTCTTCTTCCCACACTTTGATTGTAATGAAAAAAGTATAAAGGAAAAGGATTAATGTTGAAGGAGGGAATCAATCAGCTAATGGACGTGTAGTTCTAGATAAAGATTAGAAAGTAGCGGATATGCAGAATACAAAGGTTTCTTTGTATGCATATATAATGTTCATCCCAATTTAATGAAAGTCTGAGTTTTGTTTCGTAAATTTTTAGATACAATCCTTAGGATGGATTAACACATAAGGTAGGGCCCACTTATGGTATTCTAACCCCCTCCATATTTTGTCACTTTATTTTATTGCATGGATAGACTGGTAAGTAATTCATTCGCTTACCTACATTATGAATTTGCAAGTTCAGTTTTAGTTATAGTATTTGGAAGCTATTTAATTTCAATCTAAGTTTAGTTTGTTTTCAAGCATTGTAGTGACAACAATTTTTTTCCTTACCTCCTAAATCCCCGCAACTATGCATACAACACTGACATTATTGAAATTTTACGTCCCTTGGTTTGATGATTAAATGACTGTGAATTAGTGAACAACATACTGGTTGTTGCAATTTAATTTGCACCATTATTTTTGGTGTTGTTTCTGGGGATACTGCTAAGTTATAAGGTTTTTGTGAGGTTTTGCATTCCTTAGAAGTAGTTTAGGTTTAATAATTCCATCACCAAACCCCCCTCTAATTCATGTTGATTGAGTTGAGCTAGCTAATGCATGCATTATCCAAGAGATTCCCATGGTATATTCTTACCCCATACACAAATAACACATATTACCATATCTGATTTTGAAGAAGATACATCTGTTATCCATATTTTACCCCATGTAAAATATTGGATCAAGTCACGACCCCGCATATAAGGAACCTGAGAAAACTCATTCAAATCCTATAAATTGGGCGTAGAAGGACTCAACCATGGAGTGGCGGAGGCCAAGAGAGATCAAAGGATCTTGTACAAAAGAAATGACTCTATCGGGTCGTTTCCATGTCTTAAATCCATTCTCCAAGTCACAGGTAGACTCAACTATGAGATAGCTGGGTCAGACAAGAAGGGGAAATGCCGCAGAAGGACCACAGACAAGAAAGGGAAGAAACAACGAAGATTCGAAGAACTCGGGCTAGAAACGGTTCAGGAAAGGGTCCAAAAATGACTAAGTATGGAGGAGGTAGCAGAAGGAGCCACATGTCCTAACGACGCTTCTCCAAAGGTGAATCCAAAAAGGGAAGCCAAAACTATCGCCAGGCTTCTACGCATCCAAAATTCCAAGAAGTTGCGGGGCGTTGAAAAGTCTTTAACTAAAAAGGAGGTGCCAGGTGTCGACTTGGCACAAAATCGGAAAGGAAGCCCAGGGCAGAGACTCCAACTTACGCTAGCCCTCCACGTAGAAAATAGTCAAAGAGTCAAAAGGCAAACAAGGCGAGCTTCAAAATTTGCTAAGTATAAAGTGTAAGCGGAGAATGCCAAGTGTCAGCATGGCGCATCTCTAAGAGATGGTCCCAGGGCGGAGACCCAAATGAGCGTGAGCTCACCACGTAGCCTAAAGTCTAAAAGTAAGAGGGACCGTTGAAAATTTCATAGATCAGCAGAGGCTAACGAGTGTCAATTTGACACTCCTCCAAAGGCAAACTTTGGGTCAGGTTTTCAAGCAAGCGCAGTGCCTCCACGTGTTATACCAAGAGGGGTAAAGTTAGTTGAATATTCAATGCATAAGTCACACCGGCGGAGGTTGCCAAGTGTCTTAATGACGCTGATTCAAGGGTTAAATAGAGAAAAGGTTCCCAAATGAGCGCCAGACTGACGTGTGTCCCAGGGGAAAACGGGCTGTTGGGGAAAAAATTGGTTCTTTGCCCCTTGTTATCTCAAAAGGGGTAAAAGTTGCAAAATGGCCTGCAACTCCACCCAAGGAAAAATTTAGCGTTAGAACCCAAGTCAAAGCCAAGGTGGGGAGTTGGAGGCAAAGGTGAAAATTTTCCTTTCATTCAAAAGGCACAAAGATAAAAATGGAAGCACATTTCCTAGCCAACCAAAAGGAGCCACGTGTCCAGGCAAATCTTCGGGGCTGCGGGAGTTTTTTTAGTTTTGTCTTTTTTGCGTAAAGGGAAAAAGGATAAATTATAGACCCATAGGCCCAAATTTTGTTCCAAGTTGGCTGCCACGTGTCCCATACCAAAAGGGGGACCCATTTTTCAAATTGTTTTCCCGCCCATTTGTACGGACTCGATACAAACTTCAAAGGGCATATCTTTTGACTCAGGGCTCAAAATATTGCGAATCTGACACCATTAGAAAGATCTCAGCCTCACCTACGCCATGGAAGTCTGAAACTTTAATTTTGAGGAGGTTAGGTAAAGGAGAAAGAAGGAAACATCTTCAGGCTTTCAATGCAGGATCCATCTGTCTCAAACAACCAGATCGGATTAGATCTGTTTTTGCCATTTCCTCTTCCTTCAAGGCACCGAATCAAATATTGATGCAATAAAGATGGATTTGGGGGTAGATTTTATCAGAAGCATTAACGGTAGTGGTTGAACTTGACCTCTCTCTCTCTCTCCCTCTCTCTCTCTCTCTCTCTCTCTCTCTCTCTCTCTCTCTCTCTCTCTCTCTCTCTCTCTCTCTCTCTCTCTCTCTCTCTCTCTCTCTCTCTCTCTCTCTCTCTCTCTCTCTCTCTCTCTCTCTCTCTCTCTCTCTCTCTCTCTCTCTCTCTCTCTCTCTCTCTTCTCTCTGATCGAATCTATAAATACGGGGCATGATTCATTATAAAGGGTTGGACATTCTTTGTTTTGTAGGCTCCCTTCTCCTTTTAGCAAAGGGATTCGCGGGGTTCAGGCCTTCCATTGAAATTGTAATATGTTTATGCCTTTTGGCTACTTTGTAATGAACTATATCAATCCACAGAGCAAAAACACATCTGTGATCGATTTTAGATCCTTTCTTGTCTCTTTTGCTTTCATCTGGTCTTCCATTATAGATCTGGCTATATGTGCTTGCTTATTGTATGCATTTTATTGGTTTGTGTCTATTAACAAAAGAAGTGTTCATCATTCCTTTGGTGCATCACCTGGTAGTTTAGTCATTTCTTATTTCTTATACTCATTTTACCCCTATCTCCTTGGCAAGTTTTAGATTAGGTATAGAGATAGGCGCTTTGCAAGCTCCCATGTAGGCACCTAAACAGAGGAATAAGGAACCAACCATTAATCTGGAGAGCTTTCCCATTTTCGCAAGGTCCCACACCTTAAGAAGGTTTAATGTTATATAATCACACCAAATGACTTTGCCTTAGAAAAGTAGACCTATAGAACTTATTTGGGGGTGTTTTGATTTCACACTAATAACATCTTCTTCTTTGCAAGGCTTTCTGGAAGAAAATCACCCTCCAAGTGAGACTTTTGAGGCTGCTCCTGAACATCCAATAATGACATAAGAAGTGAATCAAAATGGGGAAGAAAGGGAAAATACATTTAATTTCCCAATCTCAAGTAATAATCAACCTAATGTAATGAAGAATATTTCTCCCTTAGCACTTCCTAATTTTCATGGATCCATAACTGAGGACCCAAATAATTTCTTGTTTAAGTTTGGCATTTTATGTAGGAGCTATGATTATAATACAGATGTACATAAGATAAAGTTGTTCCCTGCTACACTCGAGGATGTAACCTTGAGATGATTCGTGGGTTTAGGAAAAGATGCTGTGACAACTTGGCCACAAATGAAAGAAAAGTTTCTAGTAAAATATCAAGACTATTGCAGGCCAAGTAGCAGAGGAAGTGATGTACTCTTTAGGATGGCACGAAAGGAATATGAACCACTAAAGATTACCTAGAAAGATTCTTATTGAGTTTTCAGAAGTCATAACACACAAGGTTACCAAATGAGTTCCTTAAGCTACTTTTCCTAAAAGGACCCAGTGATGAGAATATGAATGCTATGGACCTGATAGGAGCTAGAGATATTTTAACGGCTTCCTTTGAGGAAATTTGTGAAACCTGTAGAAATTAATCCAAGGAAACTATGAAGATAATTAGAAGTGCTAGGTGAAAGGGTGGATCAACGGCTAAAGGGATTGGTGAGTTATTAAAATCAGACATAGTTAGCATGTTCAACTACATGAAACATGATATAGTCAATGACATGGTTACCCAACTTGATGATTTACATGATAAGAAGAAAAGAGAAGATGCAGAAGCAACACTTACAAAGTATTTCCATGCATGCAGAAGAAAGAAGGCTGATTATAGATGCAGGGGATCAGCCAGCATTACAGAAAACAAGAGGCTTAACCAAAATTCAAGATGATATAAATAGAGGATGGATAAGTCTTCTATGCTACTTAAAGAAATCCATGGTTTTCAAGATAAGGAGGTATTTCCCACGATCCTATGTCAACATTTCAAAATTGGTCTAGTAATCAATATATATATATAACCCCCACCTTGGGCTAACACTCAGTAAGGTTGGGCTTCATACCCTATTCAATATCCAGAACAATGACAACCTTAGTTTTCAGGCCAACAATAATGGCAAAAAGCCCCTTAATCATGGTAGTAGCCTTGGATAGGAGGGCAGCAATGGAATAACCAACCTCCTAACTATAAAAAATCTTACCAAAAACCTCCTTATCAACAAAAAAAAATGTTGATGTCAAAACCCCAAGCGGGATTTCAACCAAATGCCACTCAGCTACCTATTCAACCAATGCCTAATCCTAATTATAAAGCTGCTCAACCAACCTATACCACTGAATCAACTTAGTACCCTTCTGATTCAATTGATGTTAATAAAATCCATCTTCACTTAGGAAGAGCACTTCCTCCACCATTCCAACCCATTATTATAGAAATTATAGATGAACCACAATTGCTACAGAATGATCTGCATCAAAGCCAGAAAACATTGCAAGTTGATTCACAACAACCTAAAAATAGTTCTATCAAGGGTAAAGTGCAAGCTAATGAACCACCATTTCCAGAAAGGCTACAAGAAAATAATATTGGCCTCAAATTAGATTTTGATTCTAATTTTGTCAATCAACTAAAATATATTTGTGTAAAGATTCCACTAATCCAAGAAATTAAGGACGTGCCCATTTATAACAATTTGGTTAAGGATCTATGCATAAAAAAACTAGGTAGAAGAAGAAAGTATCCATCCATTTTGCAAATTATTAGACACTTGGTTGATATTATGCTTAGAAATTCATTTCTACCAAAATACATAGATTTAAGCAGTCCATTGGTAAATGTTATAATTAATCACACAACAATAAAGAACACTCTGATTGACTTGGGGGCAGCCATAAATGTTATGACTAAGTAAATTATGGATAATATGAAATTGGAAGGATTAAGCCTAACAACTACAATTTTACAGCTTATAGATAGATCAACAGTGAGACCTGAAGGAGTCTTTGAGGACATAGTTGTAGTGGTAGACTCTTCAAATACCCTGTTGACTTTATTGTCCTTCAACCAAAAACAATTTTAGGAGGATATCATATCTTCCTAGGAAGGCCATGGTTGGACACTGCTGATGCATTCATAGGTTGAAGTTATGGTAAAATGACTATTTCCAATGGAAGTGGTACTAAAAAGCTCATGCTCTATCCACCTACCAAGCCATTGAATGAATAAGATCAGATAATTTGGGTTAAAGAACCAAAATCAAATATGGGATTTGTGCAACATTTCATGATGTTGGGGAAGGCTTGTAAAATTAATGGACAAGAATAAGATGGTGTTCTTTCCAAGGTCCTACAAAATAACTATGGAAGAAATGGAGAAGTGGATAGTTGACTAAGGTACTTAAGTTGCTGCTCTGATCAAGTTCTACCACAACAAAACACCATGAATATTCCAGGTAAGAATTGCGTCCTTCATCAACATCTCCCTCATGAATGTATACTAAATTTTGTCAGCAACAATGTATACTCAATGTCTGGTCTCTCTAAGTAAGTAGAGATAACCTTAGGAAGGCCACTAAACGTGAAGAAGATGCTCAGTATTGTTGGGTTTTTAAAATGATCCCTTTTAACAAACCACATTCAGGGGACAGTAAGTCCCTCCTCTTTAATGGGAGAGGTTCCCTTATTGAAAGCAAGCAACAAACTTATATACAAATGTACATCTTTCAAAGTGTGGAGTCATGATGCTTTGAAATGTTTTATTCTCAAAGATCATCAATACAAAAGGATGGAAGAATTAAGGAGATGAGGAAGGAAGAACATAACAATACCTTTAGGAGATATAGATGGCAGAGTATCACCTTATACATATTGAACCAGGGAGATGTAGAATAAAATCATTCACTTTCATAACCAGTATAATTCCAAAGACACAAAGTTCCAGAAATCATATAAAAAAGAACACAAAGTTTCTTATCATAAAAGATTGATGATTCCCATGTTTCGAAAAGGAAAGAAGAAAAGTAGAGGAAGAAAGGGGAAAACTTCTATATTGATTACTTTGAATCTATTACTTTACAGAGTACTAGGATCCAACCCGAACAACAACATGGAGAAGCCGTTAAATAGTTTCCAAGAACGGTTACATTCGGTTAAAAATGGTGAAAACTGATTTGAGAAACTGATGTCTGAGTTTCTCTAATGCCTCAGTTGTTTCCATGTCTGGCAGCAAAACCAGATGCATTGAATCATAGCCATCCACCCTGTCTTTGCAAACTTCAAATTTGAATCGTCCACGTGGGAGAGATTTAAACTGAAACAGGCTTGCGGACATCTTTAAAATTTTGTGCCTTTTGGAGAAATAGCATTTTGGAACATTTTGGCCCACTCACCCACTTTTAATATGGTCTTGACACGTGGCCTTTCTTGAGTGGGGACAGAGTCGTGGTTCACTTTTATAATTTTATTTTTTTCAATGCGGGCTCAAAAACACAAATTTCTCCACCTCCCCGCTTTGACCTTCGATGCGGGCGTAATATTTGAATTTTTACCTAGCATGGGCGGGGCTGCGGGTCACTTTTTAACTTTAAGCTCCTTTAATGAAAAAAAGGCTCAAATTCTCAAATCACCCCGACGGCCCGCTTCCCCACCTTGACTTTCTTATACGGGCTTAGTATTTGAAATTTTCCTTTTGTTTGGCGGGGCCATATATCTGACCCTGGACACATGGAGAGATGGCACTCACTTGGAACCTACCTCTAAATTTCACTTTTGAAATTGTGCCATTGAGGCACATGGAGGCTTTCGTCCGCCCCCTTATACTTAGTCAATTTAAACAACCGGTTTCGTCCCTTTTTGGACCTAGGACACGTGGAAGACACATGCAAGTTTGAGAACTACCCCGGCTTTGACCCTTGAAGTTGCGTCGATGAGGCAAGTGGCGTTGTTCATTGAACCTTCTATACTTAGCCGATTTGGGCTTGTTTTGTCTTCATTTTGAACCTAGAACACGTGGAAAGCCTTTGCTCATTTGAGGATTATCCCTTGGACCCCGCCCTTAGATTTGCATTATTTTGACATGTGGAGGCTTTTGTTGTTGCTTAAAACATGGCCATGCCACATCTAATTAGAGATATTTACGTACTACTCATGGATGCTGGGGCAAAAATTAATGGGAAAGATATGCCCGTCATTCCCGACTACGGGAAGAAATAAATAGAAGAGGAAAAACTCCACATGTACACCTGAATTTCTAATTATTCTCCATGGAATAGAAAATAGCAAACAATACCAGCTTGACGTGATCAAATGTTCCACGGTAATGAATCAAAATTTTGAAACTTGACTTCAAAAAGAGGGGAATTTTGAGGACGACAACAGCTGGCTCTTTCTGGGATGACTTGACAAAGGAATGGGGCAAGATCAAGAACCATAGAAAAACTCAGGGAAAGTAGACTAGTGCCTTATCCATTGGGCAAATAGAGTCAAAGGCAAACCAACATAGAAGACAAAACACATGAAAAGGAAACAAACCAAAACAAGGAAAGATAGAAACAAAACACAAAGGAATGACCAAAACCAAAAACACTGTATAGAATATACATAAGGACCGCGTAGTTACCTAGGACTTGAACAACTTCAAATACTACCCACTATAAGGAAGTGGGAGAGGAGAACCATCCAGATAATCCAAATAGAACGAATTTTCTCCAAAAAAATGCCTAATTTTAAAAGGACCAAGCCAAAGGGAATCAAACTTACCATGGCTTCCTCGAGGTTCATGCCTTTTGTCCCATAGTAGAACAATGTCTCCTACTTGAAAATATTTGGGTCTTGCTTTCTTGTCAAACAAAGATTTCACCTTTAGTTGATGAGCTAATATTCTATCAAAAACCTATAACTTGTCTTCATCCAGCTTCTAGAGGTACATGATCCTCTTATCCAAGGAACTGGAAAAACTTGAATCTTCAATAGCCTTCATTAAGTGCAAGGCTGGTAATTCCACTGTCACTGGTAATTGAGCTTCAACACCATACACCACTTGAAAAGGAGACATCCCAATTACTCTTTTGGGTGTAATTCTATCTAGCCCAGAGAGCATCATAGAGTTTCTTGTGCCAATTCCTCTGAGAATCATTGACAAGCTTCCGAACGATGGTTACCATATTCTTGTTTGTTGATTTTTCTTGTCCATTCCCTTGGGGGTAATAGTCTGAAGAGTGAGCAAGGGAAATTCCATAACCATAACAAATCCATTATCTTAGAAGAAGAAAAAATTGAAGCATTATCACATAATCTTGTTTGGTACCCCAAACCTTATGAATATGTTCTCCTTAATGAAATTACACACTACCTCAGAAGTAGTTCTTTTGACTGGGATGGCCTCTACCCACTTAGTGAAGTAGTCTCGTAGTAGTTAACACATGAGTATGGCCAGCACTGGGAGGGTGGATTGAGAGTTCCAATGAAATCCAATCCCTACTATTTAAAGGGCTCATCAATCACAACCGGTTTTAGTGGCAAAGTAGCTAGCTTAGGTCTCCCAACAAAATTCGACATGCTTTACATTTACCTATCCATTTGGATGCATCTCTAAAAAGTGTAGGCCAATAGTACCCAACACGAATGATTTTGTGAGCAAGTGACAAAGATAAGAGAAGTGGCCTCCACAAGCCTGATCATGAAAAGCTAAGAACAACATTTTCTGTTGTTCCTTGTCTACACACTTCAAGAATCTTCCATCTATGCCTCGCTTGAACAAAGCATTCTCCCATAACACATATTGTGTAGAATTTAGCTTTATAGCCCTCTTCTCCTTAGCACTCAAGTGAGATGGACACTCTCCATAGGTAAGAAAATGTGCAATGCTCGGTACCATTCATCTGTTGAACTGAGGAAGAGGACAACAGGAACATCAACTACTTCTTTGGACAATGTTGCATCAGCTCCTTCAGCAATAAGTTCACACAAGCCTTTACCTGACTAGCTTAGTTGGCTTGATATCCAAGTCATATTCCTGGACCTTTGCTACCCAATTACCTCTCTTAGTTCCAAACTCTTGTTGTGTAAGAATGGATTTGATGGTTGTGTCAGGAACAAGCACAATAGAGTGAGAATTAAGAATATAAAAACAAAACTACTTGACAACTTTGACCACTACAAAAGCATGTTTCTCCATCATAGTATATTTCAACTCATGATATTTCTAACATAGCTCATGAAGGCAATAGGAAGCTCATGATCCTCATAATTCTTCTGAGTCAACACAACAGCCAGGGTAAACTTTGTAGCATAGAAATATATGATAAAGTCCTTATTGAAATCAGGACATGCCAAGATGGGGGTCTTAGCAATGGCTTTCTTAATACCTTCAAATGCCTCCTTACCCTCAGAAGACCAACCAAAGTTTTTCTTTCCTTTCATCATGTGAGCAATGCTCATGGTCAACTCTGTAAAATCAGAATGAATCTCCTCAGGAAATTAATCTTACCAAAGAAAGAGTGAACACCCTTTTTACTTGTGGGAAGAGGAATCTGCTGGATTGCTTGAACTCTTTCTAGATCTATCTTGATTCCCTCTTTGGAGACAATGTGCCCTAGCAACTTTCCCTCAGTGACACAAAATATAGACTTCTTTGGATTAAGAGAGACTCCATGCTCTCTGCACTTCTGGAGGACTACTTCAAGATGCTAAAAGTGGTTTGCCCTTGTTTTGGAGAAAACAGTCAAATCATCAAGGTACACAACCACACACTTTCCCTTCAAACTTCCAAAATCCAAGTCCATTGCCCTCTGAAAGGTGGCACCAACATTGATAAGACCAAAAGGCATCCTCTTGTAAGAAAAGGTGCCCCAAGGAGTAGTGAAAGAAGTTTTGTGTTGATCTGGGGTACTGACCTCCACTTGATTGTATCCAGAGAATCCATCCAACGATAGATAACATCTCAGAGCTTGTAATAACCCTACAAAACCTGATCCATCATGGGAAGAGAGTAGTTGTCCTTCAGAGAGGCCTGAAATCCACACAGATGTGAATCTCACCATTCTTCTTCCTGACAAGCATAATGTTGGTAATCCACATTGAATGGTGTATAGGAAAGATGATATTTGCCTTTAGCAACTTTTGAATCTCCTAAAAATAGTTCCAGCAACCTTGGGATTATACTTGCCTTTATTTCTACTTAAACGGTTTGATCCCAAGTTTCAAAGGGATAAAATTCTACATCTCCTTTGGCTAAAAATCCTTGAGATCATCATACAAATAGGCAAGGACATCAACATACCTTTTTAGTAGATTTACTGCCTTCTTCTTCTCCTCTTGAGTGCAAAATTTCCCAATGTTCACCATCTTAGGTTCATCAAGACTCCCAATATTCACTTTTTCACACTCAACAATGCCAAGCTCCTTGGGAAGTTTTAGACTTAAAGTACCGGTCATGTTTATCAAACAGTCTTCCAAAAATCACCACCCTTTAGGGATCTTGTTACCTTTCAATTTGATGTAGCCATCTTGATCTCTGTCTCTTCATTGATATTCCTTTCATTAGAGGATACACACTTTTAGGCAAGGCCTCACTTCCTTCAAAAAATAGCTGGTCAAAATTATCCCTAAGCTCCAAGAAAGAGAGAAAATGTTGATCATCATTGAAAACTTGCCAGTTATTTGCATTATCTAGTATGTTGGGCCTATGAATCATTTCAATGGTAAATTTCTCCTGAGATAAATTTGGATGAGGAATCAACAAAGATCCTGAGACAACCAAATAATCAACTCTAAGGTTCCTTTCTCTCGGGCACAAATTCAATGGAGAAAGCATCAAGAAACTCAATGGAATCCCATACAAGATTCTTATAATGCTTCAACCTCCTATTCTTAACTTGGAAAATATCTCTGACATGTTTCACAATAATCTCTGCATCACCACGAGCACAAAGATTCTTCACTCCCATTTCTTTTTCCATGCTCAATCCTAGTATGAGTGCCTCATATTTAGTTGTATTGTTTGTATTTTCAAAATAGAGCTTGAAAGAGAAAGGATGAATGTTCCCTTCTGGAGATGTCAACACCACACCAGCCCCAGAACCAACTGAAGAGAATCTTCCATCAAACTCCAGAGTCCAAATGCCATTGGGGTCATGAATAACTCCCTTGGGAAGCCTTGCCTCATCTTGTGACATAATCATGTAGTTCCCATGCCCTACATCCTCATAGAGTATCTGTGCTTTTGGGTCATCAATCTTTTGCACAATGTACTCAGTTTATTTCTCAGGTAGTAGCTTTCTTCATTTTTCCATTGACTCGAGATCAAAGCATGTGACCACTCCATTTGAATCTCACCTCCTACCTCCTTATAGAAATTTCTACTTAGTAACTTCCCAAAATAGTGGCTAAGACCCTTGTTATCTCAATTTTCACCCCCAAAAAAATTGGATCACCCACGACCCCGTGCGAAAAGAAATTCAAAAATATTTTCGTCATTTGAGCCTATGCTTCAAATCCAACAAACAAGTTACAGGAAAGCTCTACAATGGAGTAGTAGGGTCGGGAAGAGAAAAATAGTGTCAAAGAAACTAGAGGCTCAAAGGAAAAGAAACGAAGAAGGTTTGAAGTCTTCGGGCTCTGCAAATGATTCAAAACGAGCACAAAAATGACTAAGTATGGAGGAGACAGTGGAAGTTGCCAAGTGTCCAAACAATGCACCTCCAAAGAATAAATCCTAGGCCAGAGGCTCAAATAAGCACCAAGCCTCCACATGTCTAGAGCCCCAAAAGTTGCACCGGCTGTTGAAAAGTCTTCGACTCAGCGGAAGGTGCCAAGTGTCGGCTCGGCGCAATTCCAAGATGGGAGCCCAAGGCGAAGACTCAAACTTGCGCCAGCCCTTCACATGGAAAATGGTCAACAGAGGTCAAAAAGGAGAGTGGGCCCAAAATGACTAAGTATAGAGTATATATGGAAGGCACCATGTGTCTTAACGATGCTCCTTCAAAGGAAAAATCCAAAGCAGGTCTCCAAACGAGCGTGGGCTCGCCATGTGTCCCAGGTCCAAAAAGGGATAGATTCGGGGTTTTGAATAGTCAAAGCAGGGGCAAGGCTAGTGGAAGGTGCCAAGTGTGAGCACAACATTGTTTCAAGAGTAAAATTTGGGGTGGGTCTCCAAACAAGCGCCAGGACACCACATGTCCAGGGTCATACTTTTGGCCCTGCCATGCAAAGGACTCAGAAAATATAGGAACATCGTGGAGCCTATGGAAGCCTCCACGTGTCATTCCGACATTATTTCAAAAGTGAAAGGCATGTCCCATATCTCCAAGATGTGCGAAGCTACCACATGGACTTGGTACAGATAGACTCTTTCAAATTTACGCCCCGAGACCCTAATCTTCAAATGGCCATATCTTTTGATAGGAAAATCAGATTTGGGTGGGAGAAAATTTTTGGAAATGTCTCGACACCCTCTATGCCATGGAAACATAAAATATCATTCTTAATAGGATTTAGTGGGTAAAAATGGGAAAATGTCTTCTAGGCCATTAATGCAGAATCTATTTGCTCCAACAATTGGATCGGGTTTGATTTGATCATCGTTTTTCCGAGCACTCCAAGTAGACATAGGGAACCAAAATCAAAAGATTGTGGGTGGATTTGAGAGTGGAATTGATTGACGGTGGTTGAGCTTTTAGAACATGATTCAATGCGTTGTAGAGGTGGTTGAAACAGATTCAAATTTTTCCCTCCTCTCTCTCTTATTCTTCCTATATATTGTAAAGGAGGGGCATATTCAAATGTTGTTGATCTTCCCTCTTCTTCCCCCTCTCTCTTTCTTCCTTAGGGTCGAATGTGGAGTCTAAGCCTCCTCCCATGGCTCTGTAATGGTGTTTTCTTACCTCTTGCCCACTGACAATGTACCGTGTAACTTTTGGAGCAATAGAATCTGTTTCGTGATGCATCTATCCATCCTTGGCTCATTTTATTGTCTCTTCTTACCTCTCATTGTCATTGGGTCTATCAGTGCATGCTCGATGTATGTTACAGATTCGGGAGCTGTGCTTAATGGGTTTCAAAGTGGTGTTCTATGTGAACACTATCTCTAGCTTTGTGGTGCATATTGTTCACCCTCTCCTCTGATCAACTCTCTCCACTTCGGGATGTCACGTCTATGATTCAGCCACTTCCTTTTCTAGTGTATCACCGCTTAGTGTAGGTTGTTTTACCCTCTCTCTCTCTCTCTCTCTCTCTCTTGGAATGATTAGATTAGGATAGATTAGATTCTTCCTGCATTGGAGTAGCTCGTGGAAGGTAGATTAGGAAACAAGAACCGATTTTCTCCAAAGGTCCATCTCAAGTTTTGCAAGTCCCATAGCTTGAGAGATGGTCCCATGGTGTGCAATCACACCGAATGCCCCACTCACAACTAGGCCATTTGAGGGTGCTGTGATTCTGCACTAACAATTTTGGCACGCCCAATGGGACACTGAGGTTAGATCTTCCATCTTTCCAAGGTGTCTCATTACAAACAACAAATCATAAGCCACCATGTGACCACACTAATTTTGGCGCACCGGTGGGACAGGTCTGAAGTACCTTACCACTTCATTTCATCAAGTAGATGTGTTCTTGGTGAGATTCAACCTTTTGAGGCATATGCAAGCACATTTGATGACTCCATCTGGTCAATAACCCATCCTCTGAGTTGTATACCTTTTTCATCCATTTTCTTCTTTCATCTCTTTCATTTTCTCCCATTCCATGAAGTTGTGCAATCATGACTTCATTCCCTTCATGGAACTCACACTTACAACAGAAATGCAGTTCACCTCTAATGAATTTCCCAACTCCTCCAAATCAACATTATAATCAGATCCAAGACCATTATGCTTACCCATATGAGCATGGTCAAAGTCAGTTTGGTGGGAACTTATCAAGAACAAGGGGACGCATATAATGGTGGCAACTACACGAGAATGCTAGTTTGTTGGAGAAGATTCAAAAAATGGAGGCTAGCATGGTTCGGTCAAGGGCCATAGCACAAATGAAGGCATTCAAGATTGGTTTCAAGGAACCTTGTCCATGGGGAGGCCCTTTTCCAAGACATTACAACCCTCAAGAGAAGCTTGACTTCATGGTTGAAGTGTTGCCTCAACTTACACAATGGATTGAGGACATTGAGGCTTATGAGCAAAGTGCGAGACAACCTTGTCAATGGGTAAGTCAATCACTAGCTCCATGTCCTTTATTTTCTCTTTCTCAAACTTCATCATTTCAACATGATCAAGAGTCAAGCCCTTAGTTGCTGCCCCAAGTGTTGATTTCTCTTCTCCATCTCCTGATCTTCCACCCAAATTCAATTCTTCTCCCCTTTTCTTTCCCAAACAATCATTCCCTCCAAAGAAACAAGAAGTTCCACCTCCCTCTCCACCACAAATAAAAAAAAACTAGTTGAACCCCAACCCGTCACTCCTCTTGCTTTCCCAAATCCATGTTGGGAAGAGACTCGAGAATCCAGTCAAGGAGAACAACAAGAAGAGGAACCCAACAGATAAGAAATGAAAGACAATTTGAAGAGTTGGGATTCCAAATTTGGGTTTAAAAAGATCCCCTTGATGGTCAAGCCAACATAGGAGGTCAAGGTTGAGGAACCAATGGTGGCTAAGGCTGAGTTTCTAGCAGGATAAGAACAAGAACAAGAAGATCGGAAGTCTAGTTGCTCAATGTAGTGTCCATGATGGCACTTTGATCAAGAGGATGCTAATCTGATCCAAGCCGCACAACCAGTTAAGGAGGAAGAAAAATCAGCTCTTAGTCACATTGAAGAGGAGTAGATGGGAGAGATCAAATCAGAGTTGAAGCCACTCAATGAAGAAAGCATCTTTGAATACTTTCTTCTTTTATTCCAAGGGTCTAATTTGATTGATGAACCCATGATGGAGGAGGACCATATAGTTTTAAAGGCTCCAAGTGTGGAGCAGGCTATAGAAAGAACCTTTAGTTCTTCCTCCCACTTCATCCCCTTTAATCTCTAATGTTGAAGAGGAGTTTGATCTTTCAAACTTCATGTTTGAGGATGAAGAGAACCATGGTGATTTAGTTTTAGATCAGGAGGACACCATGGAGGAGGTTGAGCACATGCAACAGGACAACAAGGAGACATATTATCTGTCTAACTTGGAAAATTTCCTTGATAGAGAGGAGCCTTAGGAAATTACATCATTTACTCCTCTATCACCCAATTTCCAAGCATATGAGCCTACTGCCATGGATGAGAACATTCAAGTGCAACAACCTACACTTCATGATAGCCCTCTGAAACTAAGGTTGGAGGATCATAGTCTTCCATGTTCTTCACATGAGAAGGAAGAGAAAAGAGCAAGAGGATGTCATCATCTCTCACACACCATCAATCTAAGAAGGTCTATAAAAAGACTCCATTTTCAGAGTTAAATTTCAGAGAAAAGGGCACATTCAAAGGATCAGACCATGCCCAATCAGCTAGTTGGCTTCATTAGAGCCAAGAGAGAAGCCAAAACTAGTCATGCCTACTTCAGGGCATGAGGATGAGCATCAAAGTACCAAGGGTCATCATCAACACATCTAAGAGTCCAATGCCAATCAACTAGAGGAGGTATTGTTGGTTGATGTTGATACCTTGATGATTTGGGTGAAGGACCGGATTATTGTCAGTTTTTCACTCATACAAACAACCATATTTAGTGTCAAATCATTTGCATGGCTACCCATCTTGAGAAAGGAAAGATACTTCTCCCTTCCTGTAGTAGAATTTGTTTAAGCTTTTCTTTCTCTCTGGTTAGTTTAGGAGTAGGAGTAGACTTTGTTTTCAGCAGAAGAAGTGCCCATGCACACTTTGCATGTCTCATTTGAGGCATGTATGATTTTGTCTTTGTACATAAGTTTTTTATGTATGGCTCCGAGCTACGAGGCTAGGCCCTTAACTATTCATGATAGAAGACTCATAGTTACTGTAATAGTTGTAAATTTCAAAATAAAAAAATGCAGAGCAATTAAATCCATCTTTGAAATAGTCCATTCAGGGATAGATGAAAGCCCCGGGTCAAAGCCCGGTCAAAACAATTTTCTACTCTCAGAAGCCTTATTTCAAAATTTCTTACAAAAATTGAGAGTGCAGACGCACAGGCATGTTCAAGGTCACTAAGAGCAAGCAGTCGGGCTCGCAGTGGCTCAGGGATCAGATTTTCAAAGTAGAAGGATTAGTATCAGGCTATTATTCTTGACTCCATGCCAAATGGATGCTTCAAGGCTATTGGTCCCTTCATCTAGCAGGTAGATAACCCCTGTGAATCGCCAATTGTTATCTCATTTTTCACCCCCCAAAAAAATTGGATCACACATGACCCCGCGTAGAAAAAAATCAAAAAACAGTTACGTCATTCAAGCCCGTGCTTCAAATCCAATAGACAAGTTACAAGTAGGCTCTATAATGGAGTAGCAGAGGTCGGGAAGATAAACATAGTGTCAAAGAAAATAGAGGCTCAAAGGAAAAGAAAAAGAGAAGGTTCAAGTCTTCGGGCTTTGCAAATGATTCGAATGAGCACAAAAATGACTAATTATGGAGGAGACAATTGAAGTTGCCAAGTGTCTAAATGGAACACATCTAAAGATTGAATCCCATGCCGAGGCTCAAATAAGCACCAAGCATCAACGCGTCCAGAGCCCCAAAAGTTGCACCAGCCATTGAAAATTCTTTGACTCAGTGGAAAGTGCTAAGTGTCGACTCAACGCAATTCCAAGATGGGAGCCCAAGGCAGAGACTCAAACTTACGCCAACCCTCTATGTGTAAAATGGTCAACCGAGGTCGAAAGGAGAGAGGGCCCAAAATGAATAAGTATAGAGTATATACGTGAAGGCACTACGTGTCTTAACGATGCTCCTTCAAAGGAAAAATCCAAAGTGGGTTTCCAAACGAGCGAGGGCTCGCCATGTGTCCCATGTCCAAAAAAGGGACAAAGTCGGGGTTTGAATAGTCAAAGCAGATGCAAGATCGGTGGAAGGTGCCAACTCATTAGCATGACACTATTTCAAGAGTAAAATTTGGGGTGGGTCTCCAAACAAGTGCCAAGCCTCCACGTGTCCAGGGTCAAACTTTTGGCCCCGCCAAACAAAGGACTCAGGAAAAATACAAGGGAACATCATGGAGCCCACGGAAGCCTCCACGTGTCATTCTGGTGCTATTTCAGAAACGAAAGGCAGGGGCCAAATCTCCAAGATGCACGAGGCTGCCATGTGGACCTGGTACGGACAGACTCTTTCAAATTTGCGCACCCGAGACCCTAATCTTCAAATGGCCATATCTTTTGACAGGAAAATCAGATTTGGGCGGAGAAGACTTTTTGGAAATGTCTCAACACCCTCTATACCATGGAAACATAAAATATCATTCTTAACAGGCTTTAGTGGGTGAAAAATGGGAAAATGTCTTCCAGGCCATTAATGCATAATCTATTTACTCCAACAACCAGATCGGTTTTATTTGATCCACCGTTCTTCTTCCTTGGCACGCCGAGCAGACATAGGGAACCAGAATCGATAGATTGTGGGTAGATTTGAGAGCGAATTGATTAACGGTGGTTGATCTTTTAGAACAGATTCAATGCGTCACAGAGGTGGTTGAAGTAGGATTCAAATTTTTCCCTCCTCTCTCTCTTATTCTTCCTATATATTGTAAAGGAGGGGCATATTCAAATTTTTTTGATCTTCCCTCTTTTCCCCCTCTCTCTTTCTTCCTTAGGGTCGAATGTGGAGTCTAAGCCTCCTCCCATGGCTCTGTAATGGCGTTTTATTTTCTCTTGCCCACTAACAATGTACCATGTAACTTTTGGAGCAATAGAATCTATTTTGTGATGCATATGTCCATCCTTGGCTCAATTTATCATCTCTTCTTACCTCTCGTTGTCAGCAGGTATACTGTGCATACTATGATGTCTGTTGTAGGTTCTGGGAGATGTGCTTAATGGGTTTCGAAGTGGTTCTCTATGTGAAAACTATCTCTGGTCTATGGTGCATCTTTTCCACTCTCTCCTCTGCTCACCTCTCTCCACTTCAGAGTGGTCGAGTCTCGTGATTTAACCACTTCCTTTTCTAGTATATCACCACTTAGTGTAGACTCTATTACCCTCTCTCTCTCTCTATCCCCTTGGAATTATTATATGAGGATAGATTATATTTTTCCTATATTAGAGTAGCTCGTGACAGTAGATTAGGAAGCAAGAACCGACTTTCTCCTGAGGTCCATCTCAAGTTTTGCAAGTCCCATAGCTTGAGAGATGGTCTCATGTTGTGCATCACACTAAATGCCCCACTCACAAGCAGGCCATTAGGGGTGCTTGTGATTTTGCACTACCAACCCTTTTCTCTGGAAAAGTAGTAAAAACTACTTGTGCATCTTTAATTATACCAACCGTAGGTACTTTCCTACTTTCCATGGAATAACAGAACCAAAGACACATGTTAGGGTCGACCCAAAGCATGAGCTACCTTTTCGCATTACATTATCTCGAGGCTCCTTAATCTATACCACAATTACTTGAGTTTATGTCTAGTTATGAGAAGAGTCACATAAAATTGTTCAAATTTCTCATTAGGGAAGTGACTGCAGCCAAGAGGCTTGATTGAGGTGATGGACGTGTAGGTGTCAAATCCCATAGTCACAATCTGTCTACATTCATACCTATTAGTAAGTGTGCATCTCCATTGGTGTAGACGTGTATGCATCGAAATGGGAATGTAGGCGTCGATGCTAAAAGTTGAAATTTCTCACGAACTATAGGATCAATGTTTCCGATTTTTGCTAACTTGTTTGCATGTTTTTAACAGTTGTTTGCAAAGTTCTTTAGGATTTTTTTATTAATTTAGTTAAGTGTTTCATTTCTTGATTGAGTAAGGTCTTCCTAGTGCGTATGCTCTTCCCTCACACCTTATAGGAAATCTTGGGAATAAAAACACTTCAAAAACCTTCTTTTACTTGCAAAAACACTTGATTTATGGTCATAATGGATTAATATTTAAAAATTGGTCAAAACAAATTCATTTTTACAAATTACTCGGAAGTATTTTCCATTACTTATTTATAGTTGAGTTTTTCACGTTGTGTATGCTCTTCCCTCATACCTTTTTGTGACCTTGGGAATAAAAAACAACACATAAACTCTCTTTATTACTAATCTTTTGCATATAGGACCAAATTTATTTTTCAAAGAAAGGAGGCTCAAAACAAACCCACTAATACATTTTTGATTGTAGGTTGCCAAATGGTGTGTTACTTAAAACCACATTAAGCTAAGAAAGATAAAAACACACCACATTCATCACATTATATATGTAGATTCGGAAAAGGGTACGTCCCTATCTGCTTAACTAGAACGTAACCCCTTTGGAATAACACATTAAGCTACAATAATGGGGGTGGTTCTAGGAACCCTAAAGTAATCCTCAACTGTGTAACCTCGTGGATGAAATAGGAAGCACTCTGCTTACCCACTTGACTAGTCATACATTGTGAGTTTAGAGTCAAAGTTGTCCATATCGTGGCCCCAGTGACGATACAACTGAATGCACTAGTTGTTCATTGTATTAGAAGGGGGTAAAGTAAAGCCAAGATAATCCTTGGGAAACCTTGGCAAATCAAGCTCGCATTAGACAAATTGTTGACACCTAGTTGAGTGATCTACTTAGGAAGCCATTTCGTCAAGGAGCCCACTTTGCTAGTCCATTGTCACGTCTTGCCAAACCATCATGAAGTTTTAACTTGCTTGGTTTGAAAACCTTATTTTTAGGACAAGGCCATGAATCCACTAAAGTTATATCTAATTGTTTCTCATCATAAAATTAAATGATGTATTACTTCGCTTGGTTTCTTTCTCACCTTCGATGAGGTGAAACTCTTCCCAAGTGCCACTTAGTTTATTTTTACATCTTTTTATCTATACCTTTGCATTTTTTCTACCCATTTGAAGGCATCATTCGGAGTGTTGTCATCGATAGGGTTCACCACTTTTTGTTCATTTACACTCATCCATGTTTGCGGTGAGTTGTTAAAAGTATAAAGTGTGTTGATGCGTCCTTATCTCTTTGTTGGCCACGTGATCTTGATTTCGGATCGCCTCTTCATAGATAGGATTTCGTTTCATCATTGTTTCCCCTTTGAGTTTTTACTTTGCCCACATTCTAGCCATACAATTGTGACACTTACATATTGTTTTTATTTCTTGAGAACTTGGTATACGTTTCCTTATTGTATCGTTACGCTGCCCGCACGATTGACATTTTCTTGTTATACTTGTACTTAGTTTCGGTCCCAACAACGTCTAAGGCCTTTTGAGAGTGTTTATATTGCATTTTTCATATCGCGATAGCATCATCTTGATACTAAACACCTTGTTTATTTCAAGCTTGGTTAACATGTTGGGGTAGTGTTGTTACGTTATTTGCATTTTATACTTCCATTATCAAAGACTTAAATTTTGTTGGCATTTGAACTAGTCATAATATATCTCATGGAGAGATCACATCAGTGCAACTTTGGTGCTTAGATCTTGTTGATATTTCAACTCGACCTAGGTATTGATAGGGTATTGTCACTATCTAATTTTACACCTATCATTGAAACCTTCATTTAAAGGGTACAAAGTTCCATAAAATAGTTTGAGTGAATGACTCCTTTACTAGTGAAATTTTATGATTATTCCTTGCATGTTAATAAACTCATAAGAATTATTCTAGGACAATCTTTTGGGTTATCAAAATTACGTTATCATGATGTATGTTTTCCTTAGATCCCTTTTGGAAAATCACACCAACATCCCTATATCTACCAAATGTCTAGTTGGATGTCATTATGCTTCCCTAAATCGACATGTCACTTCCTTCCCTTTGAAGGAGTTCCATCACACTATCTAGGTCTAGACATTTGTGCTTAAACAACACCAACAATGACTGAATATCACACAGTTCCTCACACTTACAACAATACGAAACCTAGGTTTAGGCATTCACATCAAAAGATGTCCATTATGACTAAACCTCAGTTTGGTTCTTCACACTAGAGAACCCATTTGAGTACCCTATTCTCCACCTTCAGCTTATAGTTAGTGGTATGGTTTGGATGCTTCTGATCTAAATTATTATAAGGGTTCCCCCACTCTTATTCTAATTTAGATCCAAACTACTATTTAGATTCCTACTCTTCTTCTAAAGATTTAGATCCCAACTATAATTTAGATACCCCTAGATCAAATCCTAAATCACGGTCCTCCCTTTCTTCAAAGGACCTTCATTCCCAATCACCTCAATGATGTCTTCCTCCATTGAAGATTCGTGCGACTCCAAGTTTTGTTGATCGAACATATAATTCAGTTCTTGAGTCACAATCCTCCCTTCCTTCATAGGACCACCTTTATCAATCGCTTCAACGAGCTCTTCCTCCATCGAAGAGTTCCACGACTTGGATTCCCTCTAGTCAATCATCTAATTTGACTCCTATGTTGCAACTTAACGGATGGCTATGCGATCCTATTTTCTCTCCCACATTAGGTCGTATTTTAGAAAAATGATCTAAGTCTAGATCCAAATCGTCCATTCATGAGACACCTACCTCCAATCCTACTTCCTCTCTTGAGTCATCTTCTACTATCAGTCCAAATTCAATCCCTCTTTGGCCCTTGATCCCTTTCAACCATATCATACCATTTCCTCATCCATCTTCTAAAGATCAATGTTTGTGACCACGTCGAACCATTAGAAAGAATCCATGTGCTAAGATATATTTTCAAAGCACTATCAAAACTCTTCATGGGAGTGATAAGGTCAAGCCTTCCCCTCATCTACATCATCAAACATATTCATCTTCTTCTATTAATCAATCTTCCCCACTTATTGGACCCGTCTCTTCTAGTCAACCTCCTACAGATTGAAGAACAACAACCTCTACTGATTGATTACTCTCATGATGATGGAACAATCAAACTACATGAATATATCCCTCTAGAGGATTAAAAAAATTTCTTTCTATAACTTGACATGCTTGCGTATTGGGGTGAATAAATTGATCCTTTTTGTCAGAACATAGAGGAAGAACCTAAATTCATGGAACTTGATTCTTCTTTTTTTATTCCATCTTCACCTTCCTTTGAGCATGATGAGATGTTGGGGTCTAACATTGATCCATGGCCTATCTATTCATTTCCAAATTCCTTATATATCATCATTCCTCAATCAAAATCTCACCTTGGGAAATGTCGTAGTATCCCATTGTCTTCTTTTATCCTAGAGTCACCCCCGGGTAGCCCTCCATTTTCTACTTGTGGGTCACCTCCTAGGTAGCCCATTACCTTTTATTCTTGGGCCACATCCTAGTATCCCTTCATCCTCTTCTATCTACGAGACACCTCTCAAGTAGTCCCTCCTTATATATACTTGGGCCACACCCTATTAGTCTCTTGCCATATTCTTTCATTTATGGGGCCACATCCTAGTAGCCCTCCATTATTTTTTATTTATGGGTCACCTTGGGGTAGCTCATTACCTTATATTCTTGGGACACGTCCTATTATCCCTTCATCCTCTTCCATCTATGGGACACCATCATCTTCTATTCTTGGGCCATGTCCTCATATCCTAATTTCTTCCATCTTACGACCATATTTTAAAGAGCCCTTAGTCATCTTCTATCGGTGGCTCACCTCCTGTAGCCCATCCTCTTCAATTCTTGGACTGTATCCTTTTCATCCTTTAACAATGACTAGGCAAGCCCACTATAATTTCTCTCATTCCTATCATCAATCATAAATGTTCAATTTCTTCACCCACTTCTCAAGATCAGACAGGTCACATAGTCACTCATAAGAAACCCAAATAACTTCTTCATCAAGCTTAAGCTACACATCCCACAAAAACCAAATTTCCCAATAATTCCAATGATCTTGATTTTAAAAATCAAGTGCGATTCAAGAACACACATTAATGTAACAATAAAGTATGGCGTAAAGTGAATAGACCTCTAGATAAGGAACTCAAGCTCCCACATACCAAATCCATGTTTCAAGATGAGTCATAATAATTTGTTGAGTATGAGCTCACCTCGATCATCGTGAGATTGGGGATAACATAACTCTTGATAAACAAACACACTTAATCTCCCTTATCAAGGAAGTTGCGAACATCGTTGTTGGATCCTATCACACAGAATGATTTTTTTTAGTCCCAACTTTCAAAAAACTATCAAAAATCTAAAAATACAAAACAATTAAAAAATACAAAAAATTGAGAAAACATAAAAAAATCAAAGGTACAAAGATCACACATTGCAATCAGGAGATGCATACACATGGATGTTCTTTCTTCCCTTTCTTGTTCTTCTTCTGCAAGTCTTTCTACCATTTGTATCCCTTCAAAGATATTTTAGTTAGCCTATTCGCACACATTTTGCGACAATTATCTCTATGGTATATGTTTGACCTTGGTCTTTCATCACCTTAGTAAATTAAAGAATGTCTGACCTCGTAGAGATCCTATCACATTCAACATCTAATAAACTTGTTGTGAAGAAATTTTTGACATATTTGTTGACACTATTCAATTTCATCATTGTAATCACTTACATATCCTTCCATCAAGTCATCGGTGGTTCTTAACCCTTGTCAAAAAGAAAGAGATCATAAATAAGTTTTCAAAAAAAAAATAATCAAAAAAATCAAAAGCTAAAAACTACAAAGCAAAGGAAAATTGATTATACAACTCTCTCTTGGGGTATTTCCAATAATCTCTATCAGGACTATAGATGCCTGACTGGTAGTAGAGAAATGTTGCGACTAGAATCAAATGCATCTCCGTTGGGGCTATGGATGTTTGACTGAAAATGGAGCAATGTATGGCTATCCATCCACCATCCATTCACAAATCCACTTTGAAAATAAATCATTCCTACACATTGGCTAGTTTGTCCTCATTTGTTGCTTATTAAATCTTCCCTTCAAGAGGTAATAAATTCCACATGCACACACTGAATCTCTATGAGTGAACATGATTAGTATGTTACCAAGTGTCTTTTTTTGGGACCTTTTTCGAGACTCCTTCTTTAGTCCATATCTCATCTCACGATTTGTACCTTTGGCTAATCACTTCTTCATCGTGAGGCTTCTAAGCTATATTCATAACATTCACATTGTTCCTCTACTTCATTTAGAACATCCATGTGTATGGTATTTCCTTTTTGCCATTTTACTGAGACACATTTTTCCCCTTTCACAAAAAAATATTCTACTTCCTTTCTATCATGTGTTTCTTGGCCAACGTACGCTAGGGGCATCCTTGCTCATTCCTAAAACGTCATTAGTTTACATTCATCATCATGATTGAACCTACCCACATTAGACTTGATCTAACCTTTGCACATTCAGAGTTTGCCTTTGAATACTCCCACCTAATTTATGGGGCATTTTCGTATCTTCATTTTCTTGTGCATACACGTGGCATTCTGATGTTGTACATCCCATCTATCACTGGGGGCATCCACGCTTCTTTGTCTTCCTGTACATAGTTTCAGTTGACTTTCAAAATCACAAAAAATTAAAATATGTTAGAAAAACCAAAACATTCAAATATGTTTTAGAAACTTCTAAAAATAAAAAATCATCCTACCAAAAATCACTCTTTGGTTCTCACATGTTCATGTGCACGACTTGCATGGATCATCTGGATCTACCTCCATTAATAAAATCTATTATGCATGCTTCATCTTACTCTCAGGGCACAACGAGTTTCCTATTACTATTTCGTAGCACACAAATATTTTTCATAGGACCCAAGTGTCCTCTATTATTCCCCTCACATGTATCCTTACTTGGGCACCATCATTAACCCTTGTTGTTTCACATGAATAGGTTGGAACTAAAGATCAATAACAAAACATTGCATTATGTTTCTCTTATAGGTTAGCTTGTTTACTTTCTCGTATTGCATTGCATTTTTTATGTTGCATGGAGTTGGTGTTTTTAGAAATGGACATTTTTTCGTATATGGATTTTCATGTCATACTAAATGTTTTTCATTCTTTTTAATAAGAACCGATGATGAAGATTCTTAGCAATATGATGAAATTACTATTATCTTACATGATGTTGGATTACAGATAGCTCAATATCTTCCCCTTGTTGTTTTCCTTCTCTATTTCTTTTCTTCTTTCTTCCCTATCCTACTCTCTCACTCGGGGCATCCTGTCCCTCCTCATTCTTCTTCTTTTTGATCTTTGATCGACCTCTTTCACCACCCAATCAACACTCGAAGGGACATCCCTCACCCCACTAATTTTTCTTCCACTCAAGTATAGTCATTTTTATTTGTTTACTTTTTTTGAAGTGTCGTAACTTACGCCACCCTAAAGAGGAAAAAATGTAGACACCTATAGTTTGATCAAAGCACTATTATTCTTAATATTGCACTAACTCTCCTCCCCTTCAAAATTGACGACATCTCATCAATTAGGCCTATCTAACTCTCCATTTACGACATCCATTTGGTCGTATTCCTCTTGTAATCAATTAAACAGGCTAATATAGCCTCTTATTGGCTAGATCCTCTTCTTATCCTCTTCTAAACTCCATTCACTAACTTCCTAGGTCATCAATCCATTTCATTGGATTGAGTAGTCCTCTCACAACCCTCTCAAACTCCTAATTTCTCACTAATCGTGATTAATTAGCCTAAACCATGATTAACCTCTTCTAAGCCTAGTCAAATATTACTTTGACTCACTAAAGTGATTTTTGGCTTATTCATTTGTCCTACATGCACCAAAAGTATTCCACTTTCCCAAATGAAAAACTATAAATACCCCACTACCCCTAGACCATTTCTAAGAACACTTCCCTCTCTAGGCTAAACTATAGTATTATTGTTTAGGATTAGGAGCTCCTTTCATTTGTTTATTGAGCTATTTGATTTTCTAGTTGCACTACACACACCCAAGCTTTGAGTAAATGGGAAGAACCATTGGCCTAGAAGCCATTAATGGTGAGCTCTCATTCTCATAAATCACAAACTGATTGCTAAGAGTCTTTAATAGGTTCATTTTTCATTAGCTTTCATGGAGTAGAGAAATATTTAGATATGTTAGGGTTTGAATGTTTATTTCAAGTTTATATATGCATGCAAAGAGATAGTTCTTGTTTAGCTCTAATCTGATGGTCCATTGAATGGTTGTTTAAAGCTTTTGGGGCCTCTTGAGTGTTCTTACCCCATTTTATAAGCTTTTGCAACTTTTCCTTGTTCACTTTACTAACTTGACTCAATCAATATGAATTCTTGGGGGATTTGGAGGTGGAATGTAATAATCCTAAACTGCTTCTAAGAAATGCAAAACCTAACAAAAAGAGCTTATAGCTTGCCAATATCCCCAATAATGACATCAAAAATGGTGGTGCAAATTAATTTGCAATAATTAATATGTTTTTCACTAATTCACAGTCATTTAATCATCAAACCAAGGGTCGTAAAATTTCAATAATTCTTCTAACACTATGACTAAAACAAATCTTGTAAATTTAGAATGCAAATAAAGAAGATAGATTGCTTCCTAGTCTACTCATGCAATGGAATAAAGAAACAAAACTATGGAGGGGTTTAGCAGACCGAAAGTTGGTTGTACCTTGGGTCCTAACCCCTCCTAAGGCCTACAACTAAAAGCTAATAGAAAGAACTAAGATTTTTTTATTGAATTGGCATGAATGTTACATCTACGAACAAAGAAATCTTTGTATCTACTTATTTATGTTCTCTAATTCCTTTGAATACTCTAGATTTTCCAACCTCTTTCTTCAACATTAATCATTTTCTTTTATACTTTTCCATAACAACCAAAGCATGAGAAGAAGAGTTCAACTAAGAGATCTTCAATAGAATAAGAAGAGATCTCAAATAGATCAACAAGATTTTTAACACATGCAACAAAACTAATTAATAAGTGTTCAAATATAAAACACATAATTAAAGTAACTGATCAATCAGGTCTTCAATGAGTTGTAATGAATAATAAATCTTTTGTTGAGTTATCTCCCAGTTCTTCATGTTCTAGTTTTAACTACTCCTTCAACGAAACTTTCGAGACTTGAGTGTCGTTCTTCACATTCCAAGAGATATTCATAATCACGGCTTCCTTGTTGTAGGTGATCCTCTTTGGCTACATATGGATTGTTGTGAATAGGTCCTTTGGATGTAAGTGAGTCCCTTTGGCTACGGACGATTCTTTATGGATGGGTACTTTGTTGTATGTAACAAGTTGCTTGCAAAACAAGAGTGTCATCACACAAAGCATCATTCAAAAAAATCAAGAGTATAAATGCACACACAAAATACCACAAATAAAGGTAATTAGTCATAACTATATTAATTAGTATCTATGCCAATAATTTCAAGCTATGATGATAGTGTTCAACAATATAACATGGAAATACAAGTATATGACTTCAATGGCTTAACAAAATACAAATGATGAGTTGTTTAAAAGGGGATTTTTGCAAATCATGACACTTCTATTGTCCCATTATCAAAGTGTGACCATTGAACCCTTCAAGACAATTGTTATTCATAGATACGGTCAAGCTTCCAATATTATGAGTGTCAGAACAATCCCTTTAGGTGATGCCTCATTAACGTATCAATTTCATTTTCATGATCATTAATATGGGCCTTTATGATTATGGGTTAACTAGCTTAAGAATCATTTGTGATGACTCACTCAATTAATAATTTTATAAAGTTTAAAGAGACGTGGTTACACAATTGCATAATTAAGGATCCAATATAATGGTAGATTATTATGCCTAATTTTAAGGGAAAAATTATAAATTAAGTTTGGCTATTTCAAAAATTGAAGTGTCTTGATTATATGAGTGAGAAAAATATTGGGAGTGCATATAGGGATAATCACTTATGATGATTCAAGGGCTTACACATCTACATATGTTGACCTATAAAAGTACCTTTTTTATCATGATTGAAAAGCTTAACATTTACACATGTTGAACTATCAAAGTACATAGGTTTAATAAGTATGGATAGATGTTATGCCTCAAAAATTTGAAGTAATAACTAATCATTAATGTTAAGTGCTATGAAAGATAAGACCGAGTGCTTATTAGGTAATGAATGCAAGAGAATATTCCAAGGATATGGTCCCAGGACGTGTGTTAGATATTTCTTAACCAATTGAGAGACGCGTTTTAGGGATGAATTTTCACATTAGGTGTTCTAATTGCACACCTTTACCTATAATTTCTCGATAAATCAAGGATTTTTTTTTACCTAAGTTAATTCGTAAAAATATTTTGTTTCATTCAAGGAATGTATACATCTCATTTTCACAATTACTAATGATTTCTTTTTGCAAGTTGTTGGCACATTGATTCTCCTAGAGTACATTCCTTTCCCCGCTTAAGGGGTGTATTGAGAGTAGGGTTTCGATGATTCGTAGCACCTCATGAGAGATCATTATGGAACTTGCCTTAGCATACTTAAGGATTTCTAATACCACTTTATGACTAGTTAATATCCTTATTATTACCACTTTCATATGTTCTCCAAGAGTCTTGCTCCACCTTTCCTTCATCGTCATTTTACCTCACCTTTTATGGACTATTTATAAGCTGAGTACATCGACCATAGTTGATGTACTTAGGTAGAAAATATTTTCTAGCCAATTAGTCAATGTTGTTGGTTTCTTGAGATACTTGACTTTAGGTTATGTTCACCTATTTATAGACACTAACATCAACATTTATCATACATATCATCACAGTCTATTTTCTTTGCTCTCAAATATGCTCTTAAAGGTTAATAGGTCTTAGGGTCTATTAGATTTTATACTTGGAAGTCATCATTTAATCATTGGGTTACTAGAAGACACTATAATATGATCTCCACCAATGAGGTATACCTTAATATTTAGAGTCCCAAAAATTTATCTACATATCTCTTTTGATTCACCCACAAAAATCTCTTGTAAGGCGATACTAACCTAAGAGGAGGATTGATGCGCTAACCATATTGTCAAAGGTAAGTATCCTTGACCCTATAGTTTTTCTTTTATGTTGCTTCATTATTTTTACATATCATATATTATACTAGGATAGTGTATCCACTACACCCTTAGTCCTATAGGTTATATTGGATATCTAAGGTTGATTTTTGGCTTATGTAATCCATTTTATTTTCATATTTCATTCATTTATGCTTTCATATGTTTATTAGTTTGACCTTAGTGTTCTCCATAATATATGAAGGGTATTTATAGGAGGTAGTAAGGAGTAGTTTAGCATCATTTGAGTAATTGAGTCTTATTGTATGGTTTGGGATTTTCCCCCTCGAAGCGACTACTTCATTAGATACTTGCATATTGTGATTATTTTTCTAAATTTTGGTGTTCCTTGGTTTTTTTTCATATTTCATTCATTTATGCTTTCATATGTTTATTAGTTTGGCCTTAGTGTTCTCCATAGTATATGAAGGGTATTTATAGGAGGTATAAGGATTAGTTAAGCATCATTTGAGTAATTGAGTCTTATTGTATGGTTTGGATTTTTCCACCTCAAAGTGACTACTTCATTAGATACTTTCATATTGTGATTATTTTTCTAAATTTTGGTGTTCCTTGGTGTTATATTGTTGTTGATATTGATATTTATCAAAGTAATTTCATTACAAGTGGTATCATAGTTGTAATCTTGGCCAAAAATAGGTCAAAACCCTACTTTTTGGTTATAGCCATATCTTGCGAATGAGTGTGAATTTATTGTCCAATTTTTGCCAAAGTTGCATATTGGTAGAATTTTTTTACAGGGGAAAATCATCAGCATTTTTTGGGGACAATTGTCCCTCCTCTTTCATGGGGAGGTTGCCTTATTCAAACTAAAAATGACATAAAAGATATTTAGAAATACAACTACTCTATCTTGATTTTGAGGATGGTAATTGGCTTACACAAATAAAGTGGGTAGAATGCAAAAAGAGACGAATATGTGAGTTTTCGATTCGGAAAATAAAAAGAAGAGAAATGGGTGAAAACATTTCCAAATAAGAAAAAATAAATCTCATTTTACTCATGCATATAAATTAACTCTTTATGTGTACAATAACATGTAATTAAAAATTCTTGTTTATAAGAAAAAACTTATACAAAGTTCAAAAATTCATGAAAGATAGGAATGAACACAAAGTTTGATTCTATTAACATATGATTGTTATACACATAACCAATAGAGAGACAAATAAGAAGCTAGAGGATAATAAAGGATAATTCCATATATATTAAACCCTTCTTTCTTTCTTTGTAATGATCAAACAACATCCAAACCCTTTACAAATGAGAAAATGTCTTTTATATGCACAAGAGACAGAACTACCTTAAAATATATAAGATAAATAATTATAATTTTTCTAATTAAGTCACTTAATTGACTTTTACATTTCATTATTTTTTTGAAAAATTCAAAAGTATAAGATAACAATTAGTCTTTTCAAATGAAACTTGAAGAAGGAAGAAAAGGAGTTGGGAATTTAATTTTAAGCATGTGCATTGTAAATCTTGGTACCATAAAAATTATATCTAAGCCTTTAGGAACCACAATGTTTGCTAAATTGTTCATCTAAATTTCAAAAGAATTTTCCATTTCAGAACTCATTCTTCCTAGCTAAGCTAAATTCTTGGAAGCTTAAATTATTACATTACTCAACTCAGAAAGATCTTCCATTTTATGTGGATTGAGATTTTTGTTTTAAACAATTCTTCTTTGACCTATTTTGTAGATTGTTATTTGATCTCATATATTATATATCTTTCAAAATAATTTCCTATGAAAAGATCACAACGAAGAGCTTTGAGGTCGAAAAATATCTCAACCTTGAAAGATTCACCTTTCTCTATGGAAAATTGTAGATATGTAGAAGCTTCTTCTAGAACTTTAAGTCTCCATTCCACGCTAAATGGCCAAGTGTGTGACATATTTTAATTTACATCATTGAAAATTTTCTCGAAAGGAGGAGCTTCTCATTAGTTACTACCATGATCATGAGATATATCTTGAATTACATCAGCCCAAACCTTAACTTCTTTTAACGTTTTCAAATATGGATCTGCATTGATTCTAAGAAACTATTACGTTCTCATATACTCTATAACCTTCATCAATGAACTGGAGCACATTCATTAGTAATATTTATACCCAATCCTTAATGACTTTACCTTGAATAGTGTGATTATGAACTTCAGAAATATATTTCATATAAATATCAATCACATAAGGGGAGCTAGGAGAGATGTGAGAGGAGTTGGATTTGGAGAGAGAAAATATTTGATATATGTTGAAAGAGTTTGCACACATTCTTCCAACTAATCCTATATCTTTTTCCGTTCTCCGCTCCCTCAATGATTGTGAAGATTATTTCTTTTAGATTGCGCACATCTCCTTTAGAAGTGGACTCACCTAGTGATATTCTTGTTAACTCATAATCAATTGGAGTAATTTCATGTTCACTTTTTTCCATTATTGGCATTGCAATTTCAAAAAATTATTACCTTGAGTTATCAGTGACAAGGTGAGAAGTTGTTTTGTCCTTCTTGAGAGCAAGGGTACCAAGTAGAGCTGCTAGTGCATCATAATCAAGAACTACAATTTTGACTTAGTTTTTATTTTCTTACTCTCGATCCTTTTTTTGACCCATAAAAAAGAAGTACCATTTTTTTCAACAATTGGATTTGCACTGACACACTAAGTGTGTGATCCAGGAGGATCTCTTCTGAGAAATGCCAAATTATTATTCAAATTTAGTTGTAAATAATTTTATTGAATAGATCACGTCGATAATTTTCAGATGGTATGCAAGATGTGGAAAATATAGGTCATATGTAAAAGATATCACCCGTTGAAATTTTGTACCAACTGTTAAAAATTAAAACACGCAGGTTTGAGGTGATGTGGACCCTTGTAAGTTCGTCAAGTGGACTAATCGGCTTGTGATAAGTGGTAAAATGGTATAAAATAAGGTTTTGGTTTTCTCCTCTGGTCTTCAACACTTGTGTTCGAAAAATGAACCCCACTATTTATTGGCTCGGGGCCCTCAGATAGGTTCGACACACTCTTTTTTAGGAGGGGTACCTTTTCCTCCTTACTTCACATTTTCTTGCAAGCCTTTTTCAATATATATGATACATTCTCTAACCCACTATGCATGTGGGATTAAATTTCCACAATTAAACCAAGGAATAATTATTTATTTTCCATATATTTCCACCTCGTACTCGGTGTTTAAGGTCTATAAACTCACCACATACACATGCCAACTTACCTTGGCCACAATTCCTACACAACAATCTACATGCCCAATATACTCTACCCCATGCACCTCACATATTCCATCAAAAGTGGCTCTTAAGCCAATATAACAACCATGTCACTCATTTGGTTTTAATCTACCTTTTATATCCTCATATACCCTATATGGGATAAAGTGTCAAAAGTAGCAAAGTGCATGGAGATGGAGCGCTTCCAAGGGGGTTTGAATCTTAGAATTTGGGATGAAAAGATAAATTCCCAACCAATGCTTCATGAGGTTGTAAAAAATATAGAAGCCACCATGTGCTATCTAAAGAGTATATGTTTAAGGAATGTGGTAGATTTATGCTAAGAGGGAAACTTTTGGCAATGGAAGTCTGCATTTGGAGGATTTATTTGGAGTTTATTTATAGACAGGAAACTCTAGAGATGGTTGTGGTGATTTTAAAAATTGTAAACCTTGTTGTAAGGTATTTTTGCAATTATTTTAAATAGATTGGTCTTTTTAAAGGACTCGAGACGTAGGTAAATTAACAAACTTTTTTAACAACTTGCAAGTACTTGGAGTTTATGTTTTCTATTTGAAATATGGTTTACACAATCATTTATTAATGAAAATTGAAATTAAATAATTGTGGGAAATATGTAATTTTTGCAAGAATATTTTTGGCAGAATTTTTTGGGTTTCTTGCCAACGCTCTGGGAATCTAATTCCCTCTACTTAAATAATGTAACTTCCATATATGCATGCACGAGTAAGGTGAGTTTTATCTAGGTTGGCCTAGCGGCCGAGGATCCAATAGGGGTACTCCACTGACTCTGCAAAAAAAGATTACAGATATCTGCAAGGGAGGAATTTTCTAGGAGAGCGGGAAAGGGAGTGAGAATGTTAGATAAGAGAAACTAATGTAAGTAGAAAAGTAGGGTCTTGCATACACTAGTCAGAAGTTTCATCACATGCATCAAAATTAGGAAGAAATAATTTTGCAAACATCAACAAGACTAATTAGAATTTAATGAGTACAAAGTATCGATAAACCCCTTAGTCAAAAAGGATAGAAACTCCTTCTTGTATTGATGCTCAAGAAGAATTTGTACATAGTATGAGAATGGAAGACATTTGAGAATAGGGGAAAATGGAAGAAATTTTCTAACTCTTTGATTCTTCACAAGGATCTCTCTCTCATGAATTCATAAAAATAGCTAAGAAGTCTAAGAAGACCCTCAAATGAGGAGCTTGTTACAATTTATAGAAGAGAAACAACTCTTCATCTTCTTGATGACTTTTCAAATACCATATTTTGACTTTAGACTGGGCATATTCCTATTAAATATTAAGTCCCTTTTATAAAAAAAAGGTGACTTAAAGTTTACATTATGTTTCTAAAGTCATTTAAAGATATATTAAAAAGTGCAAACCCCAATGCAAAATTATAACATTGAAGAGAGAGAGTATTGGGAGAGAAGATAAGAGAGAGAGAGAGAGAAAAAGAATTATGCAGAAGAATGAGCCATTGTAGTGGATTTGATCTCACTCCTTGACTGGTCTCCATCTCGGGCTACTAAGAAGATCTTAGTCCTTCCAAATTTCTTACTGAAATGAGTTGCTGCAGGTTCCACTTTGTTAACATGAGGAATGGGAACACATGCTTAGGGTCTATGTCCATCCATCGATGCACTATTGATATCTTTGCACTTTCCAAACCATGATGGATGTTTCTCTATAATAAGTGCAATGGCGGCCCAAATCTCTGAGAGGAACTCCATGGTATCCTTAGTGAATGAAAATGGATTGCCTACCTCTTTCTTGACATATTCCTTGAATGGACCAATCAACTCATCGTAATTGTGTATTTTCCCATTGCAAGTAATCCAAGTTTCTATATTTGATGATTAATACTATCTCATAATTTGTAAGTTTGTTCCTCTTTTTCATCCAACTCGATGATGACCTAATTGACCGCTTCTAACTTGATTACCAAGGCCCTAGTCCATATATGCGACAAGTCTATAGAAGGAGTCCAAAAATCATTCTTTTTGATCAAATCTTGAGGGAAAGTGCTTATCATTTCACTCCTCTCGGATCTAGAGGATCTTAGTAGTCCCTTTCTTTCTCCAAGTCTTCTTTGAGTGCCCATGTTTTGTTTGTTGTTGCACACATGTAAGCGAAGATTTTGACTACCTCTTGGAGCACTAACTTTTCTTTTTCTAAAATTGATTCGATACATTCATTATTAGATCAACCCTACATTGTGAGATCATGCATCCTCTTGATAGATTCTAGATCAAAGTTATTGATGGGTGCAACTTCTTCAATGGGAATTGTCGTGGCATTTGGGTAAACTAGATGTTGCACATAGACGACAAAATTTTCACCTGTTCCTTTAGCTCATCAATATTCTTCTTATATTCTTTATTCCTTGCCACCATGCAAGTAGAAGACTACTAATACATGTGCAAATATCCTTCATGAGTAGTTAGCCCTAGTTGAATTGTGCTCATCTCATAATCGATCGGTGTCATCTCATCCACTTTGCTTAATCACCTTTGGTCGAGCTACTTTAATATATTGATTACCTATTTCTCCATTGTAGAACTACCAGGCCATGTGCACGAACTTCCTTTTCTTCCCTTATCTAATGAGGAAATTGTTGATAAATCAAGGGTTGTCACTTGTTGAACAGTCTGCAGTATAAGGTGCTATTTTTTCAACATCCATAGGAACATTTCATCATACTTAGGCTCTATGACATGTGCATCAATCATTCCCTTCTCTAGAAGAGGAGGCATATCTTAAATAAGGGAGGTATTAATGTGTTGTCTCCTAAAAACTGCTCTACATTTTCATATCTAAATTCAATTTTTTTGAGATCATGCCCTTTTTTGGTGTTTAAGCCAAGTTAGAGATTCAAGAAATTAGTAAAAGTCGTGCCCTAGTGCTATTTAAATCTTTATTTTGCTTGTTTTGAGAAATTCTCCATCTCTGGTTTGTGCACAAAAATCCTCTTTATATTCTCTTGTGTGATCGAAATTGTTCACTTGTTATATGGCTTGGGTCGTCAATCATTGTTTTGCCTCCATGCCTGCGGTTCATGAAGGAAATTCAAAATTTGGACTCGGAATGATGAATTTTTCTTCCTCTGCGTATTTTCCACATTCAAGATGATGGGCATCTTTTTCCCACAAATTTTGACCCCAATGAATGCGGTATGTGGTCAAATCCTATTGGATGGGGAGGGACGAGATTTTTAGTGAACTTAACACTTTTGGTCACTTTTGGTAAAAATGGTAAATTCACCCCGCAGCTCCGATCAGGCTTTAAAAGGAAAAATTCAAATTTTGAGCCCGCAGGGAGAAAGTCCAAGTTGAAGCCCGCAAAGAAAAGTCAAAGGTGAAACTTGTTGTTGAAAAGTCAAAAAGGATGAGTGGGCCATCAGGGAACTTTTGGAAATTTGACCAAATTCCCAAAAGTGAAATAAAATTTCTAAAATGCTCCATGGCTCCACCAATGTCTCGGGTCCGCCATTGAAAAGTCAAATCGAGCGTAATGTGGTAGAGGAAATTGAATTTTTGAGCCTTTTTTCGAAAAAGGTTAAAATGTTTAGAAAATATCCGCGCGCCCCTCTCTAAAAAGAATGTGCCACATGTCCTAGTCAAATCGGAGCAGCGGGCTGATAGAGGAAATTGAGTTTTTGAGCCTTTTTCCGAAAAGGTTAAAATGTTTAGAAAAGAGTCGTGCCTCCATCTCTAACCAAAACGTGCCACGTGTCCTAGTCAAATCGGAGCGTCGTGTTTGTAAGGCATAGAAAATTGAGTTTTTCAGCCTTTTCCAAAAAAGGTTAAAATGTTGAGAAAAGGGCCGCAATCTAATTTCCAATAAGAACGTGCAGTGTCTAAGTTGAAAATTCAAAGTGGGCCTACGGGCCAATTTGTTCCAAATTTCCAAATCTCACGAAAAATCACAAAATGTGAAAGGGTTCACCCGTAACCAATTCAATCCCTTCCTATTATGTGGACATCCCAATTTAAGATTTAGAGGAGCAAATCAAATGGTCTCGTATTTAAAATGGCAAATCGAATGTAACGGTTGCTTTCAAGATCCGGTTTTAACCCGCCATGAGAATTTTCTCCATAACAGAAGAATTTGAAAAGGTGTTGAGGATTTGTGAAGTTGTAACGGTTTCTTGCAAAGAATATAATGGCTTCTCAACATCATTCAAAGGGCTAGTGATTGATTTTAAAAAGACCAGAGTGCTCTGTACCTGGAAAAGATAGAAAATGCCATTCTTCTTCTATTTTCTCTTCTTCCTCGAATTTCTTCCATTCTCAAGCTATGTACAAACTCTGCTCAAGCTTCAATAATAAAAGAAGGAATTTTTTCCTCTTTGATTGAGGAATTAATTGGTACTTTGCGACCAATGAGTTTCATTCGGTCTTGTAGCTTCTCCTACGGATTTGTTTTTCTTCTGATTATAAATGCATGTAAATGAAATTTCTAATTAATGTGTGTGGGCATCTGATATTCTACTCACAACATTAGTTTCTCCTACCTCCATTCTCACTCCCTTTCCCCTTCTCAGACAAAGTTCTTCTCTAGTGAGAAATTGCTAGCTTTGCCACAGGGTCAGCGGAGTGCCCTTGTTGGATCTCTCTCGTCGAAAGGCCACCATTGAAATCCACTTTTCACGCATGCACATACGGAAGCTACACTGTTCAAGTAGAGGGACTTAGATTCCCATTGCGTTGGATTGAAACCCACCAATTTGTCCACAAGACAAATTTTATCACCAACATAATGTCAATAAGAGGTGAGGCCTTCTATGGTGGTTTGTAGACCGGATCTTGAACCGTGTGTGTTCTCCTCTCACTTATGCTTCTACCACTAGATATTCTTCTTACATACGTGAAAAGATATTCCTCTTGCATTGTTGAAATTAAGCCTTTATCCCCTTAGCTCTCTTCGGTGACTTTCGAGGAGAAGAAGTCTCCAATTCTATGTATCTTCATTTAGAAATTGCTCCAGAATTCCTTGAACTTGAAGTAAATTCCATGAATTTTGACGATGAATGCCGAGAGGATTTTTTTTTACTTGTGGGGATACCTCATGATTGGATGATCATGGCTCTCTTTCTATATAACTAATCCCTCGTTCTCAGGACTACCTTCTTAGTTTGTTCCTTCATCTCCCTTGATTTGCGAACATGTCAATTGACTTGAGGAAATGGAGAAACCTTGACCACCACATACTCAGGATCATACATTTCTGTCCCATCATCCCGCAAAATATTTTCACACTAGGAGAACTTGAATTTCTACATCTCATCGATTGTCATCATCATATGATCCTTTTCCCATAATTCAACTTCATCAACACAATTGGCCCAATAGTCCTCGATGTGCAAATCATGGTGCAATTACGGAATGTGGAAAGATTCGGATCATCTCAAATGTTGAAATTAGGCATGATAGTGTAGGAATGCATAGTCAAATGTGTGAAGGCAACCTCCATATGAGATGCATCATTTACATTCTTACATGTGAATACCCTAAGAGAGATGGGAAATGAAATCAACTTCTTTTTCTTGCTCCCGAGCCTATTGTTTACTTGTATGATCTACCTGTAGAGCTCAAATAGTAAAATTTTGTCACTAAGGTATTTGGGCAACCTTATCGGAGCTTGGTCGAAGTCGGAAACTCCTATGTAGGAGAAATTAAATAATTATATGAAATAAGAGCCATATTTCTTGATTAAGGATGTCACTTGTGGTGACATCGTTACCTCCAAATCACCCTCCAATTTTGGACTACATACATCAAAATGCCTCATTCTCACAGTGAAGTGCATGTGAATTTCCTCCATTACCAACTATGTGAGTTTCTCAAATATGGGCACCTTGGCAATAATGTTTTATGTTAGGGAAAATTTGTTGAATGATCTTGAGCTAGTATTTGTGAAATAAAAGTATAAGTAATACACAATAAAATAGCTCATTGAATAGACAAAGTGGAATACTTAGCAGAAGGCACACAAGAGGTTCACATGAGAGAACAAGGCGCAATCAAAGGCATGAAAGGATAGGGGAGAACATGCACGCGGAATATAAGGGAAGATTTGGGACTTAGCCATTTTCACATGTATGGGCTATTTTTGGAGATAGCATGCAAAGCACATAAATCAGAAAAGACTTGTGCGATACGCATCAACTATTTTTGGAAGAGCGGATATGGAGCGCTTTGCATGGATGTGGGCTAAAGATAGAATTATTACTGACAGTTAACTAGGAGAGATCTATTGTTAGCACACTTGCATGTGTGGTAATTGTAAAGGCGCATGGCTATTTCCAGCATGTGACCTATTTTTGGAGTTATGCAAGCGGTGAAGGAAAGTCCTCACCCTTATAAATATGTAATGAACTATGTAGTATAGTAGAGGTGTGTGAGAACTGAAGTATTGTGAAGTTATGTTGCCAAATCTAATGTGCGCATAAGCTATGGTATTATCTATTGTAATAAGCTTTTGTGTATTTATCATGTTTAATATAATGGAGTGTATTGGCTGAATCAGTGTTAATCCTGAGTATAATTGGTTCTTGCATGTTTTGATTTCATCATGGTTATCATTTAAGTTTGTTATTCTTTAGATATAGATCTGAACATGCACTGTAGAATGATGTATTAATTATGGATCTAAATGCATTAAGTCTTCATCATGCTAACATCCTATAATAACAACCCTAAAGAGGGCCTGGTACCTTTGTGCACTTCAGGTGAGCGCTTAGTCTAGGTTGAGTGATGTGCCAACGCCTGGGCTTTTACTAGTAAATTCTAGGCTACATCATTGGTTCCGTTGCCGGGACCTCTTTTTGATTATTTTTAGGATGGCTCGTGATGAAGATATATCGATTGACCCTAGCAAGTGTTGAGGAGTATATAAAAACCTAGAAGGAATTATTTTCCACTCCTAACATAATTTGTATGATAGTTTGTATGAAAGCTTATTTTCTATTTTTTCGGTAGAGATGTACGAGTGGTCAATTGCTTATGCGTCTAAAAGGAATTGGAGCTATTGCACGCTTGTTTGGATGTAGGAAGAATTTCATGCCCTCTATGATGTTGATATGATTTGGACATGCATTGTAGATACTTGGTTTAGTGGTGTTACGAACAACTATATTCTAGAGTACTCAATTTCCATTTATTCTTGCCCAACGGTAGCGAAATTCCAATTTTACAATATCCCGGGAACTTACCTATAAGGAATTCCACCGGAAATCAAAATCTTGATGGTAACCCTAAAATTGGAGAAAATTGATGGCTAACTAAACCCCACCATGCGTGGGGATGGGAACAAGTTTGGTGGAAGATGGTTGACCTAGCGGCGAGAGGCAGAGAGAAGAAAGGTGGCTTAAGTACAATGAGGTGCTTGAGAGGGAGATAGAGAAGCAATGTGACAATGCGGAGCGAGATGACATTGAGGAGATAGATGGATCTTGAAGGATTTGAAGTTCACGTAGAAGATGTGGACCTCAAGCATCAAGAATTCCCCATTTGGGAAGCATGAAAGAGAACCCCCTCTTCCTCACATAGAAGCGCACTAGCGAGAGATGACCTAGGCGGCGGGCATGCATCCGAGTCTACACAGGTAACCTTGCCCTTGCGCATTTAAAAGCACATTTATGGTAGTGCAAACGTCTTTTTTATTGTTTGGGGTACCTTATCAAGTGTATCTTCCACACAAAATTCGAAGCACTGAGAATTTTAGACTCTCTTCGAGGATTAGTAACACTTCACAGGACCATAGGGGTGTAATTAATTACTACTAGTGGGGAACAAGGAAGTACATCTTACATTACGACTGCGGATATAGGTTCAAGATCATGAGGTATAGGTGGTTCTAGTTTTGGTGGATCTGGGAGGCGGAGGAAACACAGGGGAGATTACGGATCACATGGGCAAGGTCCGCACCAACCCCAAAATATTTACATGGAGATGTATCTTCACCTTCCAGAGTATAAGGGCATAGAATATGTTGCTTGAACACGTGCACTTGTGTAAAATAATGTGGCATGTAAAAGGAATCATGGATTCTGGCGTAGGGAAAGTCAATTTGATACTAGGTTACAAGGGCGCACACACAGTTGGTACAAAATTTTTGACCCTGATTAGACTTGTGTAGACTATGTAGCTTTAAAATATGCTTTCCTTAAAGAGTTTCACATCCCTAAGTTTGAGAAGAAGAGTATAAGTGTGCTCAAGAATATTAAGCAAGGAACTACTTGAGAGTGTCAGAGAGTATGATGCTCATTTCAAAACATTGTTATCTAAGATTTCTTATGATATTCATGCAATCCAGCATGTGTAATGGTTTGTTAGAGGTCTGATTACACCTTTTAGAAGGGTGTTATCACATAAGACATACATTGATCCATGTGAAGCACTTGAAGAATCCTTACATGCTAAGGTAGTTGGTAGTATAAGAGTGGGGTGAGTTCATTTTTAGAAGCATAGATCACAGTTATGGCGAAGCACGATTGGAGAAGCTATCGGTAAATTCAACACATGAGACACGCACAGGGATTTGGTGCATGGATTGTGAAGTGGAAGGTCACATAAAGGATAGTTTTCCCCACAGATCAGTGCACTCATTGTTTCTAGACTATGAGATATTCCATTTAAACCATGATGTTAGCCGCTGCCCATTATTACAACGTGTGATAAGGAAGAATGTCTCATGCTACTATAAAATATATAGGTCCACAACTCATGATATGGAACACTGCTAATCGATTGGTCATATCCATGATGCTATAGATATTGGTTTACGACAGACATGAGTTTCACATAACTCTAAAGGAAAGAACGAGCATCATGATTTCGGATCACAATCAAGCGCGTTATGATCGGATTGGAGGGTGTTTAGAAGGAGGACATGGAAAAGGCCAAGGGAACCATGGTGGATTCGAAGGATGAGGTCATGGTGGTGGACAAGGTGAGTTCCCTCATGGAACATGTTATACATGTGGATCTCCTAACCACTATATGCATGAATGTCCTCAGAATATTACATGTTCTTTATGTGGAAAGAATCATAGTTATGAGGAATGCCCAGACTTGTATGAGCATCTTAGCAAGTAGCATAAATAAGAAAATAAAGGCACATGGATGGTTAGGATACAACATGTTGTGGAAAATAAGTGGATGCCCAAGTTGGAACCAGAATCCGAGGCATTGCAAGTAAAGATCACTACCTGTGCTAAAGCGGTGCGGCCAAAGAAGCATTGTAGCAGAAGCCTACCATCACTAAGGAGGAGGTTCTATATGCACGTGCGAGATCCTACCCATCGAAGGAGGTTTATCGGGAAACCATGGAGGTACTCAAACATCTTCAGGGTGAAATACAATATTTAAAGGAGCAATCATGGAAGATGGTGCAAAAGAAAGCATCAAATACGGTCTAATCTGAGATGGATGACTTGAAAGAAGTGTACAAAATGTTGCACCAGGAGAACATCATTCCACTATTAGGGATTCGGTTAAAGGGAAACACTCTGCGCACAAGTATTGAGACTGGACGACAGATCCCACATGCTAATCTTCCCCCTCGTAGCCTAAAATATGACAAGGAAATCACTTTGAATGTTGTTGTGGATGGGTGGTTTTTGAGTAATATATTGATTGATACATGCACGAAAGTCAATGTTCTTACTTTAGATGCATGGGTGCAAATGGGGAGACCTCCATTATAGCCATCTTCTAATGTATTGTTCATGGCTAACTAGACTAAGGCCACTCCCATCGAGTTTTAAAAGATGCATCCATTACCATACGAGGAGCCGAGTTCACTTTGGATATTTTGAGGTTTTAGTCTTTGTGAGCCGATAGCTTCCTAGCTCTCTTGGGAAGTCCTTAGTGCTATGCAAATAATGTTGATCTTTGGTTAAACAAGGGTTATATCAGCTTTGAAAGCAAGGAGGAAAGGGTTATCATCCCATTAATAGATGGAAAATATGCGCCCCATGTTGAGTCCCTGAGTGAGGAAGACCTGAATAGGATTTATGTACTCCCCGTCTAGGACCCAAAGGTGCATGAGCCATCTAAAGAAGGAATCCTTCAGTGGGAGGATGTATAGTCTATTAGTGATAATATAAGTGTTGCTTGTGATAATTGGGCTCATAGTACTTATGAGTTGGTAGGGCATGAAGTAAAGAGTATATTTGCTAGGGATAGTAGACCACGTTATATTAGGAGAATAGGTAACAACTCAGTACCTCGTTACACCAGAGAAGGAGACCCTATGGTGTTCCTATGTGCCATGGAGGAACAATGGATAGACCAATTGGAGAGAAGGAATATGCTAGCATATACCCTACGTGAGACAGCAATGTGCTGGTGGGTGGACCACAAGGATAATCTTGTAGGATGGAATGAAATTAGGACTGCTCTTGCCATTAGGTTCTTCAGGAGCAATGCACCTACTCAAATCTACACTTATCATGGTGATCAACCTATTCAGCAGTGTGAGATACTCTAGACAAAGGGGCAGGAAGCTTTACCACCTTCACTTTGGGTGCACAATTTTTATTCCACTTTACAAGGTTGCACATGTGCTTGGTATGTATATGCAGAACTCTATAGAGAGACTGGAAATTGACAGGATTTAATTGTAGGAATGACCCAGACATTTGACTTCTTCTCTACTAAACCTCTAGTAGAAGAAGCATTAAAGGTTATAAAGTGCTTAACTATGGGGGATAGTGCCAAGGCACCGAAAGGAATGTAATCCTTAGAGAAGAAACATCTTCTTATACGCATGGTACCCTATATGTTGATTAATGGTGACCTATACAAGTTAGGACAGGGATGAAGTATTGTGTCACCGTGTATGAGAACATGACCGCACGAGATATAATGGAGGAATCTCATGGTGGTATTGCGAGGGACACTATGCATGTGATGCTTCTTGCACGTAAGATTCTACTCGTCATATTATGGTGGGAGAACTTTGTATAAATATTGTAAGGCATATTGTAAAACTTCCGATCATTGTCGGTGCCTTAGGAAACTAGGTCAACGAGATGAAATTCCTTTAAGACCTATTACTAGTGTAGAACTGTTTGAGAAATGGGATATTGATTTTGTGGGTCCTATTTCACCATCCACGCATAGGACTGGATCGTGTTATATCATCACTAGCATAGACTATCGACAAGGAGGCGTAAAGCGGTGCTACAAATAATTATACAATGGATACAACAACCACATTTATGTGGGAAAATATTATTACAAGGTATGGATGTCTTTTGAGTTTGACCAAAGTGATAGGGGCACACATTTTCGAATGAGAAGATCATAATTTTATTGGATGAATTCGTGATTGCACGCCATAAGACTCGCACCATATCATCCTCTGGCAAATGGGATTTGTTGAAGCTTTTCAACAAGATTTTGAGCAGAACATTGACAAAAATTTGTGATGTTGGAAGGAAGGATTGAGATGATAAAGTTTCTATAGTACTTTGGGCGTATAGAACAACATACAAGCGGCTAAAAAAGGCCACAAATTTTCACTTTGTGTTTGGTGCAGAAGCAGTTCTTCCTATGAAATTCATGTTACCTTCTTTGTGTATTGCACGTGCTGGAATTCTAGCTGATGAGTAAGCGTTAGAAGAATGGATTGACAAGTTGATTAATTTCGATGAGCGATGAGAAATAATACGCTGGAGTTAAAAGAAAGACAAAACAAGGTAGAAAACATGGCATGATAGGCACATTAGGGAAAAAAATCTTGAGATAGGATAGATGGTGGTTCTCTACGATTCTAAGTTTTTGCGCCATCCAGGAAATCTCAAAGTACATTGGTTAGGGCCATATGTTATCACTCACATACTTGAAACATGAGCTTGTTAGTTAGAAACAATTGATGGAATACAGTTACCTGGTTACTTCAATGGGAGTAGGATGAAGCCCTACTATAAATAAGTCTTCTTGGTGTTTGTAATAAGGCAATGTTGCCATTTAGATTAGGTTTTCAATTATGTATTCCCTTAATGTATTTCCTTCTTCATCACTATGCTTTGTCAATTTAGTTTTTTTTGAAATAAGCGCATTTGCGCACCAGAAGCTAATTACCATTCGCAGTATTTTTATGCGTAGAGGAATGCACATACTATTTGTGTGGGGTGGTTATTGAGAAATGGGTACACATAAAGGAACAAAACTACTACAGGTGTTATTCAAAGTTTGAAGAGTTGGTGAAAATAATATTACTTCCAAATGAGGACCATGGATGGAGATAAATGAAGGAACATTATAACGAGAGGTAAGCGGCGTCGTGGAGACTACGAAGAGAAGGCACAGTGATGAGGTACTTAGGCGCATAGAAGTGCGCTGAAGATAAGCTTGCTGTAGCCAGAAGGTAGCGAGGTGCAATAAAGGTTATGATTGAGTCGCGAAGATGTACCATGCGGAAAATTGTCAAAAGGGTCAATTAATGAGGAATGTTGGTAGGTGAAGGAGTAATAAATGCACCAAATTTTTGAAAATCTATATAAGGGAGGGATACGAGTTCATTCTTACCATTGTAAATCATAAAAATTTGAAAGATCTAAGTATGACCAAGCTAAGCGAAGAGTGTTGAGGTGTGAAGAGTGTGAAACCAGATGTGAGAAGCATATTTGTGTGTAGGAGAAGCTTATGTCCCCATTGGTGAAGGGTTTGAGTGAAGCAGAGCATTTGAAAGAACTGGGGCACGTGTTTTTTCAACTAGGGCATGCGGATTTGAGCTAGGGTTTGAGGTTACATGTTGCAGAAGCTAGAAAACGAGCATTTGAGGAAAGAACGTTGCAATTTATAGATGACACCAAAGAAAGCACCTGTCGTGGGAGAAAAAGGGAAGAAGAAGGTGGAAGTAGAGGTTGAAATTTCTCCCGAGAGAAATTTTTCAGAAATGCAATACCCAGAAGGCATAATAGTGGGACAAGAATGGGACTCTCACGTCCGCAAATGCAAGATTAGTGACTACAACCATCGCACATCAAAGAACAAAAGGAATTAGACATGCTATTGAATACAAAGACAAACAAGTGCACAACCAAGGATATGTCGGTGTATGATGATGTGGGAGAGAAGCTACTAAAGTAGATTGGAGTTTACCAGTTATACGAGCTTCCCTATTTTGGCAAGTATGAACCTTTGTACCAGTGGTTGATGAGCAGGGTGCATGAGGATTTCTTCTACTTTTTCGGCATAGGGTAAGGATTATAGCCACTCTGATTTCCACTATGATAGGATTAAGGGGCACATGAGTAGACCTGAATGGTGACTTGACAGATAAAGCAACCATCTTGGAGATGTGGAAGGAGTTAGGATACACCAAAGGTCTATGTAGAATGGATATAGATAAATTGAAGAAGTATCCCATCGTACATACATTACACATTTGGTCACTAAGTTAAATGATCAAGAGAGGTGGTCCCAGTGAACACAATGTGGCTACACATTGCAAGGAAAATGTCACAAGGAACAATCTACAACATAGCAGGCTACATTATGGACACAATCATCGAGGAGGCACACACAAGTGAGAAAATTAATTTCAGTGTTGTCCTATTGTCCTTAGTATTTTTGGAGATTGGGGTGCCTAATGGGCCGAAGAATAAAATTTGGGAATACCCCATGCAGAACAAGTCTCTAGTAGAAAGGTTTGAAAAGTACTTGTGTGAAGGGTCAATGAGTGGGCCGTTTAAGAAAAGGGAGGAGATGTGGTATGACAGGATCCGCATGGCATTTAAAGAAGAGTGGCGCATCCCCAAGGATTTATCTTTGGTGGTGGGCAAGGTAGTCTAGTTTGTATTGTATCAACACTTTTGCATCACGTGGTTTGCAATGAAGGATGGTACTTGGAGCCCTTGGTGTAAGCTTTCATATGCCTTCACATCACATTACTTCTAGGCAGCAATTCATCGATTGAACAATGCACGATGCTTGAACATTGTTTTAGACAAGGTAGACTGCGACTACCACATGCTGTGTAAGACCTATGTCTATCCAAGGAAGACCGCCTACATAGAGAGGCTAATTTCAGACATGATAAGCATGAATCTCGTGAGTTTGTAAATTAGAGATAGTGGGGCCGTGTTTAGCTACCTTCAGCTCAAGCCCAAGTTGGAGGGAAACAAATATGTGGAGAACAAGTTTGCGCTCCCAAGGCCTCCTAAGGGAAAGCACACAGTGGAGAATATACCATCACCAAAGCCCACTGAAACTGTAGAAGTAGATTATGATGAGGAATATCGCGAAGACAATGGTGGCTTGGTGTATAGGGGATGAAGGCAACCCTCAAACAAGGTAGAATATGAGCACGAAAGTACTCCACCCCAGACACAAGAAGAAGAGGATGAAGAATTGGAGGTTGGAGAAGAACTTGAGGAACGCCGCTTCAAGAGGGTGTTCAAGAGAACAAGGACTCAAGGCTCTACTCCCTAGTCAGTGTGTAGATCACCATGACTCTCTCCACAGAAGGAGATAGCTGAGAAAAGAAGGAGAAAGTTGAAGTTGGACGAGGAGGTGGAAGAGTCTAAGGAGAGCGCACCTAAATCTCCTACACCACCAAAGGACGTGGAAGATACAAAGGATGAAGAAATGAAAGATGGATATTTGAAGAATGAAGGATAAGGAGTCAAGGAAGGAGAGACAGAGAAAGATAGTGCTCAAAAAATTGAAGATCTAACTCTAAATCTTGACGTGTCAATTCCTAAGGGAGAAGTAAAAGGAAAAGTGGAGATTTTATTGTCCCCGTCTTTAGGCTATGTTGAGGACACAAGAAAAATTGTTCGCACCCATTTTCGAGCACGGTGAGCCCTAAGGAGTTATATGGATGGGATTTGATGGATGAGGACATGGCCACCACATGCACAAGAAAGCAGCTATCCTAGTCTATGCACACACACATGGATGAGCCAGACTTCGACGTATGTGAAGAATCATGTGTGTCAAGGAGGTTGAAGAAGGCACCTCAGGCCAAACATATAACCATGAAGCCCACTGTTATGTTTGATGAGTAGGTAAGAAATTCCTTGGTGAAGGTATTTATAGAGATGGTGTGGAGGAACATAGAAAATTCTGCCACTATCAAGGTGTTGTGGGGGAAGAGATTAAGGCCAAGGATGTAGAGATCGTGCGCTTAAAACAAGAAAAGGACATGGAGTAGAAAAAGAATGGGGTTCTTATTGGCATGGCAGAGGAGATCGGGGATCATGTCCTCCAAGCAAGACCACACTTAGAGCCCAAGGTACCCAAATATTTTCCTTTGACTATGCAAAGATGTGCGTACTTTGGTTGATATGGTGCTTGAAGAGGGCCGATTAGGATGCCAACGCCAAAAGTCTCGGAATAGGAGGCGAAAGGGAAAAATCTGCAATGATTAGAAAAATTTCATCATATGAGGGGTTGCTTCAAACTCTATGGGAGGAGCTAAAGAAAGCGGATCAAGCATTGAATATTTGTATAGCTCTAGAAGTAGTCATCAGAATAAGGATGATGGTAGAGACAATGAAGTCCTAAAAGCTATGAAGGATGAAACATTAGGGTGCACGGAGAGACTGACAATGGTGAAGCAAAAGTGTGAGGCCCTTGTAGCATCTCAGGAGCCACACAAGAATAGGTTGGATGAACTAGGAAAACTTATAGCGCAGAAAATGGATCTCATTGGAAGGGAGAATGTTTGTAATGGCTAACATAATGTTAGTATTACAAAATGAGAAGGGAGAAATTACACAAGATGAGCTGGAGTCTATTGCAGTGAATATCCCAAAAAAGGCAGAGGTCGCTACTGAGTGAATGGTAGACCTTAGAGGTAGAAATAAAGGAAGAATATCCAGAACTCATTCTTCCAGTTGAAGCAGAGGGTGATGTAGAGTAAATAACTATTCTTTGTATAGAAATTATTTCACATTCTTTCCATTACTTTATTCTTTATTATTCAAGGAGTAGCCATTTTTGGGGTGGAAATGCAGTTTAGTGTGGGGTAATGTTGAGCAGACAAAGTGGAATACTTAGCAGAAGGCACACAAAAGGTTCATACGAGAGAACAGGGCGCAGTCAAAGGCGCGAAAGGATAGGGAGAACACACATGCGGAATATAAGGGCAGATTTGGGACTTAGCCATTTTCACATGTACAGGATATTTTTGGAGATAGTGTGCAGAGCACATAAACTAGGAAAAGACTTGCGTGACATGCATTGGCTATTTTTGGAAGAGTGGTTATGGAGCACTTTGCATGGATGCGGGCTAAAGACATAATTGTATTGATGTGATTAATTAAGAGAGATCTATTGTTAGCGCATTTGTATGTGTGGTTGTAATTATAAAGGTGTGTGGCTATTTCCAGCATGCGACCTATTTTTGGAGTTATGCAAGTGGTGAAGGGCAAGTCCCCACCCTTATAAATATGTAATGAACTATATAGTATAGTAGAGGTGTGTGAGAATTGAAGTACTATGAAGTTATGCTGCCAAATCTAATGTGCACTTAAGCTATTGAAATATCTATTGTAATGATTTTTGTGTTTTTATCAAGTTTAATATAATGGAGTGTATTGGATGAATCAGAGTATTAATCCTAAGTATAATTGGTTCTTGCATGTTTTGATTTCATCATGGTTATCATTTAAGTTTGTTATTCTTTAGATATAGATTTGAACATGCATTGTAGAATGATGTATTAATTATGGATCTGAATGCATTAAGTCTTCATCATGCTAACATCCTGCAACAATAACCCTAAAGAGGGGCCTAGTACCTTTGCGCGCTTTAGGTGAGCACTCGCCTAGGTGAGTGATGTGTCAAAGACACTAGGATTTTACTGGTAAATTCTAGGTTGCATCAAGCTCACATGTAAGGAAGCGGTCTAACAAAATAGAGGAGCCCAATGCAGAAAGGAAGAACAAAAAAGTAGAGAGATCAAACAATATATCAGAATTTTTCTTCAAATCTTGTGCTTCACAAGATGAAACAATCTACCAAAATGAGAAAATTCCCGTTCTCATATAGGAATCATAAAAGAAGATCAAAGATAAAATGTAGCTTGTTTTATAATGGATAGGTGCCCATTCTCACATCCTTCATAGAGTTATTGAAAAGAATAAGTTCAATATTGCTTGTATTACAATTATTAGAATTGGCATACGCCCATTCTCATACAAAACAAAATTTTATATCTTCCATTGAATGGTTAGGTATCCATTTCTATAGAGGTATTAAAATGTTTAAGTTCAATATTGCTTATATTGAATGGGCAAATGTCAATTGTCATATAGGAATCATATACCTAAAACATGGCTATGATATTGTTTAATATTTATATTTATTTTTACCATGGCATAGTGAGACCATTAATTTGTAAATAAATTGTTTACCACCTTTTATTAATTGAAGGTACTTGTTTGTCAAGCACGTCTTTGACCACCCATTGGAGGGAAATTGGAAAAATTAATGGCAATTAATTCATGCCACTTCGTGGCACTGTAGAGAGATTGATGGCGGTTAACATGCTTACATTCAATATTGCCTTTACAAACAAACTTCCCATTCTCACAACCCATTCTAAAAATGTTTACAATCATATAAATATATTGTATGATGAGAACTACATAAGCCTTGATCCCTCTTGAGGGTATGTAGTGCATCACTTGGCTCTGCCAGGGATAGTCCAACTAGTATAATATAATTATTAATAATGAAAAAAATAAAAATTGTATGTTTGTATGAGAATGGCCTTTTGCCCATTGTAAAGATTCTTTCACTAGTAATATTTTATATCTATAAGGGTTGTGAGAATGCACAAATTCCCATTTTAAAATAAAGTAAGGTTGTGAGAATGCACATATTTTCATTCTAAAATAAAGTAAATTGTGTCTTTATTATCCTTCTATGATTCTTATATGAGAATGGGCATATGCCTCTTCTAAACATCTAGTCTTATTCTACGTTTCCTATATGAGACTCGGGCTTCTACTCATTACAACCATTTTTATAATAGAATTTTTTTATCATTTTCATATATTAAGAAACATCTTCTTCCTTCGTATTTTCTATATGACAAAGGACATACTCCCATTCTATACAAAATACAAATATAACATCTATTCAATACAAAAAATAAATGTAACGTATTTTCAATACCAAATGCAAATGTAACATCTATTCAATTGGATTGCTACATGATGGACACCCAAAACCATCAACAACATTACTTCATTATTATAATTTTTTTATCTCATATTCACTCATACTATATTGCTACTTGAATAACCTAGGTCTTACATTATTATCAAATTTTCACTTATATTGCAACTTAAAGGACACCCATAAGACTCAACAACACTACTTCAATATTATCATTTTATAAGAGTTTGACTTTGTGCATAAGAATGTAGTTTCTAAATTATAATTTTCATATAAATTTCTTATTCCACAGTTTTTTCTTCCTTGCCAATAACATCCCTCATATCATCCTTCACCATCTCATCCTCCTCTGAGCTACTAAGGTAAAGCTTAAGCCTGTGCTTTTTCTTCCCTTCTCTAGTTGATCTAGCCTCCTCTGAATATCCATAACCATATTTTTAAGCCCAGTAGTTCCTCTCTGATGGAATTTTGATAAGTAAAAATTTTCTTCGAGGCCTCAATATACTTCATAAAAGTACATACCATGGCTACCCTAGACTCATCGAGGGAATCAACATTATTTTCCAGCTGCAGAACCCTGAGGGAAATTTTTTCCAATTCCATACTCCAATCAAAATCCAATTTTTTTTTTTGTAAGGTTCCCCTTTGATATCAGACATAGAAACATCGGCCAAAATATCAATACCCTTCATCTTCCTCAATTTATTCATTCATTCAACCAGAGTACAAAATTCATCTAGGTCCTCTAAAGCCTCCCTCTCCATATTACCAATAACATCTACAAGTGTTTATCGACGACATAAAAGACTCTTTTATGTCATTTGAGCCCAAAGAGGAGGAATCCTCATAATCCTCCTGCTCCATATACTTCTCATCCTCAACATGCTTTACATCATCATTCAACAAACCCTAAACTTCTCATATTTGGTGAAATTTGTAGAACCCAAATAGAATAAGGCCATCATCAATCCCTGATGAAGAGGGATTTTCAACTTTCCTTTTTGGAAATTCTCGATTGATTTGTGCAAGGAACAACTGAGAAAGAATGTGAAATTATTGTTAGGAAATTATTATGTGGTGCTCACATAATTGTTATATAGTTATAACAATGTACTTTTTATTATGCTTCATGTGACTATTATGGGGTATTCGTTCCTACTTACTAGGAGGTTATTTTGTTACCTCCTCGGCTATATAATAGCCTATCTATTGTACGTTGTAGATATTGGAGCATATTGAATATCATACCCTATGATTGTGTGATCAATTTTCTTCATATGGCATCAAAGTTGGTCACTTTGTTTGTGGTGTTCAATTTTATGTTGTCGCTCTAAATTATTGTACATTGAAGATTTGAGAGTCTTGTGATGCATGTGCAACCCTTTGTAACCAATCTTTGACTTTCTTCCTATCTGCAGTTGCCAACAATCCTTTCTATCAAAGGATTCGTGTCACATGGATCAATGCAAGGGTTTTGCGTGAGTAAGGTTGTTTTGTAATTCTGCTCTTCTCCTAGTCACGCTTATGTGGATACTATGGATCTAACTTATTGGATGTTGTAGCATTTGAGATCCATAAAGGAAGTATTATACACTTAATTAGAACATAGCTCATAGAAAATCCAATGATTGACTATTTCCATCGTCGTTTATGACGTGAGTTGTTTTGTACCTTCAATACTTTGTTTTGAGTAAGTCAAAAATCAAACCTAATCATTGGATATTCATCTAAAATTTCAACTTCTCAATCTGCTCCCTATCACAACTCGTCCATTCCATTGGCACCGGTTGTGAAACATACATGAGATCTATTTGAGCATAAATGAGAGAGACGCCATTAAAACATTCCACGCAGGTTGCATCCTAATATTGCTTTGTATTTTTTATATGTTAAGCTGTGCAAATTTGATATTACGTGGATTCATATTTGAAAATCCATATCAGACCTCCATGTTTTTCAATGTGATCAAAGATTATAAAAAATGTCTTAAACTATAGCAGAGATATGCGGATCGAGATAGGGATAAGTTCTTATTATTTATGAGTAGTCATGAATTCCATTCACCAAAGGCGTATTAAACATTTGGTTATACTATCATGTGGTCTGTAGATTCGGGCATGGGAGATGATTAAAAAGTTTGTGTTATCACATAATAGATGCAGTTTGTAGTTCTATAAACTTGGCATTGTATAATGTTTTTACGTTGACGCCATAGGTATAGATTCGTTGTTTTCTATTTCATTTATGTTTATTGTTTATTTTTATGGGAATTACTTAGTCTCTCTTATATTTTCATTCTCAATGTGTTAGGAAATATTGGCATATGTATTGTATAGTCTAGTAAATGTTGTCTTAAACATATATTTTATTAAAAAATTATAAATATATTGTTGAAGTTGGGTCATTACTATATTTTGTAGTCATTTATAGAGCCCTTGTTTAAAAGTAGTTATGAATTTTTGTCATTGAGTTACGTCAATGTGTATTGTAAGTTGAAAATTCAAGGTCAAAATCAAGTTAATAGTCAAGTTTCAAAAGAGTCGGTTGATTACATTGTCATATAGGTGATTTTAGGATCTTTTAATAGTCATTGTAAAAATAATGTGTCATCAAAGTCATCATCTCATTGTTAAGAGTCAAATTAGTCTTGTGGAGTCAAAAGTTGTGAAAATAAAAAAATTGCCTTATGGACACATTTTTGGTGTTACCCAATGTCCTGGCAACCATTGAGCCCCATGATCACGTCTAGCTAGACTAACAACATGACACTGGAGGATGGAGGCATCGGAGGATGGAGGTCAATCAATGACCTCTCGTCATTCTCCAACGATAAGGCCACATATCAGTTGTGGGTGGCATTTTTGTGGTGTGTTACGTTGTGCAGTGTTCCTATTTTCAATAAGTGGAAATTTCACATTGAGGGGGAAAACATGATCCAATGTTCCATTTCCAATTTTTAGTTTATGTGTATGAGTAGCAGAATTTTTTAAAAATCCTATGTTATTCCTTGAAGTGAGATAGTGATGAGAGCCGATGATACTACTGCAACATCATGATATTGTGGTTGTTAGTTATCCACTAGAAAAACTATCTAGAGGTTGTTGGTATTGTCCTTAAAACCATCCAGATCATGAGTAGGCTATGTAGTGGCACATTGTAGTACAAGACAGGTTTTCCCCATGTTCTCACTAAGAGGAGGAATGTTAGGAAATTATTATAGTGCTCACATAATTGTTATATAGTTATAACAATATAGTTTGTTATTATGTTACCCATGACTATTCCGGGGTATACGTTCCTATTTACTAGGAGGTTGTTTTGTTATATCCTTGGCTATATAATAGCCTATCTATTATACATTGTAGATATTGGAGCATCCGAATATCATTCCCTGCTGTAACCGTGTGATATGTTTTCTTGAATTATAATGTATACCATGACGGATATGACTTAACATAGGGAAATGGTGGGCATAAACTACCTTTTACCTACCCTCCAAGGTGATAAATTGCATCAAGTGTAGGGTGATTTCATTGAAAGGATCAAGTAAATAATCTCTCTCAACACTTGCACAGTGATGTCTTAGTTTCACTTTGTTAGGTAAAGCTTAGTTTAGCTAGGTTAATTATGCATTTACCTTAGTTAATTATTAATTAGTGGTAAGTTGTTATTAACCATTTATTGTTTGTAATTGGGAATAGTATTCCCATACAAGTCTTTTGTCTCTATTGTATTTGTTATATGGTTATATTGTTTAAAACCATATATTTACAATTATATGTGCATGGTATTGTATATTGTTGCACTATTTCAACATCCCATTTTTGTCTGCACATGGTTGTTCAATTCCTATAAGAATTGTAGTACAGTTATTGTAAGTTTGATTTGACTAATTATCAATAAATTAATGAGGCTTTTGTCCCTCTTCTAAAATTACATTTGGTACCAGAGCTGGTTGATCTGGACCTATGAGCAAAGAAGGTTGGAGAGAGAGATAGAGTAGACAATATTGAGGAGCTTGGAGAAACATTTGCAGCAATTGAGAGCCTGTGCGGCCTCATGTAGCTTCCCACCCCATCCTGCCTCCCTATAACCTCTGTTTGATCTCTAAGTAAACAAAAGCAATTGTATTTTCCTTGGTGCCCTCTGCACCAGGAAAATTTTCTTCATGGAAGCTAATCATATTTACAAAGTAATAATAAAAAAATTTCCCCATTAGGGGTTTTGTCACTAAATTTGGTGACAGTGTTAGCTTTAACTAATACTCAAAAGTGTAGCACCACATTTGGAGGTGTCTCCACCCACTGAGCTACCTTTCTCATTATAAAGGTGAGCTACTTTGTTTCCCATGGATCGAGTCAAGATACATTTGTTAGAAGTGAGATAGCCCTAGATCTAGTTGCATTTGGTTTATTTAGCGAGTTTCCAAGCATCTCGGGCCTGAGATTTTTACATTCCACCGACCAAGTCTTTGCAAACATATCCATCCACACAGTGGACAACCCATTCCACTACACGGCCAAGTGCAAGTCATTCGAGAAAAACCATTTACTAATCCACAAATTCTGCAAAGTTCACAAATGGGCCATGTAAGTTGGTTGAAGCATTTCAAGGCCTCTATGAAGACCAGCCCCTCTGCGAAACCACCGCACACAATGAACTAATAAACAATCAAAATGATAACATTGAAAGCAAATCCATCAAACCAAATTGATCCAATAGCGGGAGAAGGAATTCATTATCATGCAACGGATTAGCAAAATCAATACACAACATGCTAAATCATTTCCAAATAAATACAACCAGCGTCGATATAAAAGAAAGGTAAAAGGAATAAAATAAATAAGGTGATTATCAAAGCAAAAAGTGGTGATAAAAAGTGAGATCCATTTTCTGCATCACAACATTCCACGATACACCTCCTCCCACCGGGGCCATGTGGATAATCTATTCACCACATCGGGTTTCAAAGGTTAGTCCTTTCTCGATGTAATTAAATATGCTTTGCTTCACTTAATACTCTAAGCGCTTAGAGCACTGAAGTGGTTAGTGGAAAGGTGCTAGGATTTGGAGGTTTGGGGTTCGACCCCCACCCCCAACATGTTTTTTAAATCATGAGTTAGTGACAGTTTATCCCAACCACCACAGTTAGAGGTCTTCTAAACTCGTCTAGTCATAACTAAATAAACTACTAAAAATAGCGGAGAAAAACCTTAAAATAGGGCCAAAATGTTTTTCTCCCATATCAATTTTTTATTATTTTGAGCACTTTTTTCCAAAGGAGAGGTATTTGAAAAGCGCATTTTGAGCCATTGTTTTATGTTTTTTTACTTAGAGAGTCATATTGAGCTCCTGGAGGACACCAAGGCCCCAAAAACACAAAAACAAATTGCCCGTCATTAAATTTTTTCATAATTTTGAATGTAATTGTATATTTCAGTGTATTGTACTAATTTAAAGGTTGTCATATTCAACCACGAGACCATTGAATCGATGTAAAGTGACAGAGATTTTTACTAAAAAAATAAAAGTTTGGTTCGAATCACTCACGAGATCTTTAAATCTCATTCACAACATTCGGTATAAACGGTTGCCTGCAGGAAGCGCTTATGGGTAAAGTTATCACAACTACTACTACTGCACTAATGCCTAATATAGCTACAAAAATTATGTCCGGCATTGACCTTTAAATCGATGGGGAGTAATAAGGAAGCGGTGCACATACTTTGAGCCCTCCTATCCACACGTGAACAGGTTGCTCGACTTAAATCCAGACTGAGAAATTATCCGAGTATATAGCAAAGTTACACGCACGTATGGGGATATTTCTTTGAGTCATTGTCAATAATCACACAAACCCCTTTGAGTACTATCTTGGTACCATGTATCGATTCTTTCACATATGTTAACACCTCTTTCATGTGTTCTTTGAGTATAGAGAAAGGGCGAGCTTCTTCCACGTATCGATCGGGTATATCAAACTGACGGTATATAGATTGGGAGATTGTATACCTAGAGTGATAAGAGCCTTACCCTTTGTCAGTTGATTATGTAAAATGGGCACCAACACTCCCAAGTTCTTTCTTCTAGATTCACAACTACTAAGAGGAAATAATTATGCAGCATGGAAGACAAAAATAAAGACACAACACAACAGAGACAGGTTTGATAGATCGATCGAAAGGCTAAGTGATAATCTTGTTTGCAATGAGTAATGATGTTCAAACCCACATTTAAGATGCCAAAACATCCAAAGAAGCATGGATAAGTTGAGCATAGTGTATGAGGCCAAATAATTTCATCCGAATTTGAAGAGTCGGTTACATACACCTGAAGTTAAAACAAAATGAAAAAATAGAAACTTTCTTGTGAAGAGTTGCAGAGTTGAGGGCTTCACTTCTAGCCCTAAGAGAGGAGATCACTAATGATGCTCTCATTCCCATAGTTCTGAGAGCACTCCCTTCTTCATTACGCATTTCCATGACAACACTCAACTTGTCATATCAGACAGTGAGTTTTGACAAGATGGTAAATCTACTGCAACAAGAGGAAGCCATGTACAATAAAGATGATGAAGAGGAGTAGACACTTTCTTCTCATCAAAAATGGAAAGAAAAAGGAAAAGGAAAACTTCGTTCCTATCAAAATTCCCAAAATCGAAACAAACATCAAGGGGATAAACAAAAGAAGAAGAAATGTCCTATTTGCAAAAGAGGACATGAGTTGAAAGATTGTTCGTATAATACTTATAAGAAATGTTCTCTTATCTCTCAAAAGTGCACCCTGTAGAGAGATGAATGCAAGTGTTCTAAGCTTGCTTTGGATCTCTCTCTTTCATAGATACAATGGAAACACCTCAGGTCTATGGGTATACCTATTGTTGAGGTGAGTCTCCGATATCAAGGCCGGTTCCTTTTTGATGTATCCTAAACTAATTTTTAGGGGTTTTGAGGGTAAAAAGATGACTTGTAAATGAATTGAAAACTAGGGTGATACACCAAACTTTTTGAGGTCTTTGATTGAGTACATGCACAATCAATTTGAGAATAGATTTTGGATGCACAAATTGATAGTTTTCAGATAGAATATTAAGGCAAAACGCTTTATGTATTGAGGAATGAATCACAACAATACAACAAGAAAAACATACACACTAATATTATGCAAAATTACTAAATTTACAGTAAAGTAAAATGGTTAATCGGGAATTTGACATTCCCAAGAATTAATAAGATATACAAAACACTTGCAAATAATTGGAAAGGTAGAAGTCAATTCTCCTCAAAGGGAAAAAGCTGAAAAATCTACTTGGCAAGACTCCTGTGTCCAAAATTCCTTCTTTGTGCTTTGCAATTGCACACAATATATAGCAAAATTATCCACCCATCCCATCCTAAAAATAGGATAAAAATTGTACTCGCCCATGCATGCTAATTTTACCCCTTTATTATGAATAAATAAGGGAATAAAAATAGACATGCTAATACAATGAGGCATTATTAGCCTTGATTACAAAAATACATCCTAGTCAAACTGCAGTTGACTGATCTATTTTTAACAAAGTAAGATGAATAATTTGGCTAATAATAACATTTGCTTGTTGTGTAAGTCTCCTCCAATGTGCATGCAATATTTGTCTTCTAGTGCTTGATGTGACACTTACAAATTGATCCATTTGTAATTATAAAATTAGCACTTTAATCCTACCCCCTACGGGTTTTGATGTTGGCATTTGTGTGTCTTCTTTGTATTCTATCTCCTAGTAATTCAGCTTTGATGTGACACTTGTCAATAATTGGTCCTTGTCTTTCTGCTCACATGCAAAAGATACATGCCTTTCTTTTAATTTATCTCCTTAAGAATGAGATTTTGGAAAATTTAAGGTATCTTCGAGGGGTTTAAGGTAATCATTCTCCTTTGGTTTTGAGTTTGACATACATTACATGGCATATATGTACCCCTTTAATGATAATACCTTAGCTAAGGTAGATTACAATCATAAGGCTTGGTTACTTTTTGATCATGTGGGTGTCGGCGTTTGAAAACTTATGGCATATAAGTTTAGACCTTAGAAGGTCAATGCAATAATACATTTGGCCACCTTTGATTTATATGGAAAAGGTTATAATCATCCAATTGATTATTGTTGTCAGTGTTTTATTTTTGAAAAGAACTAAGCCTTTGGAAATGATTTTTTTGTTGATTAACATGGGTTGGTCCCCTCTTTGCATGATGACTTGACCCTTCTTCTTTTATCGGTGGCATTTAACTCACCTTGGTTAGGGTTTTCTGTCATATGCAAACGATCTGTGCTTTTATGAACTTTGGTTGAGTTATTGGAAACTATGGTAAAATCGGTGGTCTTCGATATGCACCGTTGATCTTCTCGAGCATATGAATTTGTATTGATTATGGCTTTGTGCTTGATCCTCATCCGTTTGATCTCTTTCCTTTCTTAATCTCGAACCATTGATTTATAGCTTGGTAGTTGGCTCGGGTTTATCATCTGAACCTGTCTTATCATGTACTATGAAGCCTCATCTATCAATGCTTCTATGCATGGTGACTTGGGTTGCATTGGAATTAATGATCTGATCTTGTCCGTTGGTCATTGTACTGGTCTAATCTGAATCATTGATTTTGTAAACCCTGGTTGGCATTCTTGATTGTTGATTATTGTACCATCTTGATTTTCACCATAGATCATTAAATCTTGTTGAGTTGGGTTACTTCATGATCAGTTTGCAAAGTTTATTTGTAACCTAAAATTTATCTTTTGCATGCATGCTGTTTTAGAGGGTGAAGCCAAATTTTTCTCCAGGACGTCCATGAATGATGTTTTCAAGCTTGGTTCTTTGTATTTCAAAGCTCTGATACTTTTCTTAAGGTTTCTCCTTAGCTTCTCTATTATTTTTGCTCTGGTTTGAGCTCCATGGGATACTGAAGCTCAACAAGTTTATGCATCGAGAGCTCTCTGCCTCCTGCGAGATTTATGTTTTGTCTTCTTTGAAGTTTCTTTAGCTCGTGCCACCATTGATTTGTTCTTTGAGCTCGATGGTCTCTAAAAATTTTTCTTCTGTGAGGTTTGTCGATTCATTGAGTTCTGAAGACTTCATTTGCAGTTGAGTTGCACCATTTAAAGAGTTATGTGATTTTCTTTACGTCGGCCATTGATGGACAAGGTAAGCATAGTGTTTATAAGCATTGTGACTTTCTATCTTGGAATTTTGAAACTGGTTGCAGTGATGCTCAACTTATTTTCATTTTTCTTGTGTTTCGAGCATCTCAAGTTCAAATCTTATCACAGGTTGTCATTATTTTACTATAAATTCGATAGATCTTCTGGGGGTTTCACAAGTTCGACCCAAATGGTGAGTTTTGCATTCCATTCTTCGAGTTCTTGCAAAAATTTACCCAAATCTTTAATGGTTGTTAAAATCGAAGCTTTCTTCTCAGCAATATTTGGGACATTCGAGCTTTCTTCCTCCATTGATTGTATTTTGCCTATATTTCATCTATACCCATGACTGGGTTTTCTTATTTGGATTGACTCTTCTTGCAAGTATCCTAAAATAAAGAGGCTTTGAAACCGATAATAAGCTTGAATGTTCTCTAGTTCTTTTAGATTATCGCATATTTTTTATGGTCGTGTCTACCATTTTTGATGTTCTAAATCCCTATTTCCTTGTATTAAACCTTGTTGATTATCTAGAGGTAAGAAAACAATTTTATGTTCTGAAACTCTAAAACGTGCTTGAGAACTGTGCATTTGATCTGGTATTCATTTTTATCTTTTGCTGTGGCCCTTTTATAACCCTTGTGGTTCTGTTTGTATCTTCACACTATGTAAATGGAGTTTTCCTTTTGTGCTTTGAAGCTAGTATAGCGTTTTTTGCATCTCGATTTGTGTTGTACTCGGTGAAAGTTTCAACTACTATCCTGTGTCTATAACTTGATGTGATTGAGGAAAGGCTATGCACTCTATTTCTATTTTGGCTCAAAATGATTCGTTGTAAGTTTTGTATCTTTGTATATCGAGCTCAAGTTCATTTCTCGGTTGTTCAACTAAGGTTTCAAAACACTAAAACTTCAAAAGCTCAATATTGCACTTCTCAGGTCCTAGAAATATGTTAATATTGCATTTTCTGAGCTCTGCATTTTGATGAAGTTGTTATTTTGATCTTGAGACTTGACTGTAACCATGACTATACTTGATCTTCAAGAGCCTATTTTTGTTGATTTACAAACCTTGAAGATGTATCCTAAACTTATGATTTGATATTTGTGATTGACAAGAAATTCTGGAAATGTCACTTTAAGATGTAAGTGTAAATGATCTTGTAATCTAAAACCTGTATCCTCATCTGAAGCATTTGTAATTATTTGAAAGGATTACTATCATGCTAGCTATTCTCCATTCATTGATCATCCTCATGATTCTTGTCCTTAGAAACTAAAATAACTTCTTGGAAAGAAGTTACAATTTGTATTGATGATTTGAATGATAGTATTCGATACTTTGTGGATTTTAACTCAAACAAATTTCCTCTCAAACCTTATTGTGCACTTGTAAAAGAATGATTAACAATTTCATTATCTATTTCATAACTAATTTCACATTAGTGCATGGTAGTTCATGATCTTTGAATCTAAATATGTAGTTTTCTTTGCATTGATTTGGAATCGATACTTGAGCTTTTGACTTCTCTATCTTGAAGAGGCTTATGAATTTGATCATTTCATTATTTTACTTTATAGAATTATGAAGTAATGTTGTTGCAAACTGGTATCTGAAGTAATTTGTTCTTGTACTTCATACTTTGCTTCAACTTGTTATTTCTTGAAAAGTTATCCAAATCTCATTATAATCACAACTCCATTAATGCTTGATTGATGCTTATTACATAATTCATTTTGAGCTTTATCAGTCAAACTATATCTTTATGACTTGTAACTTGCAATCTGTACTTTGATAGATACTTTGCACTTGACTGTAATTTGATCAAACTCTGATATCTTTTTCTTGCATGGCTGTAACTTATATGATGATCCTTTTGAGCTGTTGTATTTTTCAATGGCACTTGCATTGATGAAAATGTATTCTTTTATTTCTGCAATATCATTCAAAAACACTTCATCTCCTGTACATGCACACTTCATAGAACAGTTAGAAAAATGAAGTCTTAAAGCCTCTCTTGCATCCTGTAATGATTCTCTTTTCCGTTTTGCTTCGAGAACAATATAATGAGATGTACTTGTTGGTTCTGCTTTATCATTTCATGTATCTTGCTCATTTTCTGTATTTTGATGAAAACTTTTCTCATTAGGAACTGCTACTATATCTTACTTCCTCACTTTTTTCATGTCTTGATACCTTTCTTTTGTAATCTTCCATCTGCACAAACCTTTTCCTAGGACAGCTCATAAATCATATCATGGAGACTCTTTCACTCGTGTTTCATTTACTTTATAATCCTTTTTGCAAAATATTTATGCTTTCTCATCTGCTAATTGTACCTGCACACTTAAAGAAATAGTTAGAAAACATCTAGGCTTTTTGGCCTCTCTTATTTCCATAGTTTTCTTCTTTTATCTTTCTTTTCTAAAATGATTATGGGAATCATATGTGTTAATGTAGAATACTGCTCTTATCAATTTTGTATCAATCTTTCTCTGTAACTTATACCTCCTGATGTCAAGAGATCCATTTGCACGAAATTAGATAGTACATGAATATGGATCAAAACCTTGATCTCATGACTGACATTATTCTTTTCTATTTTCTAGGTACAATGCCAATGTCGGATAGCGAGGATGAAGATGGAGTAAAGCTGGAGTTGGAAGTAGAGCCACAGAGACGAGAGAAACCCAAGGCATTGATGTTTTTTTTCATACTCCTTTACTTTTCTTTTCATGCACATGTACCTTTAACTTCAGTAGTTATGAATTACTTTGAGTTACATCCCACGGCTTGTGTGGGAAACATTGAAATTCCTTATGAATAAAACATTAAATTTTGGAACTAAGTTGTGTACTTCTTTCTGTATTTTAGTTTTATGTATGGATTGTATAACGAACTAAATAACTCAATAACATAGTTGGATGTATTTAATCATGAAGGAAAGAACTTTAAAATACATGTAACTTTAGTAATGAACTCTCAATTACTGTAATATGCAACTTTGTCTATTGTTCCAAAAATTAACACTCCACTTACTTTGTAATTTTGGTCTTCATCAAGCTAATACATATGTCCTTAGGGGATTTTGTGTTCTCTTGCTGAAGATAAACATGGAATTACATACTATGTGATTTGTTACATTTTGTAACAACACACATAGTTGTAAATTACATGTAATCATTAATTTAATGCAACGAAAGATATTAAACCAAATGAACCTCCCCTAGCTTAGGTCCATTTCAGCAATGCCATCCATCGTAACAAAGTTTTGAGTTTCCCATTTTTGCACAAGTGCAAAAATTGTCAATAGGTTCATCAAACAACTCTGGACCTTAAAATCAACAATCTTATAAGGGACGCTCTAACTACAATCAAGGGAAGAAAAAGGGGAATTGGAAAAGAAATTCCTATCGGTAAGAAGAACATTCGGATACTAAATACTACTTACACACTTCTCAATCAAATGAACCCTCCACGTCATCTAGTGATGTATGGTATGTTGATTCGGAGCCACTCGACACATGACCGCCACAATGACTAGTTTACCTCAATCGGGGACATGCCTTCGAAAAAACATGTTTTGTTAGGTGATGATTCTTCATACACAGTTCAGGGGATTGGGAACATTTTTCTACCCCTTGGTTCAAGCAACTCAAAATTTTTGGATGTACTTTATATCCTGGGTTAACTAATAATATGTTTTCGATCACTCAAATCCTAGATTAGAACTTGAAAATTGACTTTGATAATCATTCCGGCAAGAAAATGTGTTTAATTCGAGACAAATCATGAGGCTCGAAAATAGTTGTAAAAGCCTCCAATGTGGGATGCTTGTTCGGCACGATTTTGTCCATAGAGATGATCAAGGACTTGTGGCTAAGTACTCTACCTCTGCACAACGGTTGTGGCATTGGTGACTTGGTCATATCGGTTTCAAGTATCTTGAGACACATCATCGGTCAATATGGTAAAAGGATTACCAACTCTTCAAAAAGATAAAGATAAGTGTCCTCACTACCTAATAGGAAAACAACATAGAGATTCATTCCAGAAGAGTACTTATCAAGCTCATCGTAAGCTTGATGCAACTGAGTCATTCTGGATTTTAGTACTTCATGATTTGTGTTGATGATTATTCGATAAAAATGTGGATTTTTGTCTTCGCAAGAAAAGCTGAAGCTTTTGAAAACTTCAAGAAGTTCAAAGTGGTTTTTGAGAACAAAACTTGTCATCACATTAGAACTCTCTACTCGGATCAAGGGGGATGTTGTCATCCCCAAAATTCCCCTCTTTTTGAAGTCAAGTTTCAAAAATTTTAAGTCAATACCGTGGAGTATTGGATCACGTCAAGCCTGGTATTGTTTTCCGTTTTCTATTCCATGGAGAACAATTAGAAATTCGGGCATACAGGTGGAGTTTTTCCTCTTCTGTTTATTTCTTCCATAATTGGGAATGACGGGCATATCTTCCTATTAATTTTTTCCCCAGCATCCATGAGTAGTACGTGGATATCTCTGATTAGATACAGGCATAGCCATATTTCAAGCAATAATGGAATCCTCCACATGTCCAAACGATGCACTCTCCAAGGGCAGGGCCCAAGGGATAGTCCACAAATAAGTGCAGGCTTTCCACATGTCCAGGGTCCAAAATGAAGACAAAATAAGCCCAAATTGGCTAAGTATGGAAGGTTCAGCGGATGGCGCCACATGCTTCATCGGTGTAATTTCAAGGGTCAAAGCTAGGGCGGTTCTCAAACTTACGCCAATCCTCCATGTGTCCTAGGTTCAAAAAGGGGATAAAGCCAATTACTTAAATTGACTAAGTATGAGTGGGTTGGCGGAAGCCTCCACGTGCCTCAACAATGCAATTTTAGTAATGAAACCAAAGGGCCAATCTTCAAATGAGTGTCAGCTTGCCACATGGTTAAATTCAAATGAGGGATAAATTTATCCGTTGAAAATTCCAAGGCGGCGGAAGAAGCCACACGTCGCTGAGCGTAATTTCAAGAGGCGTATCCAAAGCGGAAACTCAAATGAGCGCCAGCTCTCCACGTGTCTAGAGGTCAACATAAGTCAAGTGGGAAGTAAGCTTGAATCGGCTAAGTATAAAAGAACCGGCAGAGCTCTCCACATGTCAACTGGTGAAACTTCAAAGGAAAAATCCAAAGGCAGGTTCCAAATGAGCGCCAGCTCTCCACGTGTCTAGGGTCAGATATACACCCATGCCAAACAAAAGGGAGAAAGTCAAATATTAAGCCCGAATAGAAAGTCAAGGCGGGGAAGCGGGCCATCGGGAGATTTGAGAATTTGAGCCTTGTTTTCATTAAAGGGGCTTAAAGTTAAAAAGTGACCCGACCCCACCCATGCCAAGGAAAAGTCAAATATTAAGCCCGCATCGAAGGTCAAAGTGGGGAGGCGGGCGGCGGAGCAATTTGTGTTTTTGAGCCCGCATTGAAAAAAAGGTAAAATTATAAAAGTGACCCACGACTCTGTCTCCACTCAAGTAAGGCCACATGTCAAGACCATATCAAAAGCAAGTGAAGCGAGACCAAAAATGTAAAAAATGCCAAATCTCTATAAAGTCACAAAATGCAAAAGGCATCCTCCACACCCACTCCAGTAAATTTCTCCCACGTGGATGACTCTAGTTTAAAGTTTCAAAGGCAAGATGAACAGTTCAAATTCAAAGTTACAAAACGAGTGTAACAACTACATTATGAAAAGTCTGGTTTTCTCGCCATTGGCGTTTCTTCACGAATCAAGAATTTGAACGGACGTGAATGATTGAAAATATTTTAAACCGTTTCTTTAACTAAAAAGAAGAAGTTGTAACCATTTCTTGCAAGATATTTAATGGCTTCTTCATGCCATTGTAAAGGGAGGGTGATTGATCTTGTAGACTCGAGAGTGCATTGTACCTGGAGAAAGCAAAGGAAATAGCCATTTTTCTTCTACTTCCCTCCACTCTCAAATTTCTTCTATTCCGACACCATGTACAACTTGTGTTTAAACAATCAATACAAGAAGAAGGAGTTTCTCACTTTCTTTGACTAAGGGGTTTCTTGATAATTTGTGATCAATGAATTCTATTTAGTCTTGTTATTTACAGAGTTGTTTCTTCTCACGAATGCATGTGTTGAAGTTTCTAACTAGTGCGTGCAGGAATCTAATTTTCTACCTACAACATTAGTTCTCCTACCTCTTTTCTCACTCCCTTTCCCACCTTCATAGCAAATTCCCACCTTGCAAATAACTACAAGCATTTACCGCATGGTCAGTGGTGTGCCCCTGTTGGATCGCCGGTTGAAAGGCCACCACATAAATCCATGATTTCTCGTGCATGCATACACGACAGCTTGCATCGGTTAAGTAGAGGGACTTAGATTCCCGAGTGTTGGTAAGGAATTCACAAATTTTCCACCCAAAAATTTCCTCGCCAACAGCTGATTTTGGTGCCCACCATGGGGCGATTTAGCAAGATTTGCACTGAATGTAACCGCAAAGTCAAAAATTCAAAATTTAAAAAGAGATTTTTTTGGAATTTAAATGGCTATATGAGCCACATGGATTCAAATCATGGCTATTCTAGGAAACCCTCCTATTGAAAGACCCGAATTTCTCTTCCACATCCAAGAAGACATTGCTTTAGATTTGAGGGAAGTTATCTGGCATAATAGACAAAGTGCCAATCACTACTTCATTACCACAAGAATTATGGACCTTGAAGAAGAACGCGTTGCTGAATGCGAGAGGCAAAGAGAAATTCCAGAACCGCAAAGAAGAGCATAGATTTTCAAGATGGCGATAGAACATACACCCGGTAACAGAGATAAGGAGGACAAACTAATCCCATTTTTGAGGAACTTCAAAGGAGACAAGAGCTACTTGGAATTTAGAGGCTTCCTTTTCAAGCAACTTGTCACATTGGGAACCTAAGTGTTGCCAATCCTTTGGACGGTGAATTTCCATACATCAATGAGAACCTTGTAGACTTCACTAACATGGAGACCGAAGAAGAAGCTATAGAAAGAGAGGCGAGAGCCGAAGAAGAAATAAGAGCTCAACTTGAAGAAATTGAGAGACTTCAAGCCGAGGCAGATGAAAGAGCAGCAGTAGAATCCATAGCCTTAGCAAGGTTGGAAGCTAGAAATAGAAATAGAATGGGGATTTTGATCATGATGTATACGTGGTCATGAGGCCCATAGGCCTAATGTACCATGGGGAGAAAACACCGGTCTATCGGGCATTGTTGCTCAACCACTCCATGAGCTATTGAGAGGCTCGAGAAAAACTTCCCAAAATTCGGAGGGGATGGTTCTCAACTCCCTGAAGAACATGTAGCAGCATTTATCACTGCTTGCAGTGTGTTGGGTGTTGAGGATGAAGATGTGTCAATCTGACTCTTTGTGGAGTCACTTTAAGAGAAAGCTGTTGAATGGTTCTACATGCTACCCCAAGGTCCGTCACCTATTGGGAGGATATAAGAAGTGCATTCGAACATAGGTTCAAGAGCACAAAATATTGTCAGGATATTTTAGTTCAATTGTTACAAATGAAGAAAGAAACCTTCGAGTCAATGAGGGACTTCGTAGCAAGATATGATAGAGTGATAAGAAGGATCCATGATGATGTGGTTCCTATTGAAAATAATTTGAAGAGGTTTTTCATCAGTGCTTTCCCATCAGAAGTAGGTTTCTTCCTCAGAAGAGCCCAACCAAGAACTTTGTGGGAAGCCTATAACTATGCAATAGAAACCGATGATGATTTAATCCTTTCTGGAAAGGTGAAATGCCCCAATGGAAAGGAAAAGAGTCAGAATTCAAACTCTGTCAACACAGATCCAATGTTCCAAAAAATGGAAAATGAATTGGTTGCCTTGAAGAAGAAGCTATCTCATATCACAATGCGGAATTCTTCCAGATAGGCCAACGATTGCTCCACCTCCTCGTCAGCTTGCTCTTAAAGCACCACTAGTCAATGCTATCTGTGACACCAAAGAGGCGGAGGAGGAAGCATAAATTGATGAAATCGAAGAAGAAAATATGGAAGACTATGAAAACTATCTTGAGGTTGAGGAATTTGATATGCAAAATGGCCTCATTGAGTACGTTGATGATGAAGATCGGGATGATGAAGAAGCTCCAAGTTTCTCAAGTGCTCTTTTCACTTGTGCACAATCCAAGAAAGGTGCTTCATTCTCAACGGTTACGGTGAAGGATAAGAAGAATAAAGAATATTCTCCTCCGGAGGTCACATAAAATAAAATCATCGTGAGAGGATCACCATTACCACCTTCTATGGAGTCGGCCAAAGAAAAACCAGACTCACTGGTTGTCGAGATCATCTACTTATGCCAAGTAAGTCATCTAATTCTTCTCCCACTTAATTTTTGCTAAGAACAATTCTCCTTCAAATGTTGTTCTGTAAAAACATCCAAGGTTCAATCAAAAGCTACACCCTCACCCACTTCCAAGCCAATTACTACACCCGAAAAGGAGAATTCAAAACCAAAATTAGCAAAGTCTCTACCATGTAAATCTTCCTCCTTTTTTGGAACCTCTTCCTCGCTCACCATAACCCCATTTGACTTTGTGGAACATGCAAGCAAAACCAAAGTCCAACTCTCAGAAATAGAATACCTACAAACACACCTCGCCCGCCCACTTGACAGGTTCATTAATGTAGTTCAACGTGGTAACCTGTATCCTCGAGTCCTAATTCTAAAGGCTTACTACCCGCACCATGCACACCACCTTCCCAAAACATGCTAGCCCTCGGTGCCTCCAAAACCAACAGGTTTGAACCTTTCTACCTGTCACTCCTCATTAAAGGCTTCCAACTAAATAATTGTATCATAGATTTTGGAGCCTCAAACAATTTGATTGCAGCCAAAGTTGCAAATGCTCTAGGCCTCACCTTGACCTAGGTACATGGCACCTACTACTCAATGGAATCCAAACAAGTGCCATTGGTAGGAAGAATCAAAGATGCACACGTAGCACTAGCTAATTTTCTAGACAAGAAGGTGCTCCTAACCATACTGGTAGCAGACATCCCAAAATCCTTTGGTATGCTATTGAGTAGGAGTTTCGCAGAGACACAGGTGGAGAGATAAAAATGGATTGGTCATCTGCAACTATCCCAATAAAAGGCGAGATGATGAAGTTGCTACTAGTAAGAAAGATGAAGTTCATAGTACGAAAGTCTGATGAGCCAAAAGAAAACATTCTCTTTCCAAATCATGGGCTAGGAAACTACTTCCTCACATCAAAAAAAGAGAAGAACTTGCCACTTCTCATGGAGGAAGAGGAAGATCAAATTTGGACAATGGAATTTGATGGTAGTCAATCCAAATGCGGGCTCGGGAGCTAGTGTAGTGTTGTACTCTCCTTCTAATGAGTTGTACCCATTTGCCTATAAGTTGCAATTTGATAATACAAATAACATCTTTGTAGAGTATGAAGCACTACTCTTAGCCATGAGTGCGGTAGAGGAAATCGGAATCAAGAAACCGAGATGCCGAGGTAATGTGGAGGTTGTAGTAAAGCGAGTGCGCCAACAATATCGAGTTGAAGAATCTAAGACTCAGGCATTACGAAACGAGTTTGGGACTATTTTCCATTCAAGCTATTGCAAGGGAACATAATCAAAAGGTTGATTCTCTTGTAATGTCGGCTTCCCTAGTGACACCTCATCCTTCTTTTGGTAAAGACAAAGTCACCATTGAAATGGTATTCGGACCTAGTGTACCCGAAACAATGCAAATCATTGGCAAGTCTTCAATGATGATAACCAAATTCTAGCCTTTTTAGAACAAAGTGATAATGTCAATAATCTCTTCTTCGAAGGAGGTAAAAATCCACACCGACCAGTGTGCTCAGTACCTGAAAACACGGAAAATGCCATTCTTCTTCTATTTCCTCTTCTTCCTTGAATTTCTTCCATTCTCAAGCTATGTACAAACTCATTCGAGCTTCAATAATAAAAGGAATTTTTGCCTCTTTGATTAAGGAATTCATTGGTACTTTCATGACGATGAATTTCATTCATCTTGTAGATTCTCCTACGATTTGTTTTTCTTCTGATTATAAATGCATGTAAATGAAATTTCTAATTAATGTGTGTGGGAATATGATATTCTACTCACAACATTAGTTTCTCCTACCTCCATTCTCACTCCCTTTCCCCTTCTCAAACAAAGTTCTTCTCTAGTGAGAAATTGCTAGCTTTGCCACATGGTCAGTGGAGTGCCCCTGTTGGATCTCTAGTTGAAAGGCCACCATTGAAATCCAATTTTTCACACATGCACATACGAAGCTGCACCGTTCAAGTAGAGGGACTTAGATTCCCATAGCGTTGGCTTGAAACCCACCAATTTTTCCACAAGACAAATTTTCTCACCAACATAATGTCAACAAGAGGTGAGGCCTTCTATGGTGGTTTGAAGACTGGGTCTTGAACTGTGTGTTCTCCCTCCACTTGTGCTTCTACCACTAGATATTCTTCTTACACTTCTGCGACAACATATTCCTCTTACATTGTTGTATTTAAGCCTTCTTCTGCCTTAGCTCTCTTCGGTGACTTTCCACAAGAAGAAGTCTCCAATTCTATGTATCTTCATTTAGAAGTTGCTCCAGAATTCCTTGAACTTGAAGTAAATTCCACGACTTTTGAGGATGAATGCCGAGAGGCTTGTTTTTGACTTATGGGGATACCTCATGATTAGATGATCATGGCTCTCTCTCTATATAACTAATCCCTTGTTCTCCTAACTAACTTCTCATTTTGTTCCTTCATCTCCCTTGATTTGCAAACATGCCAATTAACTTGAGGAAATGGAGAAACCTTGACCACCACATACTCAGGATCATACATTTCTGTCCCATCATGCTGCAAAATATCTTCACACCAAGAGAACTTGAATTTCTTCATCTCATCAATTTTCATCATCATATGATCCTTTTCCCATAATTCAACTTCATCAACACAATTGGCCCAATAGTCCTCGATGTGCGAGATCATGGTGTAACTATGGAATGTGGAAAGAGTCGGGATCATCTCAAATGTTGAAATTAGGCATGATAGTGTAGGAATGCAAAGTCAAATGTGCGGAGGTAGCTTCCATATGAGATGCATCATTCACATTCTTATATGTGAATACCCCGAGAGAGATGGGAAATGAAATCAACTTCTTTTTCTTGCTCCTGAGCCTATTTTTTACTTGTATGATCTACCTGTAGAGCTCAAATACTACAATTTTGTCACTAAGGTATTTGGGCAACCTTAACGGAGCTTGGTCAAATTTGGAAACTCCTATGTAGAAGAAATTAAATAATTATATGAAATAAGAGCCATATTTATTAATTAAGGACACCGCTTGTGGTGACATCATTACCTCCAAATCACCCTCCAATGTTTGAACTACGTACATCAAAAATGCCTCATTCTCACAAACGAAGTGCATGTGAATTTCCTCCATTACCGACTATGTGAGTTTCTCAAATACGATACACCTTGGCACAATGTTTTATGTTAGGGCATATCCGTTGAATGATCTTGAGCTAGTATTTGAGAAATAAAAGTATAAGTAATACACAATAAAATAGCTCTGTTGAATAGACAAAGTGGAATACTTAGTAGAAGCCACACAAGAGGTTCACACGAGAGAACAAGGCACAGTCAAAGGCACAAAAGGATAGGGGAGAACATGCACATGGAATATAAGGGAAAATTTGGGACTTAGCCGTTTTCACATGTATGGGTTATTTTTGGAGATAGCATGTAGAGCACATAAATCAAGAAAGACTTGTGCAACACGCATCGGTATTTTGGAAGAGCATATATGGAGCACTTTGCATGGATGTGGGCTAAAGATAGAATTTCTGACAGGTTAACTAGGAGAGATCTATTATTAGCACACTTGCATGTGTGGTTGTAATTGTAAAGGCACATGGTTATTTCCAACATGTGACCTATTTTTGGAGTTATGCAAGCGGTGAAGGGAAAGTCCCCACCCTTATAAATATGTAATGAACTACATAGTATAGTAGAGGTGTGTGAGAACTGAAGTATTGTGAAGTTATGCTACCAAATCTAATGTACACATAAGCTATGGTATTATCTATTGTAATAAGATTTTGTGTATTTATCATGTTTAATATAATGGAGTGTATTGGCTGAATCAGCGTGTTAAACCTTATTATAATTGGTTCTTGCATGTTTTCATTTCATCATGGTTATCATTTAACTTTGTGATTCTTTAGATATAGATATGAACATGTCTTTGTATAATGATGTATTAATTATGGATCTGAATGCATTAATTCTTCATCATGCTAACAACCTGCAATAACAACCCTAAAGAGGGGCTCGGTACCTTTGTGCACTTCAAGTGAGAGCTCAATCTAGGCTAAGTGATGTGTCAAAGACGCTGGGCTTTTACTACTAAATTCTAGGCTACATCATTGGTTCTTGCTGCCAGACCTCTTTTTAGTTGTTTTCGGGATGGTTCATGATGAAGACATATAGGTTGACCTAGCAAGTGTTGAGCAATGGATAGACAACCTAGAAGGAATTATTTTCCACTCCTAACATAATTTGTATGATAGTTTGTATGAATGCTTATTTTCTATTTTTTCGGTAGAGATGTACAAGTGGTCGATTGCTTATGCGTCTAAAAGGAATTAGAGGTATTGCGCACTTGTTTGGATGTAGGAAGAATTTCACGCCTCTATGATGTTGATATGATTTGGACACACGTTGTAGATACTTGGTTTCGTGGTGTTCTGAACAACTATATTCTTGAGTACTCAATTTCCACTTATTCTTGCCCAAAGGTAGCAGAATTCCAATTTTTACGATATCCCAGGGGAACTTACCTATAAGGAATTCCACTGGAAATCAAAATCTTGATGGTAACCCTAAAATTGGAGAGAAAATTGATGGCTAACTAAACCCCACCATGCATGGGGGTGGGAACAAGTTTGGTGAAAGATGGCTGACCTAGCGGCAGAGAGGCAGAGAGAAGAAAGGCAACTTAAGTACAATGAGGTGTGTGAGAGGGAAATAGAGAAGCAGCGTGACATTGCAAAGTAGATAGCATTGAGGAGAGAGATGGCTCATGAAGGATTTGAAGTTCACGTAGAAGACATGGACCCCGAGCATCAAGAATTCCCCCATTTGGGAAGTATGTCAAGGAACCCCCTTCTTCCTCACGTAGAAGCACACCAAAGAAAGACGGCCTGGGTAGTTGCACGCATCTCGAGTCTACTTGGTAACCTTGCCCTTGCGCATTTAAAAAGCACATTGATGGCAATGCAAACATCTTTTTATTGTTTGGGGTACCTTTTTAGGTGTATCTTCCACACAAAATTTAGGCGCGTAGAATTTTGGACTCTCTTTGGGGAGTAGTAACACTTCATAGACCATAGGGGTGTAATTAAGTACTATTGCTTGGGCACAAGGAGTACATCTTCTTTTATGACTCTGGATACAGTTCGGGATCATGAGGTATAGGTGGTTCTATTTTTGGTGGATCTCGGAGGTAGAGGAAACACAGAGATTCTAGATCACGTGGACATGGTCCACACCAACCCCAAAATATTTACATGGAGATGTACCTTCGCCTTCCAGAGTATAGAGGCATAGAATATGTTGTTGAACACATGCACTTGTGTGAAATACTATGGCATGCAAAAGGAATCATGGCTTCTGAGCATAGGGCAAGTCAATTTGCTACTACATTACAAGGGCGCGCACATAGTTGTTACAAAAATTTGACCCTGATCAGACTTGCGTACACTATGCAGCTTTAAAATATGCTTTCCTTAAAGAGTTTCACATCCCTAAGTTCGAGAAGAAGAGTATAAGCGTGCTCAAGGATATTAAGCAAGGCACTACTGAGAGTGTCGTGAGATTATAATGCTCATTTCAGAACATTGTTATCTAATATTTCTTATGATATTCATGCAATCCAGCATGCACAATGGTTTGTTAGAGGTTTGATTACACCTTTTCGAATGGTGCTATCACATAAGACATACACCGATCCATGTGAAGCACTTGAAGAAATCTTACGTCTTTGAGGTAGTTGGAAGTATAGGAGCTAGGGTGAGTCCATTTTTAGAAGCATAGATCATAGCTATGGCGAAGTAGTTGGAGAAGCTATCGGCAAATTCAACACAAGAGACATGCACAGGGATTTAGTGCACGATTGTGAAGTGGAAGGTCACATAAAGGATAATTTCCCCACGCATCGGTGCACTCATTGCTACTAGATCGTGAGATATTCCATTTAAACCATGATGCTATTTGTTGCCCATTATTACAACTCACGATACGAAACACAAGTTGATTCATTGGTCATATCCAAGATGCTATAGATATTGGTTTACTTACGGACATGAGTTTCACATAACTCTAAAGGAAAGAACAAGCATCAGGATTAGGATCACAATCAAGCACACTATGATCAGAATGGAGGGTGTTTAGAAGGAGGACGTGGCAAACGCCAAGGATACCATGGTGTATTGGGAGGATGAGGTCATGGTGGTGGACAAGGTGAGTTCCCTCACGTAACTTATTATACGAGCGGATCTTCTAACCACTACAGGCGTGAATGTCCTCATAATATTACATGTTCTTTATGTGGAAAGAATCATAGTTATGAGGAATGCCTAGACTTGTATGAGCATCTTAGCAAGTAGCATAAATAAGAAAATAAAGGCACATGGATGGTTAGGATACAACACATTGTGGAAAATCAGTGGATGCCCAAGTTGGAACTAGAATCTGAGGTATTTCATGTAAAGATCACTACCCGTGTTGAAGCGGCGCGTGCCAAAGAAGCATTACAACAGAAGCCTACCATCACTAAGGAGGAGGTTCTACATGCACGGTACCTAGATCCTGCCCATCAGAAGGAGGTTTATCAAGAAACCATGGAGGTACTCAGAAATATTCAGGGTGAAATACAATATTTAAAGGAGCAATCGTGGAAGATGGAGCAAAAGAAAGCATTAGAGATGGTCCAATCTGATATGGATGACTTGAAAGAAGTGTACAAAATGTTGCGCCAAGAGAATATCATTCCATTGTTAGGGAATTGGTTAAAGTGAAACACTCTACGCATAAGTATTGAGACTGGATGGCAGATCCTACATGTTAATCTCCCCCCTCATAGCCTATAATATGATAAGGAAATCATTGTGAATGTTGTTGTGGATGGGTGGCTTTTGAAAAATATATTGATTGATACATGCACAAAAGTCGACGTTGTTACTTTAGATACATGGGTGCAAATGGGGAGACCTCCATTGTATCCATCTTCTAATGTATTGTTCATGGCTAACTAGACTAAGGCCACTCCCATTGGAGTTTTAAAAGATGCATCCATTACCATACAAGGAGCCGAGTTCACTGGGGATTTTGAGGTTTTAGTGCTTTGGGAGCCGATAGCTTCCTAGCTCTACTGGGATGTCCTTGGTGTTATGCAAATAATGTTTATCTTCTCATCGTTAAACAAGGGTTATATCAGCATTGAAAGAAAGGAGGAAAGGGTTATCATGCCATTAATAGATGGAAAATATGTACCATATGTTGAGCCCTAAAAGTGAGGAAGACTGAATAGGATTTATGTACCCCCGACCAAGACCCGTGAGGTGCAGGAGCCATCTAAAGAAGGAATCCTTCAGTGGGAGGGTACATAGTCTATTAGTGATAATATAAGTGTTGTTTAGGACAACTGCATTATGAAAAGTATGGTTTTTCTTGCCATTGGTGTTTCTTCATGAATCAAGAATCTGAACGGACGCGAATGATTGAAAAGATTGTAAACCGTTTCTTGCTAACAAAGAAGAAGTTGTAACCATTTCTTGCAAGATATTTAATGGCTTCTTCATGCCATTGTAAAGGTAGGGGCGATTGATCTTGTAGACTCGAGAGTGCATTGTACCTAGAGAAAGTAAAGGAAATAGCCATTTTTCTTCTACTTCCCTCCACTCTCAAATTTCTTCTATTCTGACACCATGTACAACTTGTGTTTAAACAATCAATACAAGAAGGAGTTTCTTGCTTTCTTTGACTAAGGGGTTTCTTGATACTTTGTGATCGATGAATTCTATTTGGTCTTGTTGTTATTTGCAGAGTTGTTTCTTCTCATGAATGCATGTGTTGAAGTTTCTAACTAGTGCATGCAAGAATATGATTTTCTACCTGCAACATTAGTTCTCCTACCTCTTTTCTCACTCCCTTTCCCACCTTCATAGAAATTTTCCCCTTGTAGATAACTGCAAGCATTTTCCATAGGGTCAGTGGAGTGCCCCTGTTGGATCCCCAGCTGAAAGGCCACCACAAAAATCCATGCTTTCTCGTGCATGCATACATGGCAACTGCACCAGTTAAGTAGAGGGACTTAGATTCCCAGAGTGTTGGCAAGGAATTCACAAATTTTTCCACCCAAAACATTTCCTCGCAACAGGGGAATTCACCAATGATGAGTTCAAATCTTACCTACAAGCTCACGAGATTCACAACAAATGCCTCCCGCACACACACCACAACATAATGGTTTTGTTGAGAGAAGAAAATGTACTATCATAAAAATAGTGTGATGCACGATCAATGATTCTAGAATAGCGAGCACATTCTAAGGTGAAGCAGTAAAGACAACAAAGGTGTATTTTTTTAACAAAGTGCCCATAGTTGCTCTTGATGGAGTAATGCCACATGAAGAATGGTCAAAGACGAAACCATCTGTTGCACACCTTAGAGTATTCAGGAGAAAATTAAGTATGCACATACCCAAGCAAAATAGAAAGAAATTGGATATGAAATCACTAAAAATCATCTTCATTGGCTACAGTGAAGAGACTCTTGGGTACAAATTGATGGATCTAAAGAGCAAGAAAGTTTACACCAGCAGAGATGTTGAGTTTTTTTAAAAGAAGGAAGAAGAGACTCCTCCTCCGGACTCACCTGATTTAGATTTTTCACTAGTTGTACAAATAGAAGTTGATGTTCCCACATATGATGAAATTGATGACGGGGATGATGGTGAAGATCAGATAGAACCATGACCCACGATGGGGATTCAACATGTGCCCAAGTGGTATACTAACATGGTACGAGATGTAAAATTGGATGTTCCTCTCGGATACATCCACTATGGACCAAGGACTCGCAATAAAGAAAGAGAAGTAAACTTTTCTTTAATGAGTAGAGTTATTGAATTTGATGAGCCCTCTACAGTCCAAGAAGCCCTACAATCAAAATCTTGGAAAAATGCCATGGATGCTGAGTATAACTCAGTGATGAAAAATAACACTTGGCAACTTGTCGATCTTCCACCAGGGAAGAAACCCATTGGATGCAAATGGATATTAAAAAAAAAGTACAAAGCAGATGGGACCATAGACAAGTACAAAATGAGACTATTAGCAAAGGGGTATACACCAAAAGAAGGCATTGACTATGAGGAGACATTTGCTCCTGTAGTTAAGATCCAAACGATCATGATGATATTTTCTCTAGCTACACAGTTTGGTTGGAAAGTCCATCAGATGGACGTAAAAAGTGCCTTTCTGAATGGATATTTACAAGAAGAATTCTATATGACTCAACCTGAGGGATATGTTGTACCTGGTCAAGAAACAAAAGTATGCAGTCTCGGGAAATATATGTATGGCCTTAAACAGGCACCCCAAGCTTAGTACATCAAAATTGATGAGCATCTCGTACAACATGGATTTGTTAGAAATCCATACGATCCCAATCTCTACCTCAAAAATCAAGGGGGATATTGTGATTTTGGTTGTTTATGTCGATGATCTAGTCATCACTGGCATTTCAGTGAGGATGATCGATGTAATGAAGAAAGATCTTAACCGATCGTTTGACATGACAGATCTCAAGCTGATGTACTATTGTCTTGGATTGGAAGTATGGAAAAAGAGAATCACATATTTGTTTCTCAATTGAAATATACCAAGACAACACTTGAGAAAATTTGGATGATGGATTTCACTCTTATTGCTATACATATGGAGAAACGATTGTAGTTATCTCTTTCAAATCCATATCCTGCGGTAAATGCAACTCTCTATCGGCACTTGATCGGGAGTCTCATTTACACGACCTACACTAAACCAACTATCAGCTTTGCAGTGAGCTATCTATCCAGGTTCATGCAAGAACCCAGAGTTTTTCATTGGAAGGCAGTAAGGAGAATCTTGAGATATCTCAAGGGATCAGTAGATCTTGGTCTAGAATACAAGAAGAATGATAACTTCTTCTTGTCTGGATATTCAGATTCAAATCATGCAGAAACATTGATGACAGAAAATTGACTTTAGGGTTTGTGTTCTTTATGGGATTTGGACCAATATCATGGGGAAACAAGAAAAAACACTTTGTTTCTCACTCTTCTACATAATTTGAATATCGTGCTACAAGAGAAGCTATCTACGAAGTGATATGGCTTCATCACATACTTGAAGGACTTGGAATACCAAAGGTCAAACCAACCACCTTGTATGTTGACAATGAAGGTGTTCTCAAACTTGTTCACAATCCATTTTTAATGAAAGAACAAAGTACATTGAGGTACATGTACATTTCATACGCGAGCATATCTTGAAACACAATATACAACTTCAATTTTTCCTAACAGCTGAACAATGAGCAGATATCTTCATAAAGTCACTTGCACGTGATAAATTTGAGTTGTTCAGAGAATTCCTCTCCTCATCCCTTGAGACAATGCAAAATTAAGGGGGGAATGTTAGGTAAAACTTAGTTTACCTAGGTTAATTATGCATTTACCTTAGTTAATTATTAATTAGTGGTAAGTTGTTATTAACCATTTATTGTTTGTAATTGGGAATAGTATTCCCGTACAAGTATTTTATCTTTATTGTATTTTTATATGGTTATATTGTTTAAAACCATATATTTGTAATTATATGTGCACGAGGATTGTATATTGTTGCATTGTTTCAACATCCTGTTTGTTTGCACATGGTTGTTAAATTCCTATAAGAATTGCAACACATTCATTGTAATTTTGATTTGATTAATTATCAATAAATTATTGAGGCTTGTCTCCCTCTTCCGAAATTACACTCTTTACCCACCAAAAAATTTCTCATCCCCTCATCACATTTTTTCTTCACTTTTCAAATCTCCCTCCCTCATCATTTATCCCAACCAATATAACAATAAAATCCAAAAACATTTTTATAGAAAAACCCTTGATACTAACCCGACCATCCTTCCAATGAGTAGCAAAATCCTTTCTCAGGGATTCTTCGTGGCCTTTAAAACTCTAAAATAGAGATGACATACCTACCTTTTCCAGCATCATCCAAACTCTTCTACTAATCCCATTGGTTGAATCAAGTTCTAGACGAACCAGATCACCACCCATTTTTTATTTCTCTATTAAAATGGCAATAAAACCAACCCAATTTGAAACCTTCTTGTCCATTCTAAAACTAATGATCATACTTTATCAAGCCCTTTTCTAGATCAAATGTCCTTTCTAAACCCAATGCAAGCACTTATATCATCCAACCTCTAACATGTCTCCTCATTACTTCTTACTCTTCCTTCATACCCAATACTGACAAAGAATGCTTTTCAATCATTACAATGACACAAAAATTTCAACCTCTTTAACCTCTATTTGTAAGGTAAACAACAACCTTGTTCCCTTCCCTGTAGACATGATTATAGGAAATTAGTTAAAGGATGTTTCCATGGCATTCTCCCATTCTTTTTATTTTAATACAAGCAATAGTGAACTTAATCATTTTAATAACTCTTTGAAGGCTATGAGAATGGGCAGCTGGCCATTCTAAATATAATTCAATTCTATCTCTATTCTTCTTTTATGAATCCTATATGAGAACTCACATTTTCTCATTTAATACATGATTGAACTTATTAATTAATTTAATAACTATGAAGACAATGATAATGAAGAGCTACCCATTCTAAAATAAAGTAAATTTTCTCTATTTTTCCTAATATATGATTTGAATATGAGAATAGGAAATTTCCCATTCAAAAAAAATTAAATTTAATCTCTATTCTTCTTCAATGATTCCTATAAGAGACTAGGCATCTTCCCATTCAAGATAAAAATGTTTGTTGTATGAGAATGGGCATATGCCCATTCTAATCATTACAATACAAGCAATATTGAACTTGATCATTACTAATGGGAAAATAATAAGATATAAGAGTGAAAAGAAATGGTCAATCTAATACAAGAATTATTTAACTTAATCAATTTAAAAACTATATGAAGGTTGTGAGAATGGGAAACTTGCCATTTTAAAATGAATTAGATTTTATCTATATTCTTATTTTATGATTCCTATATGGGATTGGGTAGTTGTTCATTCAATACAAGATTGAACATAATCATTTTAATACCTATGAAGGTTGTGATTATGGGGAACTTCCCATTCAAAAACAAAGTAAATTTGATCTATTTTTCTTATATGATTCCTATATGATAATGGGAAACTTCCCATTCTAAAACAAATTAAATTTATTATTTTATCTATATCCTTCATATATGATTTGTATATGACAATGGGCATCTTCCCATTCAATACAAGAAATAAATGCTTGTTTGTATGTATAAGGGCATAAGCTCCTTCTAAACATTCTAATACAAGCAATACTAAACTTAAACATTTTAATACCTCTATAGGTATGGATACCTGACCATTGAATGGATAAAAAAGTTTTTTTGTATGAGAATGGGCATATGCCAATTCTAATCATTGTAATACAAGCAATATTGAACTTAATTTTTTTCAATAACTCTATGAGGGCTGTGAGAATGGGCAACTGTCCATTATAAAACAAGCTAGATTTTATCTTTGTTCTTATTTTATGATTCCAATTTTGAGAACAAATTTTCTCATTAGATACATCATTGAACTTAATCATTTTAATTCCTATATGAAAATGATTAAGTTCATATTTCTTAGCTCAATAGTGAGCTCACCCACCCAACTCGGTAGGTCAACTCACCTCGCTAAGTCATTGGTCAACCCCCACCCATCCTAGATCGGTAGTCATCCACCTAACTCGATTCAGTCAACCCATCTCCAAATTTAGGGAATTCATCTCACCCCATCTAGCTCAGTAGGTCATAGCTCATCCCCCATCCTCAGTAGGTTATTAAAATCACTCGCCTCACTCAGCTCAGCTTGAGTCAGTCAACTCACCACCCACCACTTAATTGTCAGCTCTATCCCCCATCTCAATAAAGCTAAGCACCTCACCGGCTCAAGATCAGATCAGCTCACCACCCAACTCAATGTCAACTCACCCACTTAGAGCTCGAGTCATCGGATCTCATCTCACTTGATCTCCCACCAGAGCTTAGGCTGGTCGACTCACCCTCGTGCTCATCTCGGCTCATGCATCTCGCTCGCCCATCTTGGCCATCTGCATATAGCTAGGCCACCCATCTCAAAAAATAAGTAACGTTGCCTAGGTGGTAACCCCACACTATACTTTGGTAATAACAAAATAGTTAACTCCCCATCTTAGCATGAAGGATTGGAAGTGGTTTTTTAAATCAAAAACATTTTTTTGTAAGGGAATGATCTTGTTCGAGACTCTGAAACATGCAAGAAACAATCATATTTAGAGGCATCCTTTTATAACTATGGAGGATAATACTATGCAAGTCTTTCAAAATATTGAAGTGATATTCTTAAAACACATATCAATAATACAAAAGATCAAAAATATGACATTATCTTTATACCCAAATCAAAATACAAGAGAAAGAAAGCAAGATGATATTCTTCATCTCATAATAAATCAACAGATAAGAGTTAGAAGTATCTCTAAAACTTATCTTCAATTTAAAAAAGAAGTAAAAATTTCTTCACTATAAAAAAGTAAATTCTTCTTCTAATAATGAATCATTCTCATCCTATGGAACTCACCCGCACATCTGGAAAAAAAAATGCCACCCAAGGTAAGACCACTCAGTAGTTTGGTAAAATCATAACAGATAACTCCCCATATATTAGCAACTATACGATTTGGTTAACAACTACACATGTCTTTCAAAACATTGAAGTGATATTCTTAATACCTAGATCAAAAAATATAGAAGATAAAAAAAGGGCATTATCTTTAAACCCAAAATGGAATATAAGGGAAAGAAAACCAAATGATACTCTTCATCTCATAATAATTCAACAGAGAAGAGTTAGAATAATTCATGCCTCAAATTTTCTTCAAATCTTGTGCATCACATGCCAAAATGAAACAGTCTTAAGAAACTGAGGGAGCCCAAAGTGGTAAGGGTCAAAAAATTTTAGCGGAGAGAGAAACAATATCTCATAAATATTCTTCAAATCTTTTGCTTCACAGAAAAAATGGTCTAACAAAATGGGCAACCCAAAGTGGAAGGACAAAAAAAAAAGAAAACTGATGAAAAAGAAAGTGAAAGGATGAACAAGAAAGAGATAGCTTTCACCGACCCATGGTAAACCTTGCAATTCCCAAGACCTATCCCATCATCAAAAAAATAATAACCATTTTCATTCTCTCTACATTGCCATGGAGTGGTGTGAATTAATTTCCATTAATTTCACCAATTTCCCTCCAACGGGTGGTCAAGACGTGTTTGACAAAAAAATAACCTTCAATTAATAAAAAAAGTACTTTCAATTAATAAAAAATTAATGGTGGAAAACAATTTATTTGCAAATTAATGGACTCATTATTCCATGGTAAAAAACAATATAAATATTAAAAAATATGGTAGCCATGATTTAGGTTTAATAATTGCACTTAAAATAAAATTTAAATTTTCAAAAAAAATTCATAGCCATGTTTTAGGTTTATTGCATATAATAAAAAAAATATAAATTTTAAACTTTATCATAGTCATGATTTAGGTTATTTACATTTAAAATAAAATATAATTTTTAAACATTATCATAGCCATGTTTTAGGTTATTTTTGCATTTGAAATTAATTGATACTAATTTGTACTAGAGAGGGGATAGTTAGGGAAACTATATATGACATGTGGTTTTCACAAAATCACTCAAATGTTGAATCGTTTACTTGCTTCAACCACTCCCTGAACTCTAGATGGGAATGTTGACTTAAATAGAAAGAGGGGATGGGGTGGATCGATCCAAAACATATATTATTATTTCTTCATTGATTACAAAGGACAATCCTATTATTTGGTATTAATACCATATTTTATGATATCTAAGTTTTTTTTTATTTTTGGATTTTTTTCATCACATTTAACCTTGAGTTGTATTTTTAATATATTTTGATAGGTATCTTCGATATTTATCAAGTTTCATTATAAATATCTTGAATGTACTTGAAAATAATTACATCTCCCATACGTGTTTGTGTTAAAATCACTGATACTATAATATGGTTGTGAAATTGATAAAAACTATATAACTTATAGTAATCACATCAAAGGTTAATATTAGATGTTCTAAATAATGAGATAGTACCTTGGAAGAACATTTAGAGGAATTAGTTTTTATTCCTTTTTGAGAAAAAAATTATTTATTATCTTGAGGCAATACACATAGACAAAATGGGCATATGTCCATTCTCATACAAAAACAAACATTTTTATCTTATATTGAATGGGCATATGCCCATTCTCATATAAGAATCATAGAAGAAAAATAGAGGTATTATCTTGAGGCAATACACATAGACAAAATGGGCATATGTCTCATTCTCATACAAACAAACATTTTTATGTTGTATTGAATGGGCATATGCCCATTCTCATATAAGAATCATAGAAAAAAAATAGAGGTAATATTTAATTTGTTCTAGAATGGACAATTTCCCATTCTCACATCCTTTATAGTGATATTAAAATGATTAAGTTCAATATTGCTTCAATAAGTTAGAAGGGTTAGAATAGGCATATGCCCATTCTCATACAAACAAAGAATTTTATTATTGTGATGAGAATGGGGATATGCCATTTCTCATACAAACAAATATTTTTATCATTGTGATGAGAATGGGGATATGCCATTTCTCATACAAACAAATATTTTTATCATCATTGATGAGAATGGGCATATGCCCATTCTCATAAAAAAATATAAAAAAAAAAAAATTCTCCTACATGAAACATAAAGAATGAATGAAAATTAGATCCTTTTATGAGAATGTTTAAAATGGACAAATGCCCATTCTCATAGTTAGTGAATATGGGAAGTATGAGGAATTCTTGTAAAAGTAATATATGTATGTTAATATGATGAAGATATTTGGATGAAGCGGTTAAAAATCAAGTTTCTAATTAACTTCTATTTAACCTCTATTTATTTATTTCTCATCATTTAAATTCAACCTCATCTATTTATTTCTCATCAATTAAATTCAAATGAGTCAAGTTCAATCATAGTTTGGAAATCATGTTATAAATATATTCATGTCAATTTTAATTATATGTATAATTTTGAAGTATTTCCAAACCTTACTGAATTATAGAAGTTCACAGCTCATGTGCTATGTGTATTCAATATACTTATAGTTGTACATACATGATAATTTTTAATTTATTTTATGCAATGGTTTAATATATTTTCCATCATCTCACAAACTTTGTATTTTATGTTGTTATATAATAGGGGGATTTTGCATTTGTAGAGGATGATCATGTGGACTTGTTTTCAAAAGGAACCAAAGTTGTAGAGGGAAGAGTATATCCAAGTAGGAAGACACTACATTGCAAAGATGTGGGAAGAGGATTTTTTGTTGTCAGTGTTAACACAATATTGGATGGGACAGTAAAATTTCCTTTCTCAGTTGATGAATTTGAAACCTTGGCAGATGTCGAGGAATAAAGGATACTACATTGCTTGGGAAGAGAGTGAATTGTCAAAGCATGCATGATTCATCCATTCCCCCAATTTGGGAAGTGAAAAATTTGTAGTGGTTCAGAGGATTACAATGCAGAGAGTGATGGAGATTTTAGTGATGATGACAATGAAAGCACCATCAATACAGTCCTAAAGATAGAAAATATTTTGTCACAAAAATGTCATTCTCAAACACAAATCTTGTAGCAAGAGATGATGACATAGCCATGGGTTATATAACTCATGTGCTAGAAGTTCATGAAATTGATGGAGAGAGGTTGGGTCCTTTGAATTTTGGTGTATGGATAGAGAAATGTGGTAAATATGTGTTCAAATGCTCAGACTTGCTAGAACCTAATAAATCAATTGTTTGGCCAATAAAACATTTGATTTTCAATGAAACAAGAAGTTCCCTTATGATTAAGCAAGGGAGTGCTCAAATGGTGGTCTGACACCTTGTACACAATGATCAACACAATTTGAAGTTCAAGGGAGTTGTTACAAAATTAATCCATTACTGCTCGATTGAGTGTAAATTTGTAGCAGAGGGAACAATTACAAATGTAGTTGAAGGAGACATGGTACATTTTAATAGATTGGATGCCAATAGCTTTGTGTGCATATTGATAGAGTATTCAACCCTCCTTGCAAAGGATGTTTCCTATCTAAAGGATCTCTCATACAATGGCTGTTAGGCAATTGGATGACATAAATGGTTCTCGATGGATATTAGATTCAAAGAAGTCCCAAAGGAGGTTGAGGTCATCATGTGGGATGCATTAGAAGAGTGAAAAACCTCAGTTTTTTATCCAATTTCATATGATGCCACTAATCACAATCAATCCAACAGAGTGATAAAAATATCTTATAATGCTACAAAACATCTGAAGTTGGATACCCCTCAAGCCAATCCATCAAATCAAAATTTTGATGAGGATAGAAAATGGTCAATATTTTTAGAAGAAGTGGAAAATGTGAGTTTAGTTGTTGAAAATCTAATTGTCTCCAAAAATTACCTCTTTCTTCAGTTAGAATTCAAAATTTGTGGCACACAACTAGAGCCTTGAATGAAGTTGATGAAAAAAAAATTGTGTTTGATGCATTAACAACAAATGTCATCTTCAATGTTGGTAAGAAAACTATGGAGATACATAAAATGAAATTTGATGGGATGGATGTTTGTTAGAATGCATGGCACAAAGTATATGGGTACCCAAGGAGTTCCTTCTATAAACATAAATCTGAATGGATAAGTGAAATAGGCTTGCAGTGAATGGAAACAACACTAGAAAAGAGAAACAAAGGTCAAACACTTGCACAAAAATTTCCTACATATCAAGAATTGTTGAGAGAAATTCAGATATCTCTCCACATCTGACTCATGGTCTATAGGACAAGATGGAGTAAAATTTCCCCAAAGGTTTCTTCCTTCATTCTATACCCAAAATATACTGCAAAAAAATGCAATGAGGAGCTTGAATTCTTGAAACTTCCTCAGGTGTCATAGTCAAGCTTCAACAACATAATGAACAAAAAAATTTTCCACATGTTTCCATTGCAAAAATAATTTATTTTCCAAGTGTGATGAGTGCACAAATTTTTTTCAACAAACATAGAGCCACCACATGCCCAAAAGCACTCACAAATATTGAGGAGGAACAAACATGGCACAATGAATATATTCAAAGTTGTCATGTAACTTACTATTCCCACATATTGCAGTCAAAAGAACAACCTCATGGATTCTTGAGCATTGTGCATGATAAAATGGATAAAATGAAAACTTCCATACCAAGGATGGGTAAAAAAATAAAATTCAATAAGTAATGTTATGAACCTACCAGTTACTTTGACTGGTATGCTCACACATGGACACAAGACAGGGGTTTTGGCCATTTTGGCCTTGCCATTTGTTGAACGTGGAGAAAACTATATAGTCACATCATTAGCTTTGTGTCTCAGGAAGCTTGAAGAACCTAATTGATGAGTATGGATTTTTTGTATCATTTGGATCATCCAAACAACCATTGCATGATGCATTATTACAAAATGATGTGCATGAAAAATGTAAAAGGTACAAGGAAATATTTGACCATTCAAAATCAGTTAGTGTTGCTAGCATGAATACTTCTTTCATAAAGCAACCACCGATCCTCTACTTACAATTGGATAATGCTTCAAGTGATAACAAGAATCATACATTATTTGCATTTGTATCAATGTTGATAACAAAAAAGGTATTCAACATTGTGTATGTAAGCTTCCTTCCAGTGGGACACACCCATGAGGATATAGATGGGACTTTTGGAAGATTAGCAACATCATTACATAAAGTAGACACATTTTCTTTGCCACATATCATGGAATCTTACAAACATGCCAACAAGGGTCAAGTACATTCACTCCTTATCTTATTGAGGAAGTGTACAACTTCAAGGACTTTGTGGAGCCATTCTTGTTGGATGGAAACCATAAGATAGTGGGTATCAAAAAACCAAAGTTGTTTAGATTCCATGTTGTGGATGGCATACCGGTGATGGAGTACAAAGAAACATTAAAGGATCAACAATGGTCTCATTCTATCCATATATGGCGTATAAAAGGATAATGGTGAACCAAGCTTTTCAGAAGGGAAACCTCCTTTGGCACCTTTCAAGAACTCAAAGAAATGGAAGATCTAAAAAAGGGAATAAAATCATATATTGAGCATTGGGGAAAAGTGCAATAGGAGAAGGTAGTGACTATTGGCTTCCAAAGATCACGTATTGGGAAAATGTTTTACGTGCTTTGGATAGACCATTTGTAAATTGTAGCAGAGGTCAGATGTTTGTTTTTGGCAAAAATAGTACAGAGAAAAGACATATATGACCAAATAATAGAGCCACACATATTCACAAAGAAGACTACATTAGTCAACATATCCCAAGTAATAATGATATTTACGTTGGGCCTATTTTTGGAAGATCTAACCAAGAATTCAATCCATTGAAGGATGTGTTCAAGGGAAAATGCTACTTATACGACCAGAAATGATAATGAAAAGATATGGATGGGGAGAGAGATGGGGATATTTTCCTTCAACAGGAAGGAAATGATGTAATTAAAAAGTGAGAGTTCAATATTGGAAACTTGTAGGGAGAGGAGAAGGTACAACATTGTATCGAGGATTGTTTAAAGCCAAATAAAACATGGACCATCTCAAATGAACCTAAAGTAGATATCGATGTGGATAACATCATCTGGGCATGGACACCAAACAAAAATTGGCAAAAGTGGATCCATAAAGATACCCGATAAAGGACATGTGGCCATTAAATCATACCTTGAACTACTTGAACATGATAAGGAATGTTGACTTGGAGAAACTATTGAAGTTCATAAATTTGTATGTGAAATCATCTTGGCCTGGGATGTGGGTTTTTTTAAAAATTATTCCAAACCTTGGTCCTATAAAACTTTATAGTTGTACTATTATTTGATAATTAAATGAAAGATTGAGTATTATATTACTTTGGAAGATTTTTCCATAATATAATTCTATAAAACATTGTGTTTCTTATGGAACTCTTGAATCTTATTAATGTATTATTAATAATATGATTTCCACCATGCAATTAATTTAATTTGAAAAAAAAAAAATCCTTAATTATGCTCTAAGTAAGTTTACAGGAGTTGGATCTTGTGATTTAAAGGGAGTTGGATGTGATTTACAAGGAATTCATTTCAAAAGATTAATGCTTTGGATTTTTCTAGGAATTAGTCTTGATTTATGCATTCATTACAACCACAAAATTATATGGTCTTTTCCTAAAGCTATGTGCATAAGTCTAGATAAACTTATTGTTTAATTGTTCTAAAACTTTATAAAATGCAAACCTTTCTAAAGTGTACATACTAAATTATATGCCTAGAATCCCCTAATTCTTGAATGCAAAACTATAGTATTGGGAGTGCCAATATATATTATTTAATGCTCTCAACAAGAGTGTTTGAAATGCACCATGACTTAACCTATTGTCTACCAAGATATAAATTTTCAAAAGAGGTCAAAATCCCTCATATATGAATTATAGAAGAAGAATAAATATAAAGTTGATACACATAAAAAGAATTAGGAACATACTTGTACCATGAGTGTGATGAGAATGGGCATATGTCCATTCTCATAGACTCAATAGTTGCTTCTTATTTCATACAACATGTACCCATATCACATTGTTTTAATTTTCAAAAGGGATCAAAATGCCTCATATAGGAATCATAGAAAAAAAAAATGAGATAAAGTAGATACACATAAAAATAATTAGGAACATAGTTGTACTTATGAGTGTGTTGAGAATGGGCATATTCCCATTCTCATAAACTCAATATAGAATTAGGAACATACTTGTATGCATAGTGTAAATATTGGAATCTGATATTACACTACTTAAATTCCAATAATAAACATATTGGAATCCGATATCACACTAGATAAAAACCAATAATGGAAATTTAGGAATCCAATTAGTGTGGAATGGAAAAAGCGATGGAGGAGCATGGAAACTAAAAATGAAAAATATGCAAAGAAAAAGTGATGAGAGTGAACCTAAGGTGGAATGCGTGTAGCTACTGCGGTGTGTAGTGTACCCTGCATGGTTAGTAAAAGCATGTGCTATCCCAAAATGTTGTTGTTGACACTATTTTTGTTGCCCCCAATTTGAATATTTGTTTCTCATACGGCGGAACTACAAGGATAAAATGACCAAGTAGTCAAATATGTATGGATTTATGTGTAAAAATACTATGTAAAAGATGCATCCAAATGTAAAATACGCAAATTTAAATGGATCATGTGCACTGATCCATATCAAGAAACAGCAGTTATAGAAGGATATCCTATCTTTGTGAGTTTTTTGGGTGATCTCATGCCACCTTAGCCAAAGAAGTGTATAGAGGAAATGCTCTGTGTCATCCAAGATCTAACTATTTCACCGAATGTGTGCAAAGAGATCTCTATATTATCTTAGTTTTTGGGCAATCTGATGCCACTAGCTGAAGTAGTGTAGAGAGGCACACCTATTGTAACCTCCAAGCATGTAATTGCTTCTTCGAATGTAAAGGACACCATGTCCTTTAAAAGATGTTGTGTATAAGGTTTGTAGACTGGTCTAAACCCACTCGTTTTGTATAACTCAATTGAACCGGTGTAGAATCTCTATGTTAGTTTGTAAAAACCCAAAATGATGTCCCCCTCTTTGGGGGCACATGCAACGTCTTTGATAAGAGAATGCGGCCCCAAAACAGACCAACCACAAGTACTTTGAACATTTTCCCTACGGGGAAGGGAACACACTTGGTAGAAACCAAGGTGCACACAAACAAGGATGGCTAGCCAAATAAAAACTTTCATATGAAAAGCATGCATATAGGAGACAAAGTGTAAGCTACACAAATAATGTACAAACCTCCAAGGAAATAAGTGTAAACACGCAAGAAGACAAGTAAGCTATAAAAAGTGGGTCGAAAACATGGGACATCACTCATGATGTTGCAAGACATGCAAAGCCATCATGGCCACAAACAAAAACAAGTGTGCACACAAAACATAGGGCAATTCCCACATACAAGAAGCAAATAATGGCAGACATGTAAAAACAAGCAAAAAGTAGGTCACGAAAACATGTAATCCCGCAAAAAAAGTGCTACATATGGAACACTCACTAACATGTTAGAGAAATAACAAATATGTCAAAGCGTGAATAACCAAGTAATGTAAAGTGCTAGATACAAAATGGAACAATAGCACCTATGAGATTCGAATGTGGATGCCCCAGGTGGATGGTGTAGGAAGGGTAGAAAGCGAACAACCATGCCACGTGTAAAAAATTTGTATCTATGATCACAACTAAATAAAGGCGTGAACGTGAATGTGTGGATGATAGAGATAATGACATATAATAAATAAATCTAACATGTGTGGTAAATTGATCATGTAAAACACTATTAAATATGAGTAAATACCAAAGACCATGCAATATGTTGTGGATGGGTGGAATGGAATGCAAGATGGAATGATAGCAACCACATTCCCCCGAGTGAATGGAAATATGTGCAATGAAGTTCATTTTGTTTTCCCCCTCATTAGTCAAGAATGAACCGTAAAACCAGAGTGCATCATCGGAAATGGTAGAATAGTGTGTGTTGTGTCTAACGCGATGTGATGAATATGCATGTGTAGTGATGAAACATGATCTAGAAATGAAGATATGTGTGTGAACCCTTATCCAAAGTGTATATCACGACTTGGTGATTATAGGAGTATTGACTTAGCCTAAGTGTATATAACCATGAAATGAATAAAGGGAGTGGTGATGTAACCTAAGGTGTATACCACTACAAGATGAGTAACATAGGAGTGATGATTTAGCCCTAAATGTATATCACTATAGAATGAATTAGTGGGAGCGGTGATGTAACCTAAGGTTTATACCACTATAAGATGATAGAGTAAGTGACAAGTTAGCCTATAGTGTGTGTCACCAAGCTAATAATAAAGCATAATGAAAGGTGGATTGGTAAATGCGTGATGAATGTAAGGTCCATTTGATTTTTAAACCCTCGGCAGTTGAATATGGACCAAGGAACTAAAGTGTGTCATAGGGTAGTGAGTGCAACATGTAGAAGACAATGTAGTATAGGCTATCGGGATAGACAACCATGTGATGATTAGGTTTTGTATATATGTGATGCGTAGGATGTAATGATATATGTGTAGAATGTGTAAAGTGTAATGTGTAGTATGCAATGTAATAAGTGTAGATGTAGTGTGTGAAATGAAATGATGCTAGAGTCATATGTAATGAGGAGTAGTATAGTGTGTAGAAAATGCTTGATGTAAATATGCGCGGTGTGTGATGTATGACATATGATGCTAGATGTACTATATCAACACTATGTATAGAATGCAATTCAATATGTATATGTAACCTATCGGTAAAAGTCCGTGATATGTATAATGGCCAAATATAATGAATATCATGCAACACTAGTATGTGGTATGCCTAATGCCAACTAGTATGATGTTTGATGTATGGTGTGTGATATGTGACAACAGTGGGCTTACTAACTGAGCACTACACTACATTTTAGACCCAAATGTAGTTCTGGTGAGTGTGTGCATGTCGTGCCCTACGTGTTCTTATGCCAGTCATACTTTTTGAAGTAGCAAGCAATAACTAGATGTAAAAAATGTAATAGTATGTGTGCATGAAATAGAATAGAATACATCCCCCTATGAAGTTTGATGTAGATGTCCTAGCTTGTTCCTTGATGATGGAGCTAGGTGGATGCAATTGATATTCAATACAATAGATGAATGCAAATCTAGATGGATTAATAGTAGTAAGTGATGTTAGGTCCCTCATCATGGTCTCATAACTTTATATTTATAGGGTTCTCTTGATCTAATTTCGTAATTAACCTTGAAATAGCCGACCACCAAAAAGATAAAGATGTAAAATGGCTAGAAAGAGCCCAAAAAGTGCTAAGAAAGTGCAAAAGGGACCGGGGCACCCTTAGAGGGACCGGGCACCCTTGTGGGACCAAGGCACCCTAGTACCAACCTAGGCACCCTAGTCGAAGCTAGAATAATGCAGTGACAAAAATTGACAAGGCATATGGGTCCAAGATGTTGGTAATGCCAAAATAAAATAAAACAAGTGTCCAAAAGATGGAGGTTAATTAGTACTTTCTTCACTCAAGAAACTTCTAAATAGTATTATGAGACCAGATTAAATAAATGTCTAAAGTCCATGATTTTGTGACTAGAGTGAAAGGGAGATCTCTTCCTGGGTTCAACCACCCAACACTATATGGATGGGGATATGGCTTTATAGGAAGGTTCAAAATTTTCACAACATCAATAAAAATTAAATTATTTTGACTTCCACTATCAAGGATAAAATGTAGAGGCTTACCCTTTACCCAAAGCTTAGAGTGAAATAAAATTTCCTTCTCATCCATCTTCTTGACTTGTGAGGTGGCAATGATCACATCTGGTTCAACATCTATAATTTCATCTTCTTCATTTCGACCTCGAGGTGTGTCACCGATGGAGCAGTGGGTGTTGGAGATGATGACTCAAAGAGCAAAAATTTATGGCTCAACATTCTTCCTTGGAATGTCAATTAGTCTTATGGAGATCACACCACTTCCCCATCTTCTCCTTCTGTCTCTGACCTTCACCTCGTGTTTGGCCTTCTTCATCAATTTCCCTTTCAGAGGTTGGTTCTTTGTATTTCTCTTTTGATGCTTTTATTCAATATTGAACAAAAATTGTATGCCTCACCAAGGGTATGGAATTGAAAAAGGTCAATGTGCTCCCATAAATACCATTGTAGGATATTATAATATTTGAGGATCTTGTGTTATTTTTTGTTTTGAATGTGCAATCTTATAGAAAGTATCAGGTATAATCTTGAATCAACTGGCCCTTACCTTAGTAAAGTTGTTACCACCATATATACATATCATCATAGGCTACAACAGGCTAATATTCCTCCTTTATGACATCCAAAAAATCATCACATGTGGGATCGTCTACAATTGCCCAGTTTTTCCCCATTTAGTTTGTTCTTGTACACTCCCCACCAATTTTTGACAGAAGTGATGTTAATAGGAGAGAAAATGTTATCTTTTCTTTATCAGTGACTTTATTGACAAACAATATGAGGTTAATTGGTCCAACCAATTTTTTACTACATCAGAATTTATTTTACCTTGAAAAATAGGGATATCAAAATTTACTTGAAGATTGAAGGGCGTCGAGGCACTGATGGGCTGGAATGCAGAGGAGGATGTGTGATTTCCCATTTGTAGCTATTGAAGAATCTGGGTAAATTATTGTAACATTTGCTCATATTTCTCCATGAGAGATTCATCCACCATCTTCTTGAGAGGATCATTTTTCCCGATGTTGTCTGTCATTTGAGGTCTCTTACAATGAGTAGTCAAGTATTTTGAAGGATCTTGTGTGGACCACCCAAACTTCTTTTATCCGGACCTCTTCTTGGGAATCATACACTTTGAAGAAAACTTTTATAAGATACCACTGATCCAATACTCAAGGGGGTTTAAGAATCAAAGAATAGAATAACAATTGTGCTAGATGAAAATATAAAAGCTATCTATGAGAAGAGATGTATAATGCTTAAAATTATCTCTGAAAATAGATGTATATATTGCTCAAAAATTGTGATTACAATAGCTACCTCCATGAGGAGATGTCTTACCTTCCCTTGCGGCTTACAAATACTTAAATAATATTTTTAGAATATGAAGAGGAACCTAGAAGAATGTGGAAGGTCACCAGTCTCGAGGGAGACAAGGTTTTTCATTTTCCAATAATTACATATGTCATAATTTGGTGAATTTACTATTTTTACACAACATTACAAAAATACAATTTGAGGAATTTAGACATGGATTTCAAGGTCCAAACTTTTCTCGAACAAATTTTCACACCCGTATATCATATTATATTCATTCCAAGCTTTCTGTTGTATTTTGAAAGTCAATTTGAGCTACGATGCAGAAGTTATGGTTCCCAAAAGTTGCTCTACTATAATTGCCACATAGGTCGTTATGCTGGATCACAAGGTAATATAATTTCTACTTAGACTGATTTTTTTTTTTGAGTTAAGAAAACTATTTTATCCTTTGGGTTATATGGAAGGACATGTTGTATTGGTTGATCTTGTCCTTACTAGACAAACTTATCTAATGGGGTAGAAGGCTCATGTGAAGATCTCGAAATGTCTCCACAAGATAATAGATATGCATTGGGATTACATCGATGTTTTTATAGGTGTCTCGGTAGTAGAATAAGGTATTTACATGTTATAAGATAGTGTTTATTAACCGCAAAATGTTAAATTTAGGTGTCCAAAGTTTGACCATGTACGTACCTTTGAACTTCTATTCTAAGCAATCTTTTGTAAAATGGTCATTCAAAAATTATGTCACTTTATAAAACAAATTATTTAAAACCTACAATTTGATAAATTATATTATTTTAAAGTAAATAAAAATATAATAAACCACGTAAATGAAAAACTAGATCTCATACACTTTATTATTATAAATAAATTATATCTATCTCAAAACCTCAAGAGATCATATCAATTTCAAGGCCTCTTTCCTAGATTTTTAGCATACTACAACTATTAATAAATGCTTTACCTTATTTATAATTTTCCCATTGAATTATGACAAATAATATCAATATGGCCTTCCCCATAAACTTAAAAACTATTTTTAGTGATGGTGAAATACGATCAAATTTAAAGTTGAAATTAAAAATGAACATAATCATAGATATTATAGTCTAACACCACCGTCGGACTAAAATTATAGGTCTTTTGGTGTAAAAACACCTAATAATAATAAAATATCTTAATTATGAGCTAGATCTTGAAAATCTTTTTAATTAATTAAATTTTTTTCAAAGTTTGAAATAATATATTCTATCTTTTCAAATAAATTATATTATATTAATATATTTAAATGGAAAACTAATTGTGATAACATTTTTATTAAATTTTGCTAATCATACAAATTACATATAGAACATACTTAACTTTATATTTTTAATAAAATTCAATAAATAATTTTTACTATTAAAAAATATTAAAAGATTATCACCATTAAAATTAAGACAAATATTTTGGGAGTAAAATTTATTAATTTTCTAATTATTTAAATATGGAAAATAGATGCTATTGAAGCAAAACAGAGTAAATTTTTAAGGATTCTTTAATTCCAAAATATATTTTTAAAATATAAAAATAATATTGTTGTTAATCAATATATTTATACAAGTAATGGTATGTTAATACATTCGGGTTTGGTGTTTTGGAAAATAGATTCAATAATATAATTTTATGTCGAAAAATTCATTCGATAGAATGGGCTCTACTAGGGTTTAGGTTCTAGCTATCTGTTCATGTCTGTTGTCGTCCGTACGTCCATCAAACCACAGTCCCGTAGGGAAATCTGTAGGATTTTCAGTTTTTTCGCTCATTAATTTTGTTGTGTGGGACTTTACTCCGCCCTTAGGGCGGCGTCTGGCCCTTTTTAATGGCCTCCATTTCGACACCCTCATCTATTTATACATGGATCATTAACGGTGTGGCTACCAATCATGACTCTAAAGAAAGCTCAAAAGTTCATCTCAAAGGTATTCGATGAGGTAATGAGTCTAATACTCCTGTACCTGATGTTGTTCTTGATTTACCTACTTTTGATAATGCATGTAATTGGTTTGAAAATTACACATTGGTGGCATATTTTGTTGGCGAGTCCCCCCTGAGAGCCTTTTAAAGCAATGGGTTCACAATCACTGACAGAGCCATGGTGTGAAGCTTGAAGGCGTCCAAAACCTTGGAAAGGGATTTTTCTTGTTTCATTTTTCAAACCTTGAACATTGCAAGGCCATTGTTAACCATGGTCCTTGGTTTATCCGCAACTCATTGGTTGTTTTCTCTCACTAGACTCAAGACTTTCAAGTCTCGGAACAGGTGAAACTCAAGGTCCCTGTCTGGATTGAGTTTCCAGGGTTACCTTTTCCTCTGTGGTCTTTTATAGGGGATCTTGTCAAACCCTTGGGACAACTCATTTACAATGAGCAACCCAAATTTTTTAATGCTCGCCCTCAATGTTGTGTGTGTGTGTTGAAGTGGACCTCTCAAAGGATCTTAAGGAATTGATTGATATCTAGGTTGGTGAAACCCAATTTACTTAAAGGGTTATTTATATTAATCAGCCAAACACCTAATTTCATTGTCAGTCATCTGAGCACATGATTTGTGAATGTCCTCTCATGGTGACTCATGTCCTGCTCCTGCAAAAAAAACACCGTCAAACCCTAAAATTTCATTTGACGGATGGACAATTGTGACTAATAAAAAGGGTGTTTCAAAGGGCCTTATAAAATTGTAAACTTTTGTTTATCATCCTGTTGTCAACAATGGTGTTAGTGCCTCCACAACTCCTCCGGCCAAAACAACCGTAGAACTTGTTAAGCCGCACCCTCTATCTCCCACTCACTTTTGGATACAACTATTATTGTCCCAGCTTTCTCTTCCTGATAACCCCTTTGTCGGGGTTTTACGCAATGCAACCCTGTAAAGATAGAAAAATGTGTTCTCATAGCCCTTCCCCTACGGAGGATGGTGAATATGTGCAAGAAAAGTGTAGACCTTGGACCTTTGGAGAGCATTTGAGCCTGGTTCTCAACCAAACCTCTTTTCTCCCAATTAATATGAAGTCCTCTCTACGTTGGACAGTGAGGGAAATATGAATTTATATATTTCTCAATGATTGTGTACTCTTGGAATATACGAGGACTTACTGAACTGACCCGACATTATCTAGTCAAGGACAATTGTCAACACTTTAGTCATATGAAAATTTTGTGTCTACAAGAAGTTAAGATTTCTATATTTTCGTTACATTATGGCTCATACTATTTGATCGTAGGGCATTTATCACACCTCCAAATCATGAGCGGGGTCACAAAGTGGGGTTATGAATTTGATTGTCCATGAAATTTTCCAACATGTGATCTTGTGGGGTTTGGACCCCACACATAGTGTGGTGTGGACTATTATGGATTTTGATGACCACATTTTTGGTCTTGCTAACATATATGCCTCTAATGATGTGGGGGAAAGGGCTCTTTTGGCGTTGGCTTGAAAATTCTTTGTTGGATGATTTTTGAGTGGTGTGTGGCGACTTTAACATGATATAACCTATAAGACAAGTGGGATAGACTACCAATGATGTGGTACGCGGGAGAGAGGGAAGCATGTTTTTACTTTAGGCATAAGCTCATCCTTTTTCAATCTAATCTCCATTTTTGTCATCCTTCTTCAGCTCATTGGTTTACTTGGTCCAATTTCCAAGCATGTGTCGATCTTACTAAAAGGCTTGACCATGCTCTTATTCCTTCTCAAGACTTTTTCTTCTTTATTCTTGTCTCAAGCTGACCTATGGTTGTGGCCAACATTGCTTTGTTCTTAGACCACTCACCTATCTTTTTCAATATTTCCTAGAATCAACCTATTACAAAACAGAAGGGCATTTATCAATTTTATCTCAATACTGCTCAACTTAAACATGCCCAAAATGTGTATCATGATTAGTGCATTTGGAACCTGGTCCCTCGACCCTCGGATTCCTTTGGCTAGATTCAGTGGTGGAATGATGCCATCAAGAGCACCAGTATTTTTTGTGCACTTATGGTAATTATGCTTCCATTTTTAGAAAAAAATGATTAGGAAACTACCTATCATGAGTTTGAAAGAATCTCACATGAACTTGAGGATTCTCCCCTCAAAAAAATTTACAGTCTCAGGTTGTTGTTTGGAGGCATAATATTAAGATTCATGAAGCTTACAATGCCCGGGGAGCTCAACTGTGTGCTAGAATGCATTGGATCAAGATTGGTGATAAAGCTTCCAAAGAATTCTTTGCCATGTTGTGTTCCAAACACTCTTCAGATAAGATCAAATCCATTTTGCATGATATTGTAAGACTAAGTGCCTTATCTGATATTCTTCGGCCTTTGTCTAGCACTATCATGGAGTTTTTGTAGCTCAACCTACCACTCTGCTAGCTAAGCTCTTTTGAAATGTCTTCAGGTGGTTCCTTGCAAAGTCTCCCACTCTCAGGACTACTTGTGATCGCCTTCTTTCACTCTCTGATCTGAAGGAAGCTACTTTTCAAATGGAAGCCAACAAGGCTCCTGGAGTTGATGGTTTTCCAGTGGAATTTTACCAAACCCTTTGGGACATGGTAGGTCCAAACCTCCACCATGTTTATTTGGAAGCCCTTGATTCCAATTCCCTAGGGAACCTCATTAATCAAGGCAACATCAAGTTCATACCCAAAGTAGGGGATCCTGAAATCATCACCAACTAGAGACCCATCACTTTGCTTAATGTTTCTTATAAGATTATTGCTAAATCTTTAGCCAACATGATTGTTAATCTCTTGCCCTTAATTATTAGAAGTGAGCAAATTGGATTCATTAAGAACATATTTATTCTTGATAATATCATTGTTGTTTGGGAAGGAATGGAATGGGCTCGTCAATCATCACAACAAGCTCTATTTGTTAAGATAGATTTTGCTAAAGCTTATGACAAGATTGAGTGGTCTTTCATTTTAGCCATGCTCAAGGCTCTTGGATTTGGCCCTAGGTTTGTGCATCTACTTAAACATTTTTTCATAATTTTGGGGCTTGTATTACTATTAATGGGGCGTAGTCTTCGAGGGTTTGTCTTTTCAAGTTAATTTTTCAAGGCTGCCCTCTGGCTTCCTCCCTATATGTGTTAGTCACTGAAGGTTTGAATTATATTCTTACCCACATATCTTCTCAAGGAATTGTTAAAGGTATCTCATTACCTTCTTCTCAGTAGCTTATCAATGGTCATTTTGTTAATGATTCATTTCTCACTCTCTTGGAGGAAGAACAATTTGTGTGTCAAGCACTGGATTGTTTAGACATTTTTTGTCTTGTTTCAGGGTCTGCTATTCAATGGGATAAAACTTTGTGCTACTGAAACAATCTCAACTACCCATGCCTCATTGGCTTGCAAAGATGAAGTGTAGGTGGATCGAGCCTGGTGTGTAGTTTAAATTTTTTGGATCCCTTTTGCCTTCCAGACCACATCTGCTCAACTTTTGGCATTTGTTGTTTAAAGAGTTGAACCTAAAATTACTTATTAGATCTCTAAGCCTCTCTCTTTAGCAATTAAGTTTCAAATTTTCTATAAAGTCTTAGCCACCATGCATGTTTATTATTCTTCGTGTTGGGCTCCTTCTATTGTTGCTCATGCCAAACTTGAAAAGCTTCTTCGAGAGTTTTTGTGGGCCAAAACTGTAGGGAACAAGGGTTTTCATACGGTGGCTTGGGAGATTTGTTGTGTGCCTAAAGAAGCTGGGGGCTTAGGTCTAATTAAATCAAAATCCAGGGAAAGGAAATCCGTGTTAAATGGATTTTGCACAATTTAAAGGGAATGAAGCTTGGAAGGTGCTTACTTGACATGGCATTCGTCGAGGGGTCCCCTTGGGCAGCTCACTTAAAAAGGCCTTAATTTCCAATATTTGTTATTTTGTCCAGTTTTTTAAGGTTAACGGTTCATTCATATTGTAGAGTATCGGAAGGCCTAAGAGTTATTCAAACCTAATCTGGTTTAGGTGGGTGATGGTTTTAGGTCTGGTCTTTCTATTAATTATTTGTCTCTGGTGGTCCCATGTGTTTTCTTTTCAGACAAATCTATCGCTTTACTCTCCTTGTCTAAGCTCTCAGATTGTTTAAAAAGGGAATTTAGTTCATTGGAGATTTATTCTGTAAACATTCCAAAGACTGGCTTTCTTGGGATTCTATTTCTTTAAAATTTTAGCTTCTCCCTACTGATGCAGATCCTATCTAACAATTGATTGAAGGTATTCCTAATGAGTATTTGCATAAAATTGGGCTTACCTTTATTTTCCTTGGTGGCATGACTAGAATTATCCTACCGCTTATGCCTTCCCAATTGTAGAAACCCTCCCTCGGTTATTCATTGTTGGCTCCTAAAGTGATTTGATTTTCTACGGTTAATCGATGTTGGTGCCTTTCCTCTTCAGCCTCTGTTTGGTCTTGTCATTTTCAAAGGGTTTGGTCTGCTCATGTCGAGCCCAAGAAATCCCATTTTCTATGGTGCATCCTTCATCAAGGCCTTCCATATGACACTTGACTCATTCATCTGGGGTTTAATCATGTTTGTTTGTGTTACCAACAACCATAAACTATTAAGAACATTTTTGGTTTTGCTCTCGGGCACAAAAACTTGGAGATGGATTCATACCCTTTTTCAACCCTTTTCTCCATATTTTTTCTCCTGGAAAATGGCTCTTCTAGGGGACTCGACCATGCTACCTGCAATTTACAACAAAATTTGGCACATCTTCATAACTGAAATATTATTCACTCTTTGGAAAGATAGAAATAATGCAATTTTTAATAGTGCTACACTTGATTATGATTTATCTGTTACTAATAAAGTGGTTGTGATCTCTAATGTCATGCTTCAGATTCAAAATCAGACCAAGAAGGTTAGGCTCGAGGTGAAACATCTCCAACGCATCCTCGACCATTGGGGTTCGGCCCCTTGTGTTGTCAGTCGGTTCCCTCTAGATGCAGCCCCGAGCCATTCGTCATTCGCACCACCGCATCGTCGTTCATTGCCTCTCCTTGCCATTCTCTTCCTCCAAGCTGCGGGTGGGGTGAGCTCATTGCCTCTGTGGAGTCTTTTTCCTCAACGGAGATCTCCTCTCTCTCGATCATTTGCCTTCTCCTATTCTTCCTCTATCGGGTGGCTTTGGTTTTTTTTCCCGGTTAGGGAAAGTTTCCTCGACTCTCGTTGGCCATTTCTCCCTCTCGACTTGAAAACAATTTTGGTGATCGGTAAGATAATGGATGGGATGGGTGGGATCCTCTTTTGACGAGGCTCACCCCTCTCGGTTTGAGTTGGGGGAGAAGCTTAAGCGATCCCCTTCCCCCTTCACGTACTTCCATGTTCGCGGTTGTTGCTTAGTTGTGCTCTCTTTTTTTGTTGAAATTTGCATTGTTTATGTAGTTGTTTTGGTGTTATGACTTGCCTCTCTCGAGGATTCTTTTAGCTTGATGTGACTTTTGGCATTCTGGGGTGTGACTTTTCCACCCATTTTTGTACAAATGGCATTGTATATATTGTTCTATTAATATAAAAGTGTGCTTTTCAATTAAAAAAAAAAAAACATATGTAATTTAATTAAAATGTTAAAAATTACTTTTTCCATTTAATTCCATTTTAATTTACATGGTGCTTTTAAAAATATTCCATTAATGCATTGAATGTATTTAGTCCCCACTTTTCAAACTAATAAACTCGCACATTTTTAACTAAATAATTATAAAAATTCATCTATCTTTAATTTCATTGACTATAAATTTATATGTTATTGTAAGCTTCAAAGAAATTGAAGAAACATGACATCCGAACATTTATTGTAATTCATCCTATCTTGTACCTACGTATACCTTTAGCATTTTTTTAATAACTACTTTGCTTGTTGGCACTCCGGTCTTTCTCACTTTCTCTGCAAAATAAAATAAAATTCTTTGTCACTACTCGTAAAAGGATGGTGGGCGCCAAGGACATTTTTACTTTTATTCGAGTAATGAATATTATCGCCTCATTTGGCTATTAAAATAGGCCAAATTGTAGGGTATCTCGTCAAGGCGTTTTTCTCCAAATTTTGTTTAAGAGCCACAATAGAATGGTGAACTTTCTCAATTGAAGCTAGAAATCATTGCCCGTATGATACTTTGATTTTGGACGCAACTCTGTGAATTAAATAAGCAAATATTTTGGCCATAATAAACCTTAGTTAGAATTTTTAGATTTTGTTATTTTGCTTTCATTTTCTAACACAGATTATCTATAAGCTCAAAATAAAAAAATATTATTAATTTATCAAGACTTTAATTCGAGCATTGGTTTCAATGTTATGCGGATTCAAAGATTTCTATTATATTTCAAGCACACATCTGGGATCTCACAATTTCCACTATCACCTTAAAAAACTTAGAATCCTAAGGGTATAAACTACAGAGTAACAAACATCCAACAAATCTTCATAATCACATGTATCATCACGGCACAATCATCCTCGACTCAATGTAAATATGATATTTTTTAAGGCTTTAAAGCCTTTCGGAAGTTTGTATTATAGAAATTTATTACTAGAAGCAAAATCATCTTGGCAGAAGGGTTTTGAAGTTTCCAAGGGATGAAATAATTTGATTCTTGCTTCTTTCTTCCCTCCACCTCATTATTTCTAATTCTATATATTCACCCTACTGCACAACCTCCATTGCTAAAAGGTATGAACAATATTTGCCATTATCTAATTACTGCCCTTAGTACCTCCTGCAAATATTGAAACTTGGTGAGTTTTTATGAGTAGGCATTATCAAATAGTGAGACTATATGGCCACATTTAAAATTCTAAGATCCATCCAAAAATAATTGGTTACAATATGCAATGCCATGATTTTTTTTAAGAGTATAAACTATATATTGAGTATTTTCAACTTGCAATTTACTAAATTTTGCTTACAACAATTGTGAAGTTGTCGAATAACTTGTTTGTTTTTAGGTTTAGTATTAGGGACATATAAAACATGTTTAGTGTTAAAGATCTAGGGTATCCATTTGATTAAATTCCACATAACATTCTAGCTTCATCTTTTTTAATATGAGAAACATTTATACTTACATGGATTTTTAGTGAGCTAAACAATTTCATAGAAAAATTTAACAAGTGAATGGATTGTTTTGAAAATTGATCCCCTAAACCATTAAACAAGCCTCCACTTTAAAACCCTTAAAAATTTAGTTCTCCTTCCCGAACCTAACTAGATATTAAACAGCTTAAATAACTAAACAAGATGTCACTTTCTATACGAATTTGCTCGACACATTGACATTGTTTCACTAAACATGAACAAGAAGTGTCCATCCCAATCAATAACCTTTTCCAACATACTACTAGATTATATATAACAATTTTGTCTATGATAGTACTTAGCACCATCACTACTCTTGTTTATATATATAGAAGATATTAGATAAGTAATTTGAATTAATTGTATAAAATTAGGATGGTGTGAAATTATAATTAGAAGAAAAGTATATGGTAAAAATATACGGTTTGGTGGAGTACAAATAAACATTAAGACTCCTTGTAATTGTGTGTTTGTGCAATGGAAATAATTGTAGGCAAAATTTAGTGCCAAATGCAACCAATAAGGGAAAGACACAAACAGAAAATGCAAATAACACACACACATAAAATAGAGAAATTTTACATTCTCAGAGTTGCTGCTTTGTTTTTCAATTGTTTCTCTTCTTATGTCTAGATCTTATTTTCTTCTTCTTACAAAAATTTCCTCTTTTAAGAGCTATTGCTTTGTATTTTCTTTCTCTGTATTTTCCCTCTTTCTATTTCCCCCTCTATTTCTATTTCTATTGTCATGTCGCACTCTTTCTCTCCTTTTTCTCTATCTCCTTCAAGTTCTGCTTACTCTCTTTCTATTATCTATTCATGCTAACATTATGTTGTTGTTCATAAATTTATATATACCTCCCTCTTTCTATTTTTACTTTTCGATTTGCTTTTCTTTTACTATTAAAAACCATGCCCCAAAAATTATAATATATATATATATATATATATATATATAATGTATTATATGCATAGGCCTTTACAAATATTCCACGACCAAATAACAAAAAAATGGACCCAAAATATATATACAAGGAATTAATTCTGGGACTTTAAAGTCCGTAGGAGATGGGCTAAACAAAGTCCACAAAAAGGGGACATGTGGACAAGGGGCGTTGGGGGGGCCCAAAGTTGGATTTTGACATTCAATGTTACATGTTATACTAAAATTATTTGACGGTTCAGAAATTCATATGGACGTCAAATTTGTTTTTTATGATAACTATTACAAAATACATAATTGAGTTAAACTTTATATAGATTTTGTTATTTATCTCCCATATTTATGTGAGTTTTGTTGTATTACTGGATAATATATAAGACTAATAAATTCCATATTTTTTCACATATTTATTTTTTCCCATGAAAATTAATGTTGTACTAAAATTTTAGATTATTATTTTAAAAAATTGTCAAAGAAAATGATAGAAATGACTCACTCAAAAACATTGGTGCAGACTCTTAATAATGTAGAAAACGAGTTCTAGCTTCCAACTTCCAACTTATGTAAGTTCAATCTTCAAATTTAACTTGTAGAATTCCATCAAACTTTGAATATACATATCAAATTGACGATCATATTTCAAAAGTGGTTGTATTTTGACGTCTAAAATGACTAAAAACGCTAAACACCTTGCAAAATCCAAAGGTGCGTATAAAAGTTTCAAACGGAAAAATACAATGGCCCAAAATAATTAATCCCCGATAGTGGTGGTAGAGGAGGAGGGAAGGCGTGTTTAAAAAGAGCGGGTGGCTCGAGATTATCTCACATCAATTAATTCCTCAAGATATGGTACTAGGTATCCAATTGGATTGGCGAGTACGAGGAAAGAAAGGATTATAGCCACTACGAGGAAAGAAAGAAAGGAGTCGAGAATAGGTGAAGATTTGCGAAGGATACCTAGTCGTTGAAGTACCTACATTAACAATCGATTACAATTTTTTCGTAGGGTTAGGCCGAGTGGGTGAAAACCTAGACAGAGATGAGATTTCTATGTTAGGGCGTTATGTATTGAGTAAATGCAGCTTGGTTTGTGGGTTCATTTCATCTTGTGAATATATGAGTTGGGTAAAGAGGTATACGTGCTAAGGATATTCATATTATGTATGCGAGACGCAGTTTGAAAGCACAAGTACTCGAGTAAGCACATGTATAATAGGTATAGTTTCTTCTCTTCTAAATTTGAAACACCATTGATGCCCTCATTTTAGAAGCACATTACCCATGTCATGTATTTATATTTATATGTGCTCTATCCTTCGTCCGACGAACTTTAAGATTTATTTGTGCTTTATCCTCTAGCCTTTTTGTATATACGGTTTCTTGGTAAAATAATGGATCATGTAACATTAAAAGGCCAATTGCCCAACAAAATAAATTTCAAATCTTAATAAACTCACAATTTATACAAATGAGATACAACTACTACTAAATATTATCATTATTTGCATTATCGTTTGGATTCGAGAAACGAGTCTTTGCATCTATTTTTCTCTCGATTTCGATTAGGCAAATTATATTTTGTAGTGGGATGCCATATAGCTAGCAGTAAAAACATACAACGTTTACTCCATGGGAATTTTAGCTCGTATTATCCACTAACTCGTTACTTGGAAAACCAGGATACATTCGAGGGTATGCGGACACAACCTCCAACGGTGCCTTGAAGTAACCCGTATTGAATGGGTTAGTCACATTAGTAATGTTGATGATCATCCGCCAATACACGTGTCATCGCTGGTCAATCTTTAGCGTGGTCTATTTCATTTAAGCGAAGATTAAAAACGTCCCTGCAATTTTATTGAGATCATTGATTGTATTAACTCACTCATGTCCACATAATTTTTGTCATTTCCAACCAAAGAAAAGGAACTAAAGTTTACATTTGTTACATAAGAGGTCATTACGTTGAAGAAATATATTTGAGACTATTTCTCAAATGAACAAGTGTCTTGTATGTTTGGAGAAGAAATGCTATAGTGACAAAATCCCCATGTGAGGGAAGGAAAACAGGTGATGGTATGAATGGTCGTTTTATTTTATATGGCTACTCGACCTCTATGGTTATGGTTGAATTTATATTTAAAGGGGTGTTGATGCACAAATGAATGTAAACCATCCACATGTCTTTGTTTAGGACTAGAGGGTATAAAGGAAAATGATAGAAGCTTACTACACTCAAACATATGGAAACTTTGTTTCGTAGGTAGTGGTGAAGGAGACACTGCATAGCCTTCAAAGATGGGGAGAATGTAGATATCACTTTCAACGATCAAGCCTTGCTTTTTTAGTCATCTTTAAAGTACATTATGTCAACAAACTACACACCTCACCACTTTCTTCACAAATAGTTGACACAAATTACACGTGTCTCATATGTCCATGACTGTAACAAAGAAGCATTTTTATTCCCTTCCCCTACCATTTTCCCCACCCTTTGCCATCTTCCCACCCTTTGCCTACTCCTCCTCGAGATCCCTTCTTCAATGCACATCCTCCTCCCTTAAACTTTCACTTCCTCCAATATGTCTTTTCCAATATATCTCCTTCGGCATTTCCATCGCACACTTTGCATGCGGTTCTTCTAGTTTACTATCCTATTGGCAACTGGTGGGAGTGGTTTCCTCCAATTGCTAGTGAATTCAACGTAATTTATACAAAGTTATCATCATTATGTCTTCGTTACACCAAAACTGGTTGTGATGGGAGTGCGGGATAGGAAGGATGTTAGCAGACAAATTGTTTTACTTTTTTATTTGGCTTTTCGTATCAATTAGCTGCATTTTGCCTAAATAGGGTCTCGTCTATATTGCGGGGATACCAAAAACCTAGAGCGGAGCGTCCTCCTATAGAAGAAGCATGTGTTTACGACGTGGGAGGAAATTCCTCGTATGAATCCCATTCTAGACGATGTGTGTTTTCCTCGGCACTTTTCTTCATATCTTATCTCCGAGAGCCGCCTGGGAGGGTGAGCAAATTAGGATACTACTTTGAGTGGTTTATCACCCACGAAATCATTACCTTTTGCACTTAGACAACCAGTCTTGTGACGAAGAGAGGATTTAGTTGGCTCTATATGTGCAATTTGTTAGGATTTTAACCGTGATGGGGAAAGCATCTAGATGCTTTCACTTACATGGGTCCACTTCAATTGTTAGTACGCTTACGGGGTTGTTTTTCTCAGTGCTAAGTGGGATTGGTTTTTTGAAGAGAAATTTAAATGATGCAAATAACTTATAATAAATTATCTAACACCTGTTTTTCTTGAATGTGTCAAGGTCAGAATAGCATATGAATTTACAAACCAATCAAATCAAGATAAATAAATTTTTATAATTATTTTGATCAAAATTGTGCTAATTTGTTAATAGAAAAGGTGTATATTTGTTTATGAAAAATAATAATAGTAACTTATAGGCTGAAAAATACACTATAATAACTATTTAAGAAAATGTGAAGCCTATTGTATAATTTCTTTTGAGAATACTAATTATTTATCTATAAACTAATTGGTTCAAACTAATGACCCTTTATTGGCAAGCCTCTCCAATTTGAAGAAAGCTAATGAAATCACCCTATCATGCGAATTAATAAAGTTGAAAAAATAAATGTCAAAGTAATTTAATAAAATTATTTCACACACATTTATTATCTTCTCGTATATTACCTTCACGTTACGATTAATTTTGTCTTGCATATCTAATCAAATGACAATATTTACGCCGAGGCATGGCTATAGTGCACTCGGTCTCCAACGACGACGGTGTGCAGCTTCTTTGCTTGCTTGTCATCCGATCCTCCTGTTTGACCTACCCGCCGAGGAGTGTCGGCGTGTTGGTTCTTTGGTGATCTGCGTGTCCGTTTTTGGGCCGCATTGTCCCTGTCGATTATTGCAAACCCTTCAATATGGTCTCCGCTTGCATGTGTGGTTTCTTCTATTCTTGTCTGCATATCACTTTCAGCTTGCCCTGCCTTTGTTTCAAACCTTCAAAGTTACGTTTGTTTTGCTAATTTTTCATGTTCGATGTTGTTTATTTTCTTTTAGGGTATCATTCATTGACGTGCCCTAAACCCAAAATACTACTTACCTGGGACATGTAGCAGGAGCGCCTTGATAGTACAACATGAATAGGATTTGTTAAGCTTACACTTTCTAATACAATCTTTGCGTTTAAGAGCATGATTATGATTCTGATACGCTGGTTAAATCCTCTGCAATGTTACATTGTTTCACCATATGCAAGAAACAGGTCTTCAACCCGATCAGTTTACATTTGCGAACATACTCCCAGCCTATGCCAAAATAGGAGCTTTGGAACAGGATATGGACATCCATCAAAGCATAGAGGGTAGAGGAATTTTGTCAGATGTGGTTGCAAATGTCCCGGTAGACATGTATGCAAAATGTGGAACCGTAGACAAGCCACGTAAACTGTTCGACAGAATGCCTCTTATAATTACTTAGAAACATTCATGCAATTGCAATTGGCAGATGTGAGGCCAAATTCCACAATCTTTGTCAGCATCCTCACTGCCTGTGCCAAAATGGTGGTATCGTGGACAGTAATGATTGCAGGATATGCCCAAAATGGGTTTTTTGAAAATGTCTTTGTTAGCATCATCGCTGCCTGTGCCAAAATGGGAGCTTTGGAACAGGGTATGGACATCCATCAAAGCATAATGGATAGAGGAATTTTGACTGATGTAGTTGCAACTGCCTGGCACAAATGTATGCTAAATGTGAAAGCATAGACAAGGCACGTGAAGTGTTTGATCAAATGCCATGGTTGCAGGATATGCACAAAATGGATTTGTTGAAAAGGTCCATGAACTGTTTGATAGAATGCCTCAAAGAAATGTGGTCTCATGGACCGTTTGGTAGACTTCTGAAACAGCCCACTCAGGCAAGTCAAACAAATAAATAATTATGTACAGTTTAATTCAAGGTTAACAATGATCTCCTTATTTGGAATAAATTTTTGGGTAATAGCAAAACCAAGGCCCCGGTTTAAAAATTTTAAGGTGGGGGTTCAAGAGCAACACTTAAAGATTGATTACATTCCCCACCCTATCAGGGAGCTGCGTATTTTGAGATAAGGAGGCACAGACTTCTGGCACATTGGGAAAGCATACACCAATGGTATTTGAGCACATGTTAGTGGTGTTAGTGCAATTCGGGTACAAATTAGCAGAATAAGGGAACACACTAGCAGAATTAGGGAACATGTTATTGGAATTAGAGCAATAAAATTTGCTGGGAGGAGATCACCCCTTGAATAAGATATTTTAGGAGAAGATACTACCTGATGCTGGGAGGAGCACTCAAGCCGAGGAAGATTAAATTTAGACCAGGAATTAATGTTTTAACAGTGCGTTTTATTCCATAATTTCTGAAATAAGGTGCGGAAACCTTCAAACAGCTAAAATGCTTCTGAAGACCCTAATTAATCCAAAATTAGGGTACTGATTACGCAAAAAAATTACACAGAAGATCTAACACACTTCTAAATGGAAAGTGATATCTCTAACGCTGGCTAGAATTGCTCTTTTTTTGGTATCTCTTCTTTGGCTTTGGGTGGTTTTAGGGCTATTTTCCAGGTTGAATGTCTGTGGATTCCCTTATAATGGGTTCTCTTCGTGACATTACTCTATGCATTTGTAGACCCTGGAGCTATAGTGTTAGGGTACATACTAGAATGCAATTTAACCTGTTCAATCACTGTGTCAAAGAGCAGATGAAGAGTAAGAATCTCCCATTCAAATGTTGGGCTGCTTAGAATAAGATTAGCAGAGTTTTGATAGATGCGCATAAAGATTTTGACCAAGTGAAAGAACGAGACAATTTCTTATTCTCTCAAACACTTTGCAAATTTTAGCTCAGCTAATTTTTAACCACTGAGCATCAGAGGTTTAGCATTTACTAAAACCCAGCCAACATTCCCTTAGTTGTGGATGTCTCCATGTCCAATTTGTTTGATGCTGCCAGGTACTTTATTTATCATCTAATTTTTTGTTCTAAGTTCCTCTAAGTGGTTCAAACTATCAAAACCATAACTACTTTTCAAGCCTGTTTAGAGGCCTTGTAGTATCAATGCTTAAGCTAAAAAATGATGGGAAGGAAAATGGGATTGGCACTGTATTACCAGCAGTATATATAGATAATAGCTGTGGGAACATTACAATTATTAAATCTCAGGACGAAAGAAAGGAAAACAACAATAGAAAATCACACATCAGGCAAGGAAAGTGTTAACTAAAGCAAAAGAAAAACAAGTTACGCTTAACATAGAGTCCAGTGTATAGGACATAAAAATACCAAGAAAGGTATACTTGCTACCTTTCCACAGGTACCACACTTTGGTTAGAAGAACTCCTAAACTTTGAAGGAGTAAGAAACCTTATCTTGAAGACCAAAACCTTGACGACCAACAGTGGCAACACTCTTTAGTGTGCCTCCAACAATACGAGGACTTGGCTGAGCTTTAGTATCATCTCCTTGTTTCTTTCTACAAAGAGTCTTCCCATGAGAATGTGCCCCTGTAAAGGATCGGGAGAAATTGAAGCATCTAGATCATTTGAAGCTCCTAACACTGTCCCTCAAGATTGATGAGGTCGCTTGAGATCCAACCTCTTTCATTTGAACCCTGGTAGGAATGTTTGCAAAATCAATTAGCAAATCAAACAAATGGAAACTAGAAGAGGAACAAAAGAACATAGATTAGTATGCCTGCTTCCATGGTCAGATCATATTTCAATGTCTCCATGGTCTGGATTGTGAAGAAACAAGCATATCTCTGGCACCATTTTGTTAAATCAGAGTTAGTTGTCTACATAAATAGCATCAGAAGCCATGCTTCAACTGACATCAGTCTAGAAATAATTCGATACATATGCAAGTCTTGGAACATAGGCAGCATCTGCAGATTGGAAAAGAAATGAATTCCATTTTCTATCTTTGTGCAGGACTATGTGGGTGTACTGGGAAAATGTATTTAATTCATGTGTTTGCAAATTGCAAGTGGTGTTGAAGACCAACACATTCATAGCCATGCTAAGCTAGGTAGTCATTCCAACTAAATTCCAAAAGTTAAAAACATATCCATGGACCATATCCAACATACCATGCGACAACTTAAGTCGGAAGCCTAAGTTTTTCGTAAGGCACAACCCTTCGCTGAATTGTACGATGAAGATAATTACCATTTTCTCAAAACTGGGACATTCATAAAGAAGATATTGGACTTGTAGGCATTGAATTCTTGGTCCATTCCCTATTGGAGTTTAACAGTCTAGAGGGAAGCTTGCCGAGGATGATGATAGTTACAAGCTTAAAGAGTCCCCTTTTCTTAAGCCACAAAGTGGGTCGAAGAGGTTTTTTATTTCTCCATTAAAAACTGCCACAAGGATGGATGAGTGTACTAATGCACAACAAAAATCTGAAACATTGTTGTATATCATAAATTTAACAATTATCATAATAGAAATTAATTTTTAAACAAATGTACAAAATAATATTAAATACAAAAAACACTCAACATTTTCCATCGATGCGAATCTTACGGAATCCTGTTTATGCGCATATGGGGATTCCCAGATAAACAAATTGCAATGATGGATGAAGCTACCATTACAAAGATGTACTCCACACAAAAGAAAATTGAAGAGGCACGACAAACACTGCAACAAACAATTGTAGCTGCCCAAAATGCACAAAAGAAAATGAAAGCAAAAGGTTATAACGACATGTTTCAAAAACTACTAAATAAGGCATTCACTTCTTACCTTCTAAAAGGGCCCTAGAAACAATAGCCTACAAAAAACAATAGCCCATAAAAAAAACATTCCGTCTTCTACATAACATACTTATGTTTACTCCTCAAACCCTGTACATATCTACTCTTTTCAGTACCAACACAAGTAAAGGTGTCTGGTTTTTTGGCTTGTATATATGCTACACAAACATTGCTTGAATGTGGTTTATAAATAAAGTGTTGTTTCAAATCAAATGTTGTGTTATAATGTGCTTAATGATTGCTTACATGCTTTATAATCCAATTGAATCTCCACATTTCAAAACATTCAACAATCTATTCAACTTCATCTATAATTCTGGAGTAAAGTTATCACAAATAGCTGACATGGAAGTTAAATGCAAAGATACTTTTCAAAGTTAATCTTTAAATTAAACTGAGCACGCTATAACACACCCACACCATGCAGAATACTCTAAACTTTATTGTAAACAAACTAATTACAGTCATGGAGAAAATTTGATTATTAGGAGCCAAATAGGAACTGCGTACCCTCCCCCTTTTACAGGGACTTTAAACATGACAACCACATTCGACACCGTAGCAGCGTGAATTACAAAAATTGTACTCGCATACAATAGTTGCTATCTGAATGTGTCGAACAACAGTGCACGGAAGCCACAACTGTAGACGACACTACAATCTCTGCAATGCTGCATACCCAACAAGAACTACAACAAGCACAAATTGCACTGCAACAATCATCCATAGCCAAAGAAGACACCATCCACATTCTAAGAGAAAATTTTTACATACAGTTCTATAAATCCACCCCCTCCCCATAACAACAAAACCCCCACTGTACATACCCCAAACTATGTGGTTTCTTGTTTACTTGTGTAACTTATGTTTATTGATTAATGCTAGCTTTTGGTAACATACGATTTTCTATATACTGCTCCATTTAAATTTATGAGTAAATCCGTGCAAACTATTTATATTGCATTTAGTGTTTCCCAGATTATGCTATTAAGCTCTGTTGTTGAGGATCACCATCGCTCTAGAAACCAGCGCACCCAGGCAAGTAAATTTATTCTGCTCAGTTTTCCTTTTATTTTGTTTCTTGATATCTCAAACAATATTTGTGGATAGCACAGTGTTAGTTGTTTCTAAACTTAAAATTGACCCAATCTTGTACGCCAGAGGAACTGAAATAATATACTCAAAACTATCTTGCAATGCTTTTATAAGCTTGATGGTTTATATATATTTATGATGGTCTTAGCTTCACGGGGTTTGATCCCGGGTCTTTTATTTGACAATGGCTACACCAGTCAACACAGTCCAACGGACAACTACTACATTGCACCGAAACATTTCCTCTGCTCCCGCTTCTGTAGAGAAATGGCCAAAAAACAAATCATTGCGGTCTTCAACAATACATCATTTTCAGGATTTCCATCTACAATTTTCTTTTTAAACATATATCACAACAATTTAATGATTGCAGTCCTTTACCTACCATTTCATCAAGGTATTTTGTCTACAATTTTTATTTTCATCTGTTACGTTTTTCATCTATAGTTTTTTTTGGTAAATCGCAATGTTTTAACAATTGTAGTTCTTTACCTTGCATCCCACAAAGGCATTTTGTCTACAGGAAAAAAAACTCGGATATTATGGCCTGGAAAATCTATTTTTTGGTTATTCTCAACTATGGCCGCTAGCTTTTCTTTCCGACAAAACTATGTATCTTCTACTTTTTGGGTTTGTGTGAGTGGATTTCCTAGTTTTCCAGCACGTGTAGATCTCACTATTTGAGATCTTTGTACCTCTAGCTGCATTCTGAAATGGGATTTCATTGTTGCTCATGCCCCACCAAAACGAGCTCAAGGTTTTTGTTCAATTACGAGCCATGTTTTACAATACGTGCCCAGATCCATGGTGGGTTCAAATTCCTACAATACACCATTATTTCTACCATTATATAACAAAAGATTTAAAAAAACAATAAATTAACCCTCTACATGAAAAGCGATTCAATCTATTCCTTCTCAACAAAACAGTTATTTTACTATCCAAATCTCTAAAAATAACCAGGCTCGCGGGACCGAACATTATATATTTATTTATTAGGGCGAGATGTAAACACCAGGTGGCATTATATTCTTAGAAAGACAACGAAAATATAAACACTGTGGCATTCCATCAAGGCTAAAACACCGTCCACATCTCAAAGTCAAAGCTTTGCAAAACTCTAGAGCGGTTTAGACGCTTCTGTATGCACAAACGAAAGTTTTCACCTACTCTTGAAATCCATTAATTGAACTTATCTTCTATATAACTATTGCCAATTTCCATCTTAAGCCTGCTTCAATCCTCATCCAAGGCCCAATCTGAATGCATTCCAAAAGCTCTGGTTTCCATACAGTCCTCTCCTTATCTCTCTCTTCCTATCTGCTACACAATACCACTCTGTTTTTAAGTATAATCTTCTTTGAGATCTGCATTTTTTAAAGGCATTATAGCTTCAAAAGGGATCCAGACACATCTTCACAAGAATCAACCCAACCATTGTATGCAGTATGGATGCAGGAGGCTTTCAATTCATCATTTGCATTTAAGTAATCTTGAATACAAACAGTTACTAAAAGAATGCCGAGCTAGAAATGAATTTCCAACTACACAATACCTAAAGACATCCTCTGAAGTAAAACCATTAGTTTTACTGACACGAAACCATCTCTAAATTTCACTAGACACAAGAGGGAGAGGAGGAAAGCATAATCCCTTCTCTCAAGTCTCACCCTTAAATTCTACTCTCTTCCCCATTCAGCAAACAGAACAAAGGTAAACCAAAAACCATCATGCCACTTAATCTCATCTCTCCCCGATTCTATTTCAAGGTTATCAATTCACGCTCAAACAAGATCGCGTATATAATTCATGCATCATTTCAAAGGATTCAGAGATATCTTTAACTCCTCTCAAGTAACTATTATTCATGTGTATGGAATTCAACCTTCTTTCTTTTCATCAAGTCTCTCTCACATAATGAATAGGCAGATAAAGCAATGTAATCAACATTAATCATAATCCAAAGATACATAAAGCTTTGTCTATCATAATTGGAAGCAAGTAAAGGTCCATTTAGAGAAGCTCTTACTCGCTCTATAAAAGAGGTGCTTCAAAAATTACAGACTGCGCTTGGTAATTCGAATATGGCATCATCAAAATCTTTAATATAATCCAAAATGAGCAAATTCGCCTATTCCCCAAAAACCATCTGTTGGGAAAAATTTTGGTTATTTCTGTGCTGGCTATATCTGACATAAACCAATTACATGTACTCAGGCATACAACTTAACCATAATGTAAATGTTGTATAATCATATTTTATGGGTATTTTATCATTTAATGCAGAAGATATCCTTTACTGCCAATTTTTTTGGAAAAACTGCAATTAGTATTAGTAGCAGAGGTCTTAATTTTGGGGTGGTGTTATCTTAGCTGGATACAGATAGAGTAAGAGATACTCTGTTTATGTATTTGGCAGTTTAGTTTGTCACAATTTTTAATTCGTTCTCCATGCTCATTAGATTAAGTGCTCCGTATGGACTCTCTGTATCAATGCATTTCTAGCTCTATCTTTTTTTAATTATCTAAATAGATAAAAAAATTGAGAAAATAGATTATACATTCTTTGTAATGCATTGCAGCCCTGGTTGTATACCACCTGTTGATAAATACTAAATACTAATCAGCCACTCTACTACTGCAGATAATTTGACTTGTTTATCACATGTTTAATGCCTGTAATAACTCACTTACAGCAGCCCACCTCAGTGTAAGAGGAGCAGGATATGGTACACATCAGATCATTATACAATAATCACACCAATATAAAGAGTAGCGGTTTCTGTGGATAATTGTCATTTCTCATGATTAGGATGGATGAATGAATGATGGTTGAAGGACATAGAAGTAATTTTAAGAAGAATATATAATTTAAAAGTTTTTGAAAATTTGAAAAGAAATGATATCAACGTAGATGTTTACTTAAAGGTATTAAAAAATCATTTAAATAAACATCACTCTTTACCCCACTAACTGGAAATAAACATTTTGCTTTGTTATCTTAATAGCTCCTAATGGATCCAAGATCGCTATACAATGGCCATTTCTCATGATCTGAATTTTAGATTTCGTAACATGAGAATGTGTGCATCAACCGAAAAACAAAAATTTAATTGATTTAGTAATGGAATCTCTAATAATATTTTATATAAATAGACTATGTTCTATACATCTTCTTTTCCTTGACATCCTTCAGATTTAATTTTGAAGAGACTCTAAACAGCTTGTAGGGCAGCCGATACAATATCATTTTAAGTATCACATCAATATAGAAAGTGTCATTGTTTCACGCGATTGGAATGGATGAAAGAGTCTGAATGGATAAATTAAATTAAATTACTGCTCATTTCTTACAGCACTAAAACTACAATACAAATTATTCAGTGTAAACGTCTTAATTTCCAATAAAATCCCATATTTACATTCAATTTGGGAGGAAAAATCTGGGTGGAGTGATGCTGAGGATACGACCTGCTGAATGCTCTCATGAAAAGATTTAGATTTCAACTCAACATCAGACATATATTTCAGTGGTAAGTCAGAATTACATTCATTTTGAATCTTGATGAAACCATAATTTACACCTTCAGCTTTGTGAAATGATATATTTTTTGATAATTTAGTTAAGTTGCACAGTTTATGATGCTAGCAAAAATCCAACTGAAATTAGCCTTTCTTATTATCCCCTTAATTGATTAAACCAGCTGATGTTGTGATTTGTTTTTTTACAGTGTTTGTTGTTTCAAATTCAAGCTTCGAGACAGCTTCAAAGGCAAATGGTACTTGTCAACCAAATTAGACAAGAAAAAAAGACTACAAAAGTTGTGTAATGAGTTTACCATGGTATGAATCCTCCCTTGGTCTGTTGACGGTATTGCCTGTGCTGGAAGGACAGACAATACTACACCTAATGTAACATCATGTATATCCACAGCTGACACATCTCCTATATCAGCTGTTATATTGTTCATCACATCATTCTTCCCTTTCCAGGAGTTGGAACAATATTATCACAGTTATTATTGTCTTTTCCTTATTGTATATGGCACTGCCATTTACGTGTATCAATTAAAATTTTTGCTTTGGAGAAGGGTAATAATACTTGTATGCCTACATTGCAGAATTATCTTGAAAATACGGCAGCAGTATTTATGAGTTTGAATATCAAAATGCTTTTATTTAGATTTTAATTTTGTTTCTAAAGCATGGATGCTTATTTTGTTAAGATGTCAAGATTTTAGATTTATGAGATGGGATTGAGTATAAATACAATTTGGTATGTATGTATCACAAATGGAACCATCCATGCCCTGTAAATAGTAAAACATGAAATTTTGAGATGAGATTAAAGGTGCTTAACTAAAGAAATGCTTGAATGGTCATATTAGATCAGTCTTCATATTACATAAGACGTGTTTGATCAAGTGATGCACAAAATGAAAGATATAATTAAACTTTGGAGACAGGTTGTTGTTTTGTGGGTTACATTTTTAATGCTATATGCAACCAATATTGGCCAGTTACAAATAACTTGTTATTGGACAGTTACAACTTACAAAGAACTTGATATTATTTGGAGATCTGGTGTTGTTGTTATTGAAGTCAGAATTATTTGTTTTTTCCTATTACTATTTAGCTAAGTTGCGCATTTGAATTCGTGTTTGAATTCGCCGATGATTAAATTCGTGAAAAATTCGCGGTAAAAAATCAGCGATTAAATTCGTGATTAAATTCAACTATGCGAAATATACATTTTTATTAAATATATATAAACAAAAGATAAATTCACATTTCAAAAGAGAGATAATATCACATTTCATTGATTTCATAAGTAGTTATTACAATAATGTGATTGAAAGCCAAAACTTCAAAAACATGTTCTCGCAATGCATACTAATATTTGAAATGTTGTCAAAAAGTGATGGATCAAAATCTCAAACTTCCTATCTAGTATGGGCTAAGTTCTACTCATTACATCAAAAAGCTCTAAATCATCTAGAGCACTTGGCTCAATCTCATCATCACTAGAAACATCATCATTACCAACATCACTAGATTCACCCTCATGTCTATCAGCATCACCAACAAAATCAAGATCATCTTCATTATCTTGTAGGACATCTTGAAGCTTTTTTTTCTTTGAAGTGTATGCATCTTTTGCCACTTTTTTCATAGTCAATCGCAAATTATTGCGAACATAAACAAGGTCCCCGGTTTTCTTGATAACAACCTATTCCTTTTTTTTATTGAACATGGTCAAAGCTGCTCCAATTCCTCTCACATGCTGATGCACTTACCCCTTAACTCAAGACTCAAATTGCAAAATGTTGTAGTTCAGGAGTATTTGCTCCATAGAATCTCCACCATTCATCTCCATCCATGTCTTCCTGTCATCTATTGTTGATTGGGTTCCAAACAACCCATCTCCTCTCTGTATGCTCTAAGTTGCTCTCTGGTTTTCTTTACAACATCTCGATCTGGAACAAGCTTTTCAATGGCTGCATAAATCCCACTCATCACTTCACGGTCACTTTCTCTTTCATGTGATAGAGTTTCGGCTCCAAATAGCATGTTGTTGCATGCAAATGAGTATGCATCATCCTCCATCTTCCATCACAAATATCCCATATCTCATTATATTCTGCTTCCACATTATTGAATGTCTTTTGGATGTCTTCTTTACAATGGTCCATACCCTCATAAACCATGCCCATACAAGGGGTATCGCCATCAACCATGCGAAGCATACGAACAATGGGTGCACACATTTTTAAAACCTTGGCTGCATTTTCCCAAAAGTTAGAGCTCAAAATGATTTGCTCCACCTGTTTACCTTTAGATTCTTTTGCAAGAATTGAATCTTCCCACTCTTTGCTGCAAACAACAATTCAAAGGGCTCCTTTCTGCTCAACAACTCTTTTCAAAGTGATATAGAAGGAGGCAAATCTTGTGTCACATGGCTTCAACAACTCCTTAGATGCATGCCTCCTATAGATACTCAATGTGAGGTGATGGTTTCTAATAAAATTAGCAATTGTTCTTCCTCTTTGAACTGCTTCATGTACCCAAGGGAATTTGGCTAAGTCATGGAGTAGTAAATCAATACAGTGGGCTGCACAAGGACTCCAATAAATATGTGGGTACTTCTCTTCTATCAATTTCCCAGCTCCCACACAATTGCTAGCATTATCAATCACAACTTGAACTACACTTTCTACACCCACTTCGAGAATTGCTTCATCCAAAATGTTGAAGACATACTCTGAAGTTTTCTTGTGTTCCATGGTGTCAATAACTTTTAGAAATACAACACCTTTAGGGCAATAAACAAGCACATTGATGAGGGTCTTTGACACATGTCAGACCAACCATCACTCAAAATGGTGCAACCTGTTAACTTCCAAGAGTCTTTAATATCTACCAATTTTTCAGTGACCCTATTTTTGACCTCTTGAAAGTGTAGTCCTCAAAGCCTCGACCACGGAGTTGTATAACCTTTTCCAAATTTAATGGATTGTTGAATCGCATTTTTGAAATAAGGACTCTAAATACATAAAATGGAATGGTGGATTCATAAAAGAAATCAGCCCATGCATCATCAACTTGATCTTTTTCAACGAGGTTTCAAAAGCTATTCGGTGTCGTTGCCTAGTACTTAGATGTTGGCATTACAGAGCTTGTGGACATGGTGGAGGAGACAGAAGTATTTGGCACTCTGGACTAGAAAGCTCGCCTTGGATTCGTTGTTTTTGCGCCCTTTGCTGATTTACAACTAATGAATGCTTGTAGTCTTTCTCCAACTCTGCTTTTATTTCAGGAGTGACATTCCAACATTCTTCAACACCGCCTCCTTGACCACCCGGTATGCCAAGAAGGTGGTCCATTACTCTTGTCAATGTCCCAGTAAAAGAATGTTGACATAAAGTGCACGTGAGATTGTTTGTCTGACCCTCACGGCTCATGTATTTCCATCCCGCTACATTTGATTTTGGAGGCGCCATACCAATATAACAACTTGCATTTTTGAAAAAAATAAACAAAGAATTAAAAATAAATAAATTTAAAAAATCAAATCATACAAAAATTATTATCATGTATTTAATTTAAATGTATGATAATAATAATTATCGGATAATTATTATTATCATACATTTCAATCTTTGATTTAAAATATATATAAATACCTTGATTTAAGGATATAAAATATTAAATTTTTATAAAATATATTATATATATTTTATCAATCTAATATATAATTTTTCAAAGGATATTATATATCATTTTTTTATAAAATACATTATATAACATAATGATATAAAATATTTTTTTTTTTATCGATCTAATATATAATTTTTATAAAATAAATTATATATTTAATGATAATTTATATAATAAAATACATTATTTAAATTCATATTTTATTATATAATTTTAGATGTCACTATATTTTATAAAATTATATATATATATATATATATATATTAGAAATAAATAAATAGATAAGTATTTAAGTTTAGTATAGTTTAAAATTATTAAAACTTTAAACTTTAAAGAAAAACCATGAGTGTAAGTTGTAACCATTCAAATAATAAAATTTAATATATATTTTTATTCATAAAAAAATTTGATATATTAAAACGTTAAATTTTAAAACTTAAGACATTAATTTTTTAACCTAACTTAATATACTAACCTACGTTTGTTTATAAAAACAAATCAAATAGAAACGAGTTACAAAGGACCTACCTATGATTCGTGGATGGCGGACGCAAATCTCTCTAGGTTCCAGCAATGGTTGCAGGCTCAAACGCAAATGCTTTGTTTCTTGTCACGTTAATCCTTGCAGCAACACAACGTCAAGCAAATGGTGGACACAATGCGCAGACGCTTCAACAGGCTCGAGTTCAATGCGACGCTTCCACCTCGAACAATGGTGGACGCAAATGGTGTGAAGATAATTATGTTGTGCGGGACATTTTATAGAACAATAAAGATGCAAAAACCCTAAAATGTTGGGACAGAAAACCCTAAAACCGAACTTTAAAAATTTTTAGAGTATTTTCAACGCTTTTCAAGCACGTTTTTCAAAGTATTACAGAGACAAAATTGAAGTCCGAAAATAAACATGAATTAAATCACGATTTTCAACGCATTTAATTCACCCTATTAAAATCGCAAATTTCGAATTTATTCCTTGAAGTTTGTTGAATGCGAAACCTAGCTATTTAGCATACATTACTGGTCTAGCAAGATTATATTGGAAAAATCTCAGTTCAATCAAAAGGATCAATCTTTGGCAATCGTATTTGTTTCTCAGGAGATTCTTGCGGCAGAAGATCCTGAATTTGAAACTTTCTACACAAAAAAAATTCTCTTGAAGGAAGGTATTCGTGCTTGGATGGCAGCTCAAGATCAGCCCCATATCTCGTAGGAATGGATTTGTACCCTTGATGTGGGTCCTCATGTAGGTACTACAGTATGTAGGATGAGATGAGGTGAGGTGACTTTTTCTCACCTTTCGGCTGTCCAAATCGGTCTATAGCACCTATTCACTTGTTTGGAAGATTGTTTTTATGGGTGCCCAGTTTTAGTACAAATTCTCCAAGCCTTCTTTGATTGTCTTGATTTAAGATTTCATATACAAGTTTATGATTTCAAATATCTTTGTGATCAAGCCTATATATATGTGTGTGTTTATGCACATTTAAAAAAATTCACCTGGTGTTTGAATTCTGATTGATTATGAACTCACTGTGGTTTGGGTTTCTTTTAGGTACATCTGTGTGTGTTGAAGAGGTATTACGAGTCTCGAAATTCCTTCCCATTCTGATCTGGACAGACAGATTGAGCAGCTCTTAGACTGCAAGCCGTTGGCAGAGTTGGAGGTAAAGAATCTCTGTGACCAGGCCAGGGTTGTTTTAGTTGAAGAATGGAATGTGCAACCAGTGAAGTGCCCGGTCACAGTATGCGGTGATATCCATGGGTAGTTCCATGATTTGGTAGAGCTTTTCCGGATTGGTGGCAAGGCACCTGATACTAATTATTTATTCATGGGGGACTATGTAGGTGAGGCAATATTGCTTCTTTGGTTTTAATTTTTTAATGCTAGATTCTAGATTGTTTTTGCAAGATTGACGAAGAAGAGGGATCTTGCCTTAAGTTTATTAATATTGTTCATGGTATGTTAAAGACCAAATATTATTATTTTAGTTACATTGCTCAATACAACGTGAATGACTATCTTTCCACCCGTGTGATTTGGAGTCTCACTAAACCGTGTTGTTCATTTTTGTTGTATAAGATCAAATGATTGCTGGATATAATTTATAGAGAGTTATAAAGTTCAAACTACCATGTTGCATTCTTCAATATAGTATGAATGCCCATTTTTTAACCTGAGTGAGTATATTCATTAAATTAAGCCTTTTATTGTTAGTGTATAATACCAAATGATGATAAAACTACACTTTGCATACAATCTAGAGTTCTAAAATCTAAAACATTATGTGTTTTTTTATTGGTCTTAATCAACTATTCTTACTCCCTAGCAAGTCCAGTTGTTTAGGTGTGGGAGACTCGCCACTCAATAGGAAAGGATTTTTTCTACTTGATGCCAACTTTCTCACAATGACATTGCAGCACATTGGCTTCTTCTTCAATTATCATATGCCTCTTTGTTGATTGTCTTGCTTAAATAGGTGTTCCCTTGTTCTGTAATTTTCCCATTCTTCACCACTACTACCAGATCAACATCTTTAATTGTGGAAAGACGGTGTGCGGAAACAATAGTAGACATGTTTACCTTCACACGATCCACTGCATCTTCAACTATGCACTCTGATTCAAGAGAAGAATCCTGGAATCTTTTAGTATTGTTCCGATACCGTTTATCCTCATTTGCATGAAACAATTTCAAACTTGCCTTCACTTGACATTTCTTGCAGGGACCATCAATCATTGAATTATGAAGTTCGTCGTTTACGAGGGAAGCCTTTAGAAAAAGGTTTTAGCTTCCTTACCGTATCTTTTTACTAGCATATTTAAACGGACAATATATTTAGGCATCTACCAGAGCAGAAACTAAACCTCCCCACAAAAACATACACAAACCAAACAACAAAAAAACCACCTTCCACACACTTACGGCGTAATCTTGCTCCACAGGAGCGACCACTAGTTACATTGTGCGTGTAGTTTGGATCAAACGACGACGTTGTGTAGTTTGATGTCCTCCGCACATGAAGGGCTTTAGTGCGCTTTAACGCGCACTGTAGCCCTCCGAAACATGCCGTACTGCGCTTTGCCACATACTTTGATGCAGCCGAGGCACACCTTATTTCTGGTACGGATTTCAATAAATAATATCAGAAAAGATAGTTCGATGGACAGTTTTCTAGTCAAAAATTAACACGTAAGCACTGTTTTAAAGGGCTGTGCTTTGGGGAGAACTTCATGTGCGGAAAGTCAGGGTTTTAGCTGGCTGACATCAGCGTTTAGGGGTAGCTACGCCCCTCCACATTGTGTTCATGTGCGGAGGACATGAGATGGTAAATGAAAGATTTGCTGCGGATGCAGCTTTCCCGCGTCAGGGGTTAAATTTGGCCTTTGTTTAGACATTTTTGTGTTTTTAACCGTAAAAAACGGCCAACTTAATTTTTACCCCGTAACAGGGAATGGGCAGATGTTTTGGAAAAGCGTCATATTGACGTGCACTTCTTAAAACCAACCGTTTAAAATTTTTTTATAGACTGGTACTAGTAGTGGTAGACGCGGATCATCCTGGACTCACCCTGTCCCGTCTTAGATGTCTCGAGCCCCGAGTTGGTAGTGGCAGGGCACATTGTCAACGAATTTATGAATACAGGCACAGCGTTGAGCGGCCACCGGCTACCCTACAGGATACACTATACAGGATACTAATTACTATTAGTAATAGCTATGAGCGATTCAGGAATCAGAAATTGGAAATTGGAATAAGGCCCACCGTCCACGGGTAATAACCACAACCTACAGGAATCAGTGCAGGTTCTCCAAGTTTGAATCTGAGCTTGAGCAATGTGAACCACCAACACCATCATTCACCTTCAAGGAATTCAATACATGCATCTAGGCTTCGCCCCCTCATTCATGATGAGAATCACCCTCCTCTGTTGCATGGGGATCATAATCATAATATCAGTGTTTTGGAGTAGAGTCTGAAGTTTTTGCAGAGAGGGAGCAGGCAGAGATTTCAATCCAAGGTGAAAGAACATGCTTTGAAGTAGGAGTCCTAGCAGAGATCAATGCGGAGCTACAAGGCGGTTTCAGTAGTTTCAGTGCACTTTCTTCTCCTCCACTCAAAAGAAAACGTCCCCCAAAGCTTGATATCCCTGAGTCTCCCGGAGAGCTTAAAATGAGTGGCCTTAAGGACAAAACTGCTAAGGAAGAAATTATTTGTTTTGAAGGTGATCACTATGGGTTCTACTGTAAGAAGGGAAAGAAGGAAGACATGGAAGATACCCACAAGGTCACTACAAATATAAATGGGGATGATCAGCAGGTAAGAGAAGCCCTTGACTACATTATTAACTATTCTTTTGGTTTAGAGCATCTTTGACAGCTTGAAAGTTGAAGCTTTTTTAAACCCTTAGATGATTCTTGAGATAGGGATGCAAAAGAAAATAGATTTCCAATACTGGTACTCTGCATATTGATATAAAATGATTCTATTCTATAACTGTTGTCCTCATAAAAATGTTCCCTTTGAATATATCTACAGTTCTATAAACCAATACCCTGCATATTTGGTGATAATATTAGAATAAAAAATGGGAATTTAACATTCTAGAGATGAGATGGGACGTGACAACTATATCTAACAGCAACAATCTGAATGGCCACAACATCAAGTTCAAATAAATCGCTTAATCCTTGTTTACCACTATTTAATTAAAGACATTATACAATTTTTAAATAATTGCCTTATGATCCTTTGAATTGCTTGCGGCTTGTTCATTTCTATGTTTTTAACCATCCCTTTGCCCATGAAGAAAGAATACTGAACAGATGGAGTCAAAGATTCATTTCTTACATAGAGCTGAAACTCGTTTTTCTCATGGGCCAAAATTATTGGTAATCAAGCTATGCGATGAAAGGTTTTACTCATATAGACAACCTCTTTGTGACATAAGAATTCATACCAATCAAGCTCTAGCGAGTCAAGATTTGCGTGAATGCAATATTCTCTCATTTTTCCTTACAGATGTTTCCAAATAATCATCTCCATAAATGAATTACCACCGCACTTTCTCATATTGTGTTGTGCTCATAAGCTTTATTTGTATGGTCTTTGTATGACATATCTATGGTTATTCGTGACCTTCAGGTGGCTTTATCACCCTTTTGAGCCTAAGTAAATGGACATATATTTAGTTGAAAGTTCATAGTGTATCTAGTCTATTTAGTAGACCACAATCCCCGTTTCCTTGGAAAAAATTCATTCAATATCTCTATTTCATATAGTGTTATTATATGAAAATATAAATTTTGATATTTATATGAAAATCATGAAAGTCAAAATTAAAAATGAAACGTCACATGCAAGGTGATATTAACTACAAAACCGTCACAAAAAAATTTCTTGACGGGTGGGGGTGACCGTCAAATTTAACCCCCGCCCGCGTCCTTCCAAACCCTAGTAAGAATTTCTCTCTGTAGATAATGAAAGTGTTACACCTGTCAAACAATGGATGTTGATAATTACAGGCCACCCCGGTCAAAGCCGATTTCAAAAATTGATTTACACAAATACCAAACTAGATGCGTTTTAAAAATAAGTAGCTAGCCTACCGACCTAGGTACTTCGGTACTGAATAAAAAAACAGCCTTTTTCTACTTAAATCGCGTCTTTGACAGTACTCATGCATTGTCAAATGTAGCCGTACTTAGATTTGTTAAGTACTATGTGCCATTCGATTACAAGTTGCAACTATACTATACTTAACGCACTCAACATCGCATTTGTCGGTAAGCTTATGTATCCGTATGGATTTGAATGCTTACAAAACCATTAAGAACTTTCAATGCCAGGGCCTGGTATTTATTTTAAGTATAGAACTTTTTTCGGAGAGTTGAATCTCAAAACTGTTTGTACACACGAAATATGTGATGTGATTTGACGCTAATAAGATGTATTGTTGCAGCTTCCATCTCCTAAGTTTAGGGTTTTGTAATGAATAGCCTATCCACTTAAAGGAATGGTGATTCAACAAATAAGTAGTCATCATAAGTCAATTCATATGAATGACAAGATCGGGATGCATTTTATCCAAAAGTACCTAGGGAAGGGACCCCATAACCGAGCACTCTAACTTTGAGGGTGTGTATAGACATGTAAGTGCTGATTAAGCCTTCGAAAAACCATCAATCGGATAGACAAGGAATTTGTGAACATAAATATGTGAAATTTATAACTTGTTCATACCTAATGTGCATTGTGGAAAATAACCTATACATAATGTGAAAAAATGTAACATTTTAAACTAGTGACCGATAACTGTCGAATTTTAGAACCACTTGTTATTAATTTAATGCTTGATAAATGCTTATTTCTTTGGGATATGGTGCGCAGTAAATATTGTCAGCTGTGATCAATGTCACCTATCGCCGATCACATGGGAATGAATTCATTGTCGCCAGGTGCTTAATTGTGTGGCAGAAGTAGTTGACAGCGTAGTTATCCATGTTGGAACCGGCAATAGACTGGAAGGAAAACTGTGCGCCTGCAATGGTGGAAGAAGATGGTGTTAACGGGTGGTTCTAGAGCTGGCCTCCGCCATGCGTTCGGCCGTAAGATCAAGCACCGCCGCTTGCAGAGATCAGGCCGTAAGACACTCGCCTAAGGCACAGTTGGACTTACATGCTTCACAAAACCGCGCCGACACATGAAATAGAGGATGATTCAAGTCCTCTGTCCATTTCATAAGCTTCAAGTCCTCTGGCCTGGTTAAGCTCTGTTCGCAATGGGACTCTTAGATCAGCTTTGGGACGATGTGGTTGCAGGCCCTGCGCCTCTCAGGGGCCTCGGCAAATTCAGAAAAAGTACCTCCATCAATACCAAATCTCTTCCAGGTAAGTACTTCACTGAATTCTTCAAAAATGAAAAAAAATGGTGGCGATTTCTTTTAGCGACGGAATCGTTTTGTTACAGAGGGGCGGCGAAAGATGCAGAGACGGGACGCGTGACCAAAAGCATCACAATTGCCAAGCAATACAACCGATCTCTGTCGATGGACGGCAGCCCAGTGCCGTCACCGTCTTCTCCGGTGGCCTGTTCTTCGCCTTCTTCTCCGTCGTCCTGTAAGTAATACTTCTTCTCCTCCGTCCTGGGTGTTGTTTTCTTTTCCGCGGCGTAGCGTACATGATATACAGTTGGTTATATACACAGCGACGCTAGAAAAAAACCTTCCAAATGAGGCCAAGCATTCGAAGAGATTGATAACATTCTCATTATTTTCATGTCTTCAATCTTGCTGTGGAAATATGAATGGTGACTATCATTTTTTTAAGACTGATTGTGTGAAGGTTGTTTGCAGGATGCTGGTCAATTTCTGCTCCTTCATTTTCTAAAACAGTCATAAACGCATCTTTTGATTGAGTCATCAGAGACTACGGCCTGCAGATTGGACCGGTTTGCTTGCGTTTTCCCCGATTCAGTCTAGCAGCATCTCTTAAACATATAAACTCTGCACCCCAACGAGCTCAGCAGCATCTCTGGTGGCTCTCATGGAGGCATCATTAAAATAGACAGGCACAAACTGTATCTCGGTAAAAAAACAGTATGCAAAAATGTGTTTTTAAACACATTATATTTTGGGAATTTGACAATACTTCTTCTTTGAACTATCTTTTTAACAAGAAATTTTAATTTGTTGACACTAATTTGTCTGCAGGAATTTTGTAAGTTGCTACTGAATAAATTTGTATTTTTTCTCACTCACACAACCAAGAATGTCTTTCCCTTGCAGCTGCACATGTTTCACGTCTTCGATAGGAGTTTCATGGGTTTCTAAAGTAACAATTGCAAATTTCGGCATTCCCACTGCACTAACATGTCCATGCATCGCCTTCGCAGAATTAAAGTTCCATTCAAGCAGGTAAGGTCGAGTGTGACCTTGCTAAGGCAATGATCTATTTTAAAGAATTGAGATTGAATGAGATGTTAATATCAAATAAAGAAATTACTAATATTTTTAGAATCTCTGTACTTCACAAAACATGCCATAATGAACACAATTCCGAATTCAATATTTTAGATACAATATTTCATAAAATTACAGCGAGAAGTTTTCTTTGCTGTAATATTCTGGAATATTGTATTTAACATATTGAAATGGAAAACAATATTTTAGATATGGTAATGATATATTGATATTATGTGCAATTGTTAGATTGAATGGCATAAACTCGAGTTCTTTGACATACCATTACAGCATATTGTTTTCCATTTCAAAATATTAGATACATTACTCCAGAAAATTACAGTAAAGAAAACTTCCAAAAGTTTTACATATATAACATTTATCAATATCTACTTCAGCCTGCTGCTAAGGCATTCGATTACATATTTGATAACATATTTGTTTAAGGTCTAAGGACTTATATTATGCATTTTACATATTTGTGAAAATATGTGAAATCCTAGCTACCATTACGGAATTCTGTTACAAGCTCGACAAAATTTACTAATGCTTACTAAGAAGGTTATGTAAACCAAAATTTGTACAACTTTTCACTTAATAGTTTGGCCAAAATCCTGGAAATGGTGGAGGTTGCACTTCGTTGTGATTCTCTGATGTGGTAGCATTCACAGATTGAACTGCAGTAGGTAGCATGGTAGGAGGTGTACCCTGAACATTTGCATTAGCTTCTGAAAGTTGGCCAGTCTGACTAAACAACGCTTGATCTAAAATTCCAGAATTTGTAACATTGCTTGTAGGAGAAGATGGGCAGCTAGATTGGTTATTAAAAATGGAAGAAAAAGCAGGCATGAATGTGTTATACATGCTCAACAAAATATGATGTTGATCAGGTAGGGGATTTGAGGGACTACTCAATCGCCTATTTTGTCGGTCAGAATCCTTTTGTCGTTGTTGCCATTCCTTCATCCGTTTATCATGCTCTTTGGAGATTTTGGCCTGCTCCTTTTTCAACTCATTCTCCTTTTTTCGTTGTAACTGTGCCTCTTCCTTTTTCTGCCTTTTCAATTCTCTTTCAATTTTAAGTTGCCCCTTCTTTTCTTTTTCTATTAACCTTTGTGCTTTCCTTTCATTTGCCTGCTCCCTTTTCCTTGCCTTCAAATCTTCAATTTCTTTTTTTCTTGTCTCTTGTTCTTGAAGTAAATGCAAGTAGTCATCAGAGGTAAGTATTTGAGATTGCCTTCCAATTCTAATTGCATCATCATTTAGCCGTACATGGGTGTGAACCTTCTCAATTGGCAGTTTTAAGAATTTGCTTACTGGTTTATATGCTTGGTTGTTCCCATCTTGGTTGCAGATCACCTCTTGGTTGTCTTGACTGGCTAAAAAGTCATCAGCTTCAAAATTTCCTGTATCTAAACCATTTGCATCATGATCTCCCCACTCCGATGTGTTAGCATAATAGTGCACCACCTCGCTTGGAAGAGGTGAGGGAGGAGATGGCATAGAAGTTGAAACTTCCTCATTGTTGAAATCAATTTGCATGCCCAGGTTAGCAGCCCCTTCTTTAATCCATTCAGGTGCACTGAATTGTGTTGGTAAGCTCATGCTATCATCAATATCTGTAGCTTCTTGTGTTTGGCTCACATGAGTTGCTGAACTAAGGTGAAAATCTGAAGGCATGCCAAAACATGTAGACTCAACATGCTCTTCCCTTGTTTTTTGGTTTTCCTCATTACCTACCACATTTTTTGCAAGTTCTTCTAAACAACGTTGCACATCTGCATCTTCCACTCCCGCCATCCTCAATATGTTTTCAACGGCTGCCACCTCATCTTCTTCAACATCAAAGGCCTCACTTGGCCTCATATCATTGGAAAGAGCATTTTGATCTAGTGGCCATATACCTGTCCTTCGAAAACCTGCCTTGATATTTTCAGGTGTAAGTGCAAGTTGGAAAGCTTGACTGCCAAGTTTTGCCAATTCTGTCCTCCTTATTTCAAGACCTGGGTTCCTTGCCATCCATCTAGACCTCACTGTTTTAAAGTAGTTCTTGAATGGAGAGAACACACTAACATCTAATGGTGAAGCTTATGGCTAGTATGTGCTGGTAGAGTCAGAAGGTCAATGCCTAAATTTCTAGCCTCTTGGATTGTGCCTAAAGCTACATGGCTGCCATGACCATCAAATATGAGAAGATGCCTATTTTTTGGTGAAACCCCACCTGGAACTGATCTTGCAAAATGATGTAACCAATTCATAAACAACTCTTTTGTCATCCAAGCATGTGGTTGGGCTGCCATGCATGCTCCAGGTTCACATCCAGCTATATAGTTCTTCAGTTGTCTCTTTGCTTTGAAAAGATAAAATCCAGGAATGCTTTGTCCTGCTGCATTAACACAACATAATATGGTAATCCATTCCCTACTTTTTGACATAATATGTGGAACACTTCTACATCCCAACTTAGCAATGACACGCATGCCACAATTCCTGCCTGCTTGAACACCAGTTTCATCACAGTTCCATATTTTGTCTGGCCCATACTGATTTGCAGCATACATTTTTTGCAAGTTATCATAAAAAGCAGCAACAATTCTTGGCCTTAACATGACTGCTCTATCTCGGTCAAGGCCTTCTGCAGTTCTTATTGTCAAGTCAGGATGACGTCTTCGAAAACCATACCACCATGACTTTCCTGGCAGGCCATCTTTGAATGGGTTTGGTCTGCATTGGCACATGTGCGCTACATAGGCCTTTAGGTGAATGACTTCAAGACCATGGCCAAGTTCAGCCATATCTTGGCACCAGGTAACAATTTCTTTCTCTTCTTCATCTGTTAAAACAGTTGGAGGTCCCTTCCTCTTACTGGTTCTTTTTCCATACAACCAATCAGTCACATTTGTACTAGGGATTCCCCACTTAGTTGCTGCTTGCCGCGTGGACATTCCATTTTCTTCCACGTCCCTTAAGGCTGCTTTCATGTCAGCTTCTGTCCATTGCCCTCTTATGTATACTTTCTTTGTTATAGCAGTACTTCCAGTTACTTCCACAGTTGGATTAGTAAGGTTGATTTCAGGATCTTGGGCAGCTGTGATATTCTCATCAAAAGAAAATTCTTTGCCTTTTGGCGGATGCCTCATTTTATTGGAAGCTGTTCTTTTCTTATGTATATTCGCTGCATTGATGAAGGCAAAATTTTGTGCTTTGGCTCTTGACTGATTCTTCCTTGGATTCGCTGTGGTGGTTTTTTGAGGTTGTTTGTCGACTATGTTATCCTCATCAGAAGAGATATTTGTGAACTTCACCCCCCTCTGCAGCTTACTCCTCGTTTTTCTAACTGGTCTTTTGGCAGGCTGCTTTGCACGCGCCATTATGAAATCTGCCCCAACACGTGCTGATCACCTGTCCCAACACAAGTAGTTCTGCCACACAATTAAACACAATTAAACACCTGGCAGAAATAAATGCATTCCCATGTGATCGGTGATATGTGACATTGATTACAACTGACAATATTTAATGTGCACCATTTACCAAACAAATAAGCATTTATAAAGTATTAAACTAATAACAAGTGGTTCTAAAAATTAACAGTTTTGGGTCACTAGTTTAAAATGTTACATTTTTCACATTTTGTATAGGTTATTTTCCACATGTCACATTATGTACGAATAAGTTATAAATTACACATGTTTTATGTTCAGAAATATCTTGTCTAGAGAGCAAAATGATTTTGTTTCTGCGTCAAAACTGATATTAATATAGGGTTTTTGAAAATACGTCCATCATTTGCATGTTTTCTCAAATCCTTTGCTTTAAAGTTTGGACAGCTTAATTTAATGTTTTTTGAAATGCACCTGCCAATCCAATAATGGCCAGAAATTATAGTTTCAAGTTTTCTGAAATGCTTCTGCCAATCCAATAATGGCTTGAAATTACAGTTTCACCGTTCACTTTCTGCGTACTTTATTACCAAAAGATTTCCTTCATGGCAACCTTGTGGCTTTTCATCTGGATTATGTTTTCAATGAGCTATGTGCGAAGTGAAATGCCTCGTGAAATGGAAGGGTTACACTATTTAAATGCATGTATATTTTAAGCAAAACTTACAGTAAATTTCTAGCAAAACTGCAGTAAATTTTTAACAGAACTGCAGTAAATATTTTATTTCCATGAAAGAGCAGGTTATGAATAATGACAGATGATCAATTGAAAAAACATAGGATTCACTGTAAATTTAGTGATTTTATCATTAAAATTGTTACGAATAATAATGAGCTGCTTATAAACTATTTAAATCAGCCATTATTGTTCATAACAATTTTAATGGTAAACTATCTATATAAAATAAACTTCTATACAATATAATTAATGAAGGATTGAACAAGATTACCAAGATGTAAATAAATAGGAAATGGAAGATATTGCACTTGGCTAGTTAGCAGCTTTTGCACAGCATGGAAGAGATTGCCCCTGGCTAGTTAGCAGCCTTTGCACAACAAGAAGATGTGAATCTGTGTTGTCCACTCAAAATTCCCCGCTCTGATAAGAGTAAAATTTCAAAATTTTGAGTCTTAAGTGTTTTTCTCTGAGGTGCCTAAGTCGTGAAATCGAAAAAATCTGTGTTCTGGGTCGTTTTGTGTGATTTTCGGGCCTGTCGGAACTTTTTGTCCCATCTGTCCCAAGTACGAAAGTGTCTTCTGTTCTCCGATCGGCCAAAACCTCCGAATTTGTCCCATTTTCGGGCTTGTCGGAAGTTTTTGTCCCAAGTGCCCCAAAGCCAAAAATACAATCTGTTCCATTTCGTGAATCATCCTTCCCGCGTGCTTCGCACTTTCACATCCCGAATGTCCCAAGTAAAAGTGTGAGTCGTTCCATTTTCGTCCGAACCGCGTACTCCGGAACTTTTCATCCCAAATGTCCCAAGTTCGAACGGACCTGTTGTTCCATTTTCGGCCGATTCACCCGATTTTGTCCCAACTGTCCCGAGTTCCAAATTGCTCTCTGTTCCATTTTCGGCCGGTTCGCCCGGACCGCGTCCTTCGCGTAATTTTGTCCCAATGCCCCATTTAAAAAGTGCGAGCTTTCCTATTTCGCCGAGCAGTCAGTCGCGTGCTTTGAACTTTTTGTCCCGAATGTCCCAAGTCCAAACGGGCCCGCTGTTCCAATTTCGGCCGAAACACCCGAATCGCGTACTTCGCACATTTTCGTCCCATTTGTCCCAAATACATTTGTGCGTCTTCTCCTATTTCGCCTGAACCGGCCGAGCCGCGTGTTTCGCGCATTCGCGTCTCACCTGTCCCAAGCGTACCAAGTGTCATTCACACTTAGTTTTCCCGCTTTCGACCCGAATATCTTTTTTTCAAAATATGAATTTAAGTTGCGCGCTCGATGCTATCAATCCGAAGATCAAATTTCAAGGCAGTGTGCGAAGGACGAAGCTCTCAAGACGCTTGTGCATCGGTTTTCAAAGACACTCATTGTCATCCTCAAGATGAAACGTCGGTTCACGTGGTTGAGACAGGCGAGGCGTTAGAAAGATTGAAGCGGCGGTTTCGAAGACAAGGGGTCCTTCTCGGAGCTGGACACTGTCTCCTTCTCCTTTCTTTTCTCTTCTTCCCTTTCTCTTCGTATTCTTTGTAATCGATTAAGGTATTGCGATTAGCATTCCCTAACTATTCTTTAGTTAAAAGAAACTGCATTCTGAGAGTAACCGATTTGTAAGCTATATAATGGCCCTTCCACGCCATTTTACAAGGAGGAAGAACTTGGATTTTTTCTGAAAGTGTAAATAGATCTTAAAGAAATCAATACAAAAGGGCTTTCCATTCTTTGTCTATCTGATTCTTGTTGTCTCTGTGTTTTCCTTTAATATTGTGAAGATCATTTTGTTCCTAACTCGTTTAGTCTCTCTGATTGCATACTGTTCAGTTTTGCAAATACAGTGATCTTGTACAACCAAGAAGGAACTTTGTGTCCTTGATTAACAAATCTGAAGAAGGTTATTTATGGAACTTTGTGTCCTTAAATTTAATCTCATTCAACCAACGCAAATGATCTTGTCTTAAATCCTTTGAAGCTTCGCATACACGAAGAATTATTCTGCCATCTATAATTCCGAATGTTGCTATTCTGCCCGTCTTCTAATTCCCTTTCTTCAGCCCTTGTGTAACTGATAATCCTTGTAAAAGAACACTTTCGTAATATCCAAGTTCGACCATAAAATAATGTTCTGTACTTTTGTAAATAAGTTTGTTTCAGAATAAGGGAACCTCTCCCATTAAAGAGGAGGGAATTTTGTCCCGATTGTTGCCCTTCTTCTAAAAGTCCTATTTGAAAACCAACAGTTTTGGCGACTCACTGGGGAGGAAATTTGCATTCCAGGCTCCGTTGGGAGAAATTTGCATTCTCAGCTCATTTGGGAGGAAATTTGCATTCGATCATTTGGGAAAATCGCATTCGATCTTGCAATTTTTCGATCATCCTTTGATCTGGCGACTCCACGTTTCACTCGAGGGAGAAGGGCCCTTGGTATCGAAGATTCTCAGTTTCAGCTTTTGGAGCAACAGGGTTTTCCTTTCCCTTCCAATAGAAGAACTCGTTCGACGAGCACTCCACCTGTCCAAGATAGAAGTCCTGCGGGTGGTATTCCTTCAGAGCCTGCTAGTCCCAATCTACAAGCTTTGATCCTTGCTGGTGTTACAGTTCCTCTCCGAACCGTATTCCCAAGAAGAATGGCACAATTACCATGGGGTCAACGTGTCGGGCCCCTGGCTCTTGCGCAGCCTTTGCATGAGTTACCTAGAGGTAACCGAAAGAACTTCCCCAAGTTTAAAGGAGATGGCAAAATTCACCCTGATGAACATATTGCAGCATTCATAGTTGCATGTGGAGTCTTGGGGGTTGAACATGAAGACGTCTCAGTAAGACTGTTCGTTGAGACGTTACAGGATAATCTTGTTGGCCGTTCTGTCACCTTCCTACCTACCATCACCATCACCGGAATACAATGAGAACTCAATTTGAAAGCCGTTTCAAGCCGGCAGAAGATGTGCATGCCCTGCTTGCCCAGATTTCTCAGATAAAGAAAGATCCATCAGAACCTATGAGAGAATTTGTGGCTCGGTTCAACAGATTGATCAACAAAATTCCTGTAAATACTCGACCGGTTGATCAAATTCAGAAATGTTTCTTTTTGAATGCCCAAACGCCTAAAGTCAGTTATGCTCTAAGAAGGGCTAATCTCGGAACGTTAATTCTAGATCAAGAACTGGCTGTTAGTGTCGAGGATGACCTGATCATGTCAGGGAAGTTGAGAAGAGATCCTCCTAAATCTAAATCTGCTGCTTCTTCCTCTTCCACCTCTGGACCCAATACTGATCCATTAGTCCAGAAACTTGCAAATGATCTAGTGGCTATAAAGAAACAATTAGCCCAGCATGCACCATATGCAGACGTTCCGAGAAGAAATTTTCAACCCAGAAACCGTTTGCCAGCTCCCCACACAAGACTGGCACTTGAAGGACCTCCTGTCAAAGTTCCGGTGAATGCAACTTGTGAGGTTGAAGAGCCAGAAGATGATAATGAAGCTTGTGAGGAGTTCCTGGAGGAATTCGATGATGAGGCAGAAGAACTCGAAGGATCTCGAGTCAATTTCTTTACCACTGAAGGCATTGATGATGGAGATGACTATGATGAAGTGGTAGCAGACATGAACAGTGAATCATTTGCTGTCATGACTCGAGAACAGACAAGGCAGAAGGAGAAGGTGACACAGCCCCTAAAGAAATCTAAGGAGCAGCCGGCAACTATCCCTGTAATTGCCAGAAGAGGATCTCCTATCCCTACCTCATCTGCACCAAAGGTAAGTACTGTCAATCTGCTCCCAAAGTTGCTTCTTCTTCTTCTTTTTCTCCCAAAGTTGATAGGCCTAGAATTTCAAATGATGATGGCCCATCCACCTCTGGATCCTTTGATATTGTTGATCATCTTAAAAGGACTAAAGTTCAAATTTCAGAAGCTGAATACTACCAAACCCATCCTAAAGCTTTTGCCAAGATGATCCAATTTGTAAATTCCCATTCCAAGACCACCTCTAAAGGCCTTTTGCCCACGCCTCCTTCTGCACCACAACCTAGTCTGGTAGCTGCTGTCACCTCACCTGGAGACAAAATCAAGCCTTTTTATGTAACACTTCTTATAGCTGGCCATAGGCTCAGTAACTGTGTCATAGATTCCGGAGCCTCTGATAATGTGATGCCTGCTAAGGTAGCTCATGCTTTAGGCTTAACCCTTACCCGCACTTATGGATCTTGCTACTCCATGGAAAGTAAGGAAGTACCTTTAGTTGGAAGGATTAAAGATGCACAAGTGGCTTTTGCTGCTTTACCTGAAAAGAAAGTCTTGGCTACCATCCTAGTAGCAGACATTCCTCCTTCTTATGGGATGTTGCTAAGTATGAACTTCTGTAAAGATGTGGGTGGAGAGATTCAAATGGATTGGTCACACGCACTCATACCTATCAATGGACAAATGAAGAAGTTACTACCTGAGAAGCAGTCTGAGTATATTGTGCAGAAGACTGATGATCCTAAGGCACAAATACTCTATGAGGACAGGGGCCATGGTAATTACATGATTTTATCCCCTGATGAAATCCAACCCTCCAAAGTATCACCAAAAGATCCTAACGGCGTCTGGACTTTAGAATTTGATGGAAGTTGTTCCTCGGCTGGTTCTGGAGCTGGCGTCTTGCTAGTATCACCTGAAGGCTGCTGCCCTTTTTCATTTAAGTTGCGGTTTGAGAACACCAACAACACACGTAGTATGAGGCTCTCCTTCTTGGGCAAGTAGCCAAAGAACAAGGTGTAAAAATCTTCGGCTCGTGGTGATGCGAGGCTGATTGTGAAGCAAGTCGAAGCCTTTTTCGGAGTAAAGAATGGAAGGTGAAGCATTATCGGAATCAGGTTTGGGATTCAATTGAATTCCTTGATGCTTTCTCTATTGAAGCAATACCTAGAGAAAAGAACAGCAGGGCTGATTCACTGGCTGTCTCAGGGTCATTATTGATTCCCCATCCTGAATTCTCTCAGGATAAGTTCACTATTGAAATGGTCCACCGGCCTAGTGTACCTGACAATACCAATAACTGGCAAGTTTTCAACGATGACCAGCATTTGCTTTCCTTCTTGGAACTCAAGGGGAATTTCGAGCAACTTTATTTTGAGGGAAGTGACAACCTGCCTCGTGAGAGTGTGTCTTCTGACCAAGCTGTCACCCAAGGAGAAGAAACTGATCAGGAAGGGTGCATTAAGCTCAAAGGAAACAAGATTCCCAAAGGTTTGGTGAGTTTGGAGGAGTTGTTCGATAAACACGACAGATACGTGAGATCTAAAGCTTCTACTAGACCTCAGCAATCAGCTGAGTATGATAAGATTGATATTGGGAGTTCTGATGACCCGAGGCTGGTAAATATTGGGAAATGTTGCACAACAGAAGAGAGGAGAAGAGCAATTGATCTTCTAAGGAAGTATAAGGATGTTCTTGCATATTCTTATGAAGATCTAAAAGCCTTCAAGCCAAAGGAAATGCAGCACTCTATTCCTCTCAAACCAGGAATCAAGCCTTTCAAGCAGAAGCAAAGGCAGTACAATCCAAAAATAGCTGACACCATCTTTCAGGAGATCCAGAAGTTGTTGAAGGCTAAGATTATTTTTCCCATTCACCATTCAACATGGATTGCAAACATTGTGCCTGTTAGAAAAAAGAATGGAGAGATCCGCATCTGTGTTGATTTCAGAAACCTGAATCAGGCCTCTCTGAAAGATAACTACCCTCTGCCTATGATGGATCAGATTTTGCAAGCAGTAACAGGATCCGAGATGTTATCTATGCTTGATGGATTCTCGGGATACAATCAGGTAGAGGTTGACACTGCAGATCAACACAAGACAGCCTTCACCACTCCTTGGGGTACCTTTGCCTACAAGAGAATGCCTTTTGGGCTGATTAATGCTGGTGCCACTTTCCAGAGAGCTATGGATTTGGCTTTTGGAAGCTTGAAAGGAAAATGTATTGTCATATACCTTGATGACCTGACGGTGTTTTCAAAGACAAGAGCAGATCACTTCGACCACTTGGAAACAGTTCTGCAAAGATGCCGAGAGCATGGGATTTCCTTGAATCCTAAAAAATCTGTTTTCTGTGTTACAGAAGGGAAGCTATTAGGGCACATTGTCTCAAAGGATGGCATCAAGATTGATCCTGAACGAGTTCAAGCCATCCAGCAAATTCCTCTCCCGACCAGTAAAAAAGGCGTGCATTCCTTCTTCGGTAAGATCAATTTCTTAAGAAGATTTATCCCTGATTTTGCTGAATTAACGTTGAATATTTCTCAGATGATGAAAGGGAAGCAAACATTTGGATGGTCTTCTGAAGGAAAGGAATCCTTTGAGGGTATCAAGAAAGCCATTGCTAAAACTCCAGTTTTGGCCTGCCCTGACTTCAACAAAGATTTCATCATCTATTGCTACGCTACAGACAATACCCTGGCTGCTGTCTTAACCCAAGAAGATTCTGATGGACATGAGCTACCAATTGCCTTCATGAGCTATATCCTGAAGGATCATGAGCTAAAGTACACCATGATGGAGAAGCATGCTTTTGCAGTAGTCAAGGCTGTTAAGCAGTTTCGCTTTTATATCCTCAATTCTCACTCCATGGTGCTGGTTCCAGATACGACTGTTAAGTCAATCCTTACACAACAAGAATTTGGGTCCAAGAGGGGAAACTAGGTGGCTAAGGTCCAGGAGTATGACATTGATATCAAACCGACCAAGCTGGTTCGTGGAAAGGGTCTTTGTGAGCTCATTGCTGAAGGAGCCAAACATGAGTTGCTGGAGGAGAAAGCTGACGTTCCTACTGTTCTATTCCTTAGTTCATTTGATGAATGGTATGCCGACATCGCCCATTTTCTCACCTATGGGGAATTCCCATCTCATTTAACTGCCAAGGAAAAGAGGACTGTTAAATTGAGATCAGCGCAATATGTACTGTGGGAAAATGCTTTGTTCAAGCGTGGCTTAGATGGGAGATTTCTGAAATATGTTGATAAGGAACAACAGAGAAAGTTTCTCTCGGCTTTTCCATGATCAAAGGCATGTGGAGGGCACTATTCATCAACAAATCACGACTCACAAGATACTCCGGGAGGGTATTCTTGGCCTTCCTTGTTCGAGATGCATCCAAGTGGGTGGATAAATGCGAGGCACATCGGACTTTTGTGGGAAGACCTAAATTGGCATCTTTACCTCTCAAGCCAGTTGTGATTGAGGAACCATTTCAACAGTGGGGTCTAGACTTCATTGGTACACTCAACCCTGTTTCTAGTGCTGGGCACACTCATGTGCTAACTGCTACTGACTACTTCACCAAATGGGTGGAAGCTATCCCAGTCAAGAGCACTACTTCTGAAGTAGTGTGCAACTTCATCAAGGAGAACATCTTGGTAAGGTATGGTGTACCTAACAAGATTGTAACAGACAATGCTTCGAACTTCTCCTCAACGAGATCATGGATTTACCTACGGGTATGGCATCTCTCTGGCTCATTCTTCAGATTATTATCCCCAGGGGAATGGACAAGCAGAATCCACCAACAAAAATCTGGTGACTATCATAAGGAAGTTGGTCAATGAGTCTCAGCGAAACTGGCATAAGAAGCTTTATGATGCTCTTTGGGCAGACAGGATCACACCTAAAGAGCCATTGGAATGTCCCCTTTCAAGTAGTGTACGGAGTAGAGGCCCAATTGCCGGTGACGGTGGCCCACCTTTCACTGATGAAGGCCATTGAAGACACTAGTTTCAATGATGCTCTGGACAAAAGAATCATGTACCTGCACAAACTGAACGAGGATAGATTGGAGGTTGCTGACAGAATATCTGCTCACCAGCAGAAGGTGAAGGTTCTGTTCGATAAGAAAGCTAGGTCCAGAGAGTTCCAAGTTGGTGATACCGTGCTGTTATGGGACAAAAGACATGAACCTCGTGGCAGCCATGGAAAATTTGATTCTCTGTGGCTTGGACCTTTCAAGATAAGACACTTTGCTGGTAAGGACTCTTTCTATCTTGATTACATGGATGGTTCTCCCCTCCCACTTCCTTATAGTGGGCAGTATTTGAAGTTGTTCAAGTCCTAGGTGACTAGGGAGTCCCTTTGTATATTATGTACAGTGTTTTTGCTTTTTCTGCTTTTGGTGTGTTTCCCTTCTGTTGTGTGTGTTGCCCTCTGTATTGGTTTGTTTTTGACTCCTTTTCCCAATGGATAAGGCAATTTGATGCCTTCACCGAGTTCTCTAAGTTCTTGCCTTGTCTCATTCTATGAATTTACACCAAGTCATCCCCAGAAGGAGCCAGCTGTTGTCCACTCAAAATTCCCGCTCTGATAAGAGTAAAATTTCAAAATTTTGAGTCTTAAGTGTTTTTCTCGAGGTGCCTAAGTCGTGAAATCGAAAAAATCTATGTTCTGGTCGTTTTGTGTGATTTTCGGGCTGTCGGAACTTTTGTCCCATCTCATCCCAAGTCGAAAGTGTCTTCTGTTCTCCGATCGGCCGAAACCTCCGAATTTGTCCCATTTTCGGGCCTGTCGGAAGTTTTTGTCCCAAGTGCCCCAAAGCCAAAAATACAATCTGTTCCATTTCGGACGAATCATCCTTCCCGCGTACTCCGCACTTTCCTGTCCCGAATGTCCCAAGTAAAAGTGCGAGTCGTTCCATTTTCGTCCGAACCGGCCGAACCGCCGCGTACTCGGAACTTTTCGTCCCAAATGTCCCAAGTTCGAACGGACCTGTTGTTCCATTTTCGGCCGATTCACCCGATTTTGTCCCAACTGTCCCGAGTTCCAAATTGCTCTCTGTTCCATTTTCGGCCGGTTCGCCCGGACCGCGTCCTTCGCGCAATTTTGTCCCAACTGCCCCATTTAAAAAAGTGCGAGCTTTCCCTATTTCGGCCGAGCAGTCGAGTAGCGTGCTTCGAACTTTTGTCCCAAATGTCCCAAGTCCAAACGGGCCCGCTGTTCCAATTTCGGCCGAAACACCCGAATCGCGTGCTTCGCACATTTCGTCCCATTTGTCCCAAATACATTTGTCGTCTTCTACCTATTTTCACGCTGAACGCCGAGTAGCCAGCGTGTTTGTGCGCATTCGCGTCTCACTGTCCCAAGCGTACCAAGTGTCATTCACACTTAGTTTTCCCGCTTCGACCCGAATATGCTGTTTTTCAAAATATGAATTTAAGTTGCGGCTCGATCTTGCTCAATCCGAAGATCAAATTTCAAGGACAAATGGCGAAGAAGGGACGAAGCTCTCAAGACGCCCTTAGTTGCATCGGTTTTCAAAGACACTCATTGTCATCCTCAAGATGAAACGCTTGTCGGTTCCACGTGGTTGAGACAGAGTGAGGCGTTAGAAAGATTCAAGCAGCGGTTTCTGAAGACAGTGGGTCCTTCTCAGAACTGGACACCTGTCTCCTTCTCCTTTCTTTTCTCTTCTTCCCTTTCTCTTCGTATTCTTTGTAATCAGTTAAGGTATTGCGATTAGCATTCCCTAACTATTCTTTAGTTAAAAGAAACGGTTACGAAGAGTAACTGATTTGTAAGCTATATAATGGCCCTTCCACGCCATTTTACAAGGAGGAAGAACTTGGATTTTTGCTGAAAGTGTAAATAGATCTTAAAGAAATCAATACAAAAGGGCTTTCCATTCTTTGTCTATCTGATTCTTGTTTCTGTGTTTTCCTTTAATATTGTGAAGATCATTTTGTTCCTAACTCGTTTAGTATCTCTGATTGCATACTGTTCAGTTTTGCAAATACAGTGATCTTGTACAACCAAGAAGGAACTTTGTGTCCTTGATTAACAAATCTGAAGAAGGTTATTTATGGAACTTTGTGTCCTTAAATTTAATCTCATTCAACCAACGCAAATGATCTTGTCTTAAATCCTTTGAAGCTTCGCATACACGAAGAATTATTCTGCCATCTATAATTCCGAATGTTGCTATATTACCTGTCTTCTAATTCCCTTTCTTCAGCCCTTGTGTAACTGATAATCCTTGTAAAAGAACACTTTCATAATATCCGAGTTCGACCATAAAATAATGTTCTGTACTTTTGTAAATAAGTTTGTTTCAGAATAAGGGAACCTCTCCCATTAAAGAGGAGGGACTTTTTGTCCCCGATTTGTTGCCCTTCTAAAAAGTCCTATTTGAAAACCAACAAACTGTCGAACAACAAGTAAGTTTTAGTTTTTGCACAGCAAAATGTAAATCAAACTGAAATATTTTTTTGAATGGGAAAGAAGTATTCGACTCAACTCTACTATTTATAGATTTTAGTGAGAAATTTGGATCCATGTTTGATCCGTGTGCTTCATTTCTATTGGCTGAGGGAGTTTGACATGGATTGGTAAAGTAAATAAAACAATTTATTTGTTATATTTGACACTTTAGTTGATCCATGCACTCGAATTCTATTGGGTGAGAGAGTTAAGTGGAGATGGAGTGGGAAATACATCACTTTGATTGTGAAATTATTAATTATATTTTTGAAATCTTGTTCAATCCTTCATTAATTGTGATTTTTTTGTAAATAGTGAGCCTTACAACACTTTTCTTGTTTGCAGGTGCTTGCATTTAATATAGAAGATGACATTGGAGGTTGGGAGATTTTGGATGAATAAATTGTAGATATGGATTTGAATTTGTCAAAATCAATATAAATAGTTGGACTTTGATGAGCCTTTTAAATTTGTTACTAGGATAGATGTATGTACATAAAAATATAATATGATGTAAGCAAGTGAATTTAGTATTGAAAGCAAATATATTTATTACTGCACAAATAATTGTTTAACATTGTACATGTTGGAGCCTTAAAAAACTTAAATGGCACCAGTAGTTGATGTTGAAATAACCTCTTGATATTAATATGTAATGTATTAATTTGCAGATGTGATCTTTATTTGGTGAGAATGTCATATATTTACACTTCAATATTGAAATAACAATACATAATAAATTTCACAATAACTCAGGAAAAATTGAACATATTTATGTCACTTTTCATTTAATTTATGAGCAAAAAAGTTTCTACCAAAGGTTCCAAAAACAGCTAAAACACTCTCAATCATTGGACCCTGCTCGGTTATGGGGTCCCTTCCCCTATATAATTTTTAAATCGTAGTTCCTAAGAAGCTATGTAATATAATTCTAAAATCAACACCAATAACTTCAACCTCATACATAAGAGGTACATACAGGGCATTTCTTCTTTAGTATATATATATTTTTGATTAAAATCGGCAGTCCGCGGACCGGCTCCGCCCATGTGGTCAAGGACTGATGGGTATCCATTCACCAATTCACCCGGGGCACGATCCCGGCCTCATACCTTATTACAGTGCATCCCCTGACTTTGCTTGCGACGAGAATTGAACCACGGTGGGTTCTTAAAAAGCCAAACATCTTCACCATTGAGTCAATAGTTATTCAATCTCTTTAGTATTTTTAATCTTCCATTACAAAGGATAAAATACTCCAATTATACTAAATGTGGAATTTAGTAAAAAATATATGTAAACGTTTGACATAATAGCTATTTTTAATTCAATTCATAGATTAAGATTTGCATTTATAAATTTGATGACCTCCTAAATATTAATATTTAAATCTTATTTATCTATCAAACTCCTTAAAGTCTTTCTTACCTACTTTCACTCTAATAAGTCTATCAACTAGGCAAAGTGACTATTCTCCTATAGAATGCACAATCGACTTCATGCCAATAACAACATACCATGCGCCGGATTACTGACTTGGAGAGGATAAAAATGTCACCGACAGTTTGATGTGGCATCATCATAGAAAGGAGATCCACACGAGCCTAGGAAACGCACAATAATTTGAAACTATACTTTCAACCCACTCAATACATGCACCTTGGAATGTGAACTGTTTGAGTAAATGTCTAGAAGAAATGTGGCAGTGATTGCAGCATATTCACAAAGCCAAACCATTAGTTAATTTAATGAGAAGCAAGAAGCAAAAAAACATTGCGCGAATGTTCATGTACGAGACATTTTGTAAAACAGTTGACATGTCTTGTATATATACTACCACATTTTTGCATAAAGCCAAAATGAACAAAACCAGTCATTCAAACATCTAAAGCTTCTACTCCATACGGTTTACATACATATTTATCAATGAATTTGTAACTATGATTGTCTAAAAAATCCCCCTTCCCAATATAATTTTACGTATGTCCATACCTGTTCTAAAGCTCCAATTTTAGTACAAAGCGAGGAGCATGTGGGAAAAGGTTGTGGAGTCTAGCTCCACACCTTCTAATTGCAGTTGCTTCAAAGTTTCAAAGGTCTTTTCAACGGTGCCCATTTTTCCATACCCTGCCACTATAACAGTCCACGAGATCACATTTCTTTGAGGCATTGCTTTGAAAAGTCTTATAGGCTCGTCAAGAACACCATGTTGTACATATCCTGCAATAATTCCTTATTCTCGTGAATATAGCTCTGGGAATTGAATAATATTCTTCTAGATTCATACGCATAAACATATTTTTGTAAGATATTTTGGATCTCCCAAGTGAACCCATCCTTTACGTTAAGTGAATAAAAAGTAAAGTCAAATTTTCATTCCTTATTCTTCCGAATATAGATTCAGTAGTAGGATCTAAACCATAAACAACAGTAATTTTACATAAAAGAGTCCAAAATAATATTATCCATTAAACTGAAACTAATATTTTGAAAATTTTCATTAAATCAGTCCTCATACAAAGTCTACTATTCCAAATGGGTATGAAAACATTTCAAATAGGGTGTTATTCCGGCCATGACAACTAGTCCTATTTAAATGTGTGTTTTGAACATACCACGTTTTTCAACTCATGTGAAAAACACATTGTTTTTCCACAAGTTCAAAAGCATAGTGTGTTTTTCAACATGTTACAAAACATAGAACACATAAGACAGACCTCGGATATTCGATATTGTTTTAGAATAGATATAACTGTTAATAGAGTTATTAATTTACAAAGAGGTGTTTATATAAAACCTCCTAGGATCAAGTCTCTGAATGCTTTATCAGACAATAAAACAGAACATTTGTGAGCAATGTGAAAATTTCAATGCATTATACTTACCTTTGATCCATTAAACCATCTAAATATTTATAGAACTACTTGCAAAAGTTTTGATAAGAGTTCTTGTGCATGTTTTTATAAAATAGTAATCATTTATTTTGAAAACCAGTTTCATAGTAGCAAGTGGAAGAGGTTATAAAGTGGGTAGATGATGCAGAGCTATAACGGAAGCAACCTCTCTAGACATTGTTCAAACTGAATTCAAGATGACATGAGTTCATTATACCTTAATATTAATGAAAAATGGAAAATTTCTTATTCATTTGGATGTTTCATACCTCTTTGACAAGTTTGAGACTCTACTTGCTTCATATTCCCTGCAAAATATGCTTTCTTGATGTTAAGAACATTTTCTATAGGCAATTCAATGTTAGGATTATCAATAATGTAACGCCCACATTTAACACACATGAATACAACAGTGAAAATACCGGAATAATATTTTTTCTTACTTACATGGTTGTAAACAAGACGCCACATGAAGAATTTTAAGACAATGCATAACACCATATATGTTGGCACAACACAATGATCCAATTACATTACAAATCCTATAGGGCACCATCCATGACTACACTTTTTTGATATAAATATTATTTACATTCGTATTTCACTATTGACCCGATCACCTAGTTAGGACAATAATCTTGAGTGTTATTCAAGTATCTTTCACTTAAGTACATCTTATGTTATAGGTTACGCATTATAAACATATAAAAGACATAGAATTTCCACCCTATATTATTAAGGGTTACTTGTGTAATAACAACAATCTGAGGATGGAATATGGTGTAGCAATCTATGGTCATTGCACCATTTAATAACTTTAGTTATTATGTTTATCATCTAGCCCAAAAGAAGTTACCCTTAACCTGGCACATCATGGACCAAGGGCCTTTTGTGTCCGTAATAGTAATTATTACTATTATGCACATATCTCCAAAAAAATAGGGCCCTTAAATTACATCAATTAAGATTAACCACATGAATATACCTTAAGATACCTTTACATTCATAACATTTTTTTATCACATAGAGTATATGTTATCAAGAGATACATTAATGATTCCACAATTGAAGTGTCTTAGGTACTTAGTCCTATAGAATGATTCATTATACTAATTTCATGTTCATATACAAACTGTACAAGTTTTATATTTTCAATACATCATCAAAAAAATTTCTCAATTAAAGACATAAGTTACATACTAGAAGGAATCTCATTTTAATTATCACTTTAATATATGATATCACTTTCCTTATGAAGGCAACACAACTTGTTTCATGTCACATTTGACAAAACCTTAATAGTCACTTAACAGTACATCAAAGAACTATCAATTCCTAGCTTATAAAGCATTCCATCAATTGACTTCTTTCAAGATAAGACTAGTTACCTAGCTGGTAGGAAAAAAACAGAGTTACTTATTGTAACTACAACCAAGATCCTTTATCTTTTATAGTAACACGGTTTTCCATTCGCTTGTAAGCACATATCATTCAAAAAATTATTTACATTGAAACACATTCCTTATCAGTGTCACTTCACTCTCTTCATTCCAAAATCTTGTTACAAATAATCAATGCAGTCAGAAGGTATCCATTTTGTGTTACATCTTCAAAACATATCCATCAACCTGCAACTGGAAAGTATTGCTACCGCACGGTCAGTTCACTCAAAACTGGCATGATAGTCCATCTTCCATTTTAACTATTTATGCCATTCTCTTATTGAGTAATCAATTTACGGAAATACAATGCATTTAACAATCTAAGCATAATCTAAGAAATTTGACCAAGTTCATAACCGCATAACATAAGGAGTGATTATAATGTCTAATGATTAAGCATTTCATAAATGTTACAATTTCATCACACAATATATTATAGCAAAATCACATCCTTTTCCACATATCCGCCAAATCATAAAAAGAGAATGGACTTGGTATGAGTATTAATTTTGATATAGTTATATAGGTTATATAATTTGTTAATTATGTGGCCTGGTAGTATCGAATTCTTCCCAGTAAACAATCTCATGGTATTATTATGATTTTCCATAAGGCTGTAAGTCCCTATATTCTGAATCAATATAGTCAGCTAGATAAGTAATAGTTCCATAGTCTCATATAACCTTTCAAACACGAAAAAAAATTCTTTCTAAGACTTAAATTGCAAGGGAATTTTTTTTTTCTCTCTTTTTGATTACAAAGATACTCACTTCATTCAATCCTAACTATTTTCAGAATTTAGATTTACCAATAATAAACTTCATAACCTATTTATGATAGGCAATAACTCTAAATATTCCTTAACGAGGGTATTCACTATACCCCTTTTTCTATGACTATATAGTGTTGGAAATAATGTCACGTTTTCCATATAAGGTATTTTAAATATATTTGGTAGTGTTTATACACACCATGGATTTGTGTAAGTAATGATAGAGATTCACTCTACATTATTCATTAAACATTAATGTTACTTAGTAAACCAATGTATTTGCAATAATGCCTATTCTTGTCCACAAAGTACATCACAGTCTATGACAACAATTGTAAATCTTATCACGAACTAATAAAATAATGTGTTCCCAATCATAATTAAATCTATTTCCTGTCAAGCCTGGTAAACATAGGTTCAACACAATACCAAATACTGTGGACCGAAAAAAAGGTCTAGAGACAATGTTGAAGTGTATATATATACAGATGAAAAAGTCAAGTATCATTTCTTGTAATGATACTATGTATAGTCAACTGAGTCATAGATCCTAAGATAAGCAAAGGTAAAGATCTAACCTATGAATCGAAGAGATTTCAATATATATATATATTCCTTGGTTGGGCACAAATTCATTAACCAAAAGCACATTACTCTCTTACTACGTCCCTTAAGAGATTTCTCCTCCTTAGAAGCCAACCCATTAGAATAATATAATACTTATAATTCCGAACTCGAGCCAGAGGTTTTGATTAATGAAATAGATACTTACAGAAGCATATCGACCCATTAAATTTTGGGAATATTCTAGACTTAAACATTACTGAAATATTTCGTCAAATCACAGGATTTTATAAAATCCCCATTCATATAAATCCTATCCTTCTCCTCATAGTCAATAAAGATCAAAGTCTGAAATAATTCCTAAATTTGAACACACCCCATGGCTGTGATGATGTATGTTTTACCTATTTATTATTGTAGTGACAGGGGCTTCATTGTTTTCAAATATGCCAAATATTGTTATTCCCTAGCCGTACACATATGCATATATCCTTTTTTTATTATTAAATACCCAAATCATTTTTTTAGGGGATTCGAACCGATGGCATTTTGTCCAAAACCAACTCACTGCCATTTAACCCCTGGAGATCATGCTCAACAGTTCTAGCGAAAGGGTTTACTAATTGTTTCCAATATCATTTTATTAAATCCATTACCAGCTAATTAAAGCTTGATTATTCAATGAGGATCCATTCTTTTCATTCTATCAGACAATACAGACAATCCATACACACAACCGCTTAATATGCAGATATAATACCAAAAAAAAGAAGTGATACCAAATGTAGCAATACCCATTACACGAAAATGCTACTACAGGTTAAACAAACAATTTGCAAAACTTCATGAACTCATATCCAAGGAAAACAATGAAGAAAGTGAACCAGAATGTATACTAAGAACACAAATTAACCTACAAAACTGTATTGCATAAATTGTATTACACAATAAGCAAATGGGGTAAATCTTCAAGAGGGAAGAAAGACTATCATGCATGTGGGTTCTGTAGACTTCAACCCAATCGACTCTCAAACAACCGTGTTTTTGAAAAGTTCACTTCAGCCATTTCTAGTAGTTCAAGCTCCCTCAAATACATAGTGTAAACAACCAAATTCACTCAAGTCTAATTTATATATTCTGCAAATTATCTCAGTCCAAAAGGGCTCTCAATTTGTATCCACATTTCTCAGAAGAGGAGTTCAAATATTTGTTTTTACACGACTTCTCCATGAGAGAACCAGTCACAACAATTTCTAAAGGACCAAATGAATATTTGCATGGAATAGCGACAGCTTCTCCAACAAGCTAAGGGAATTCCAAAATAATAATTTCAATTTAATGCCAACCACCATGTCTATTCAATGCCACTCCCTAATACATCTCTCCTCACCCACCAAATCTGATTTCTTCCACCGTATACACAATTATATATGCTTTAAGTTGTATTTACTTAAATTTAAATTTATAGATTTCCTTTGTTTTAGTATATAGATATTTCTCTTTTGTTTAATGTATTAAGTATTTTAACTTTTGATTTCCAGCATCAGAAATCTCCTTACGGTTATATCTATATAATGAAAATAATAATAATATTACTATTATTCATTTGTTTAGTGAGTTATACGTATTTTGTTTATTTAATGTTTTTATTGCCATATATATATATATATATACATAGATTATATCTTTCTTATTTTATTTTATTTTTTTAATGTTCTTGACACATAAATATTTGTATCAATTTATCGTCATTTAAATTTCATTACGAATTATCTTAAATTGTATTTTACTATCAAAGGTCCAAAAAAATTAGATGGATTCACATGCGAAGCCAAGGAGATCGTCTTTTAACATGATTGACCTTGATGTACTTCCCAGTGTCAACTGTTGTTTCGAGGCTTGTTTGTAGTCTCACCTTGAAAAAAATTATTCCATAATTTTTCTAACTAACCTAGGTTGTTCTTGGGTCTCGAGTGGGAGTTTTAGATGGGCGTTACACCACGAGCTATATCATTTAATGACCGTCGAAGACCGGAGATCGAAAACCAAAAAATGAATTCGTTTTCCTTTTTGCCACGTGTCATAGTGTCATTGGTCCAATATTGACGTGTCAACCAAAGTTGAGTTTCCGTTGGTGAACTTTGACCGGACATAATTAGAGCTTCCAATGTCCGTTTATCACGTTCTCATAGTCGATGGAAAGCTCTTGAAATGATCTTCAGCACCGACACAATACATGGAGCACCTTCACCCACATATGGGGCAATCACTTCCTATTTTTGTCGGCATACCAATACAAGCTATGTAACAAAAAGGGGCAAAATATAGACACCAAAATTGGGTCACACTCCCCTTGGTCCCCTTTCGAATAACTAACTTAAACACATTCACCTAACCATGACCCTTATACCCCACATTAATATTAATTTAATTATTTACAATTAAATTAATACTCATCCTCACTTCATTCATTATTTAATTACCTCAATTAAAACCAATTTCCACCTCACCCCACCACCTCACCTAGACACCTCACCATAGACCTATTCATAGCATGCTTCCATAACTAACTAAGACTTAGCCCTACTTACCTTAATGAACTAGGACTTAGTACAACCCTAAAAGCACATGCCTATTCTCCCTCTAACCACTTTCCTGCGTATCTAAGCGCAATGTTCCATTTAGACTCGAGACCAATGAACAAAGATGGAAAAAGATAGCTAGGATCTGCTATTTTAGGCAACCTAGGATATCCCACCTTAACCGATGCCGATCAACCCGAAACCGACACCGGTAACCCTAAACCGTCGTCGGTTACCATATAACCATTTTGGTAACCTTGTTTGAGAGGTTAGACACATTCTCGAGTTTTGGGAGCAAAGGAGATCTGCATGCAAGCAAGAACCAGAGCTCTTTCACACATCCAAGCATCCATAACCAGCACAACCATTGATCAGAAGGTATTTGCATTCACAGGAGCACTCTGGGAAGCACTGCCACGACACTGATCACCATTTCATTGATCAACCATCACCACCACCCAACCATTGAACCTACACAACAATAAGTGTGTCTCTAACCTACATCACTTCATTTCCATTTAGTTTATAAAGTTCTTCACCTTTGTTTATCAATCATCAATTATATTTTCACCCCACCATTATTTCCTTCCTATGAACCCGACCATTCCCATCACTTATAACCCTTTTAATCACCCCTGTCTACTCCTGAGTATCCCTGAATATTCCCAACATCTCCCCAGACCTAAATCAACTCCTCACCATCGTTGATTTAGTCTCAGAAAAATCCCCAAAACCATGAACTATTGAGTTATTACTAGCTCATAAGATCGTTGTCGGTTCTTACTAAACCGTTGTCGGTCATACCAAACCGACTTCGGTATCTATATTTGGCGATCCTACTAATACCGGATCCCAATAGCCCCTTTCTAGTGATTGATTGACCCAGAATCGACTTCACCGACTTGTTCCAACACCTTAGTTATTTACCTTATTTCCAGATCTGGTCATAACTTAGCCTATTATGTTAGATTTGTTTGTTGTATTTGGATGAGATACTGAATCATATTAACTACAATATGATTCTATTTACTTAAGTTATTTCTTACATTAAATTGTATTAAACAGTGCGTTGACTACCATCGAGGAAGTATCACACTTCCTGGATCTAGCATACGCTTAGGCAAATGCCTTGTGACATATATTATTTAATCCTCTATTTGTGGTCGTGTTCGTATTTCGTAGTTCCTCTTAGCCGAAGGAAGCTCTCACAAATCGGCATTGGATCGAGAAGTTAGAACGCGTGCAACAACCTTTAACCGACCGTCACAACAAGTATTCCTCCTTGGCCCACACCCTTATCTGTTTCGTCTAAAAACTTTAAGAAAACGGTGAAACGATCACTCTATAGAAAAGGATTTTCCACTAAGGTTATTCTTGAATTTAGAGATCACAATATATTTTCATATGGCTAGATCATTCTTCCATATCCGAACAATTCTTGCTAATGCTCAATGAGTAGAAGGGCAAATAAACCTAACCAAACTTAAGCACACAATCTGGTCCTAATTGCTTGTAGAAAAATTTCAAAAATAATATACATTTCTACACACTATGTTATTTTCAATTATAGTAAAACTACTACTACTAGTGAGCTTGATATCAAAACAAAAAACTGCAAACCTCATCGAAATTCTTTGTCGAAACTTTGAATAGGAAACACGCAAGTGCATAGAATATAGAAACCACCATCAAAATAAATGCAAAGCATAAAATAAAACAAGGTAAGGAGAAAAACCTGTGTTACTCCTCTTCTCTTCATCTGAGCTCTCTAACCACACTACAATTCACATAATACTCTCGTAAAAAAAAATTGGTGTGTATTGCACAACACAACAAAAATTGAAAGAAGAACCAATAAAAAAAAATCCCTCTAAAATTTAGACACAATTAGAATAGTAGTCCGAACTCCCAACCAATAAAACTCCACCCAAAAAAACCATATGCATAATAAAAATCATATATTCCCACAAACATATAAAACTATTGTTTAGCCTGTGGCACAAAACCAAAAGCGATAGAAATACTTCAACGTAGGTACTAAAAAGTTTATTTTTGCTTTTCAATTAAAAGGTGCATTTTTAATTGAAGGTAGCTTTTGCTTTTAATTAAAGATAAGTTTCGGTTATTTTAATTTGAGTTAGGTTTTTCTTTTTAAGGCGTGACCTCTCGACAAAAGTGAACCAAATCCTTGCCACGTAGGATTGCCAGTATGCCAGCTAGGTATAAATAAACATTTTTTTATCCTATATCTTTAATTTCGAATCATATTTTAATATTATTTGCTTCCATATGATCGATCGAAAAAATATCTCAAAAAAACTCATTTACTGGTGGAGACCCGAAGTGGTTCACGCAACACGATAGTAGTTGAGCATTAAATTCTAAATAAAAGAGGGAAATGCAATCTGTCCTCGTGGATTTTGATGCGCCTAACAGATAAGATAGTGATTAATGCTCACCCACCAATGCCTCGCTTGCTTGTTCCGGAGGCTTCCTTTGGATGCATTCTATACCAACATTTGTCGTCCGGCGTCCATATATCAACAACTGTCCACCGATATCAATGCTGGATATCACTATATTTTTTCTCATGGCATTCGCATCACATCTGCAGTCAGTCAGTCTTGGCATTGGCATTTTCTCAGTCCTGGCTTGGCATTTTCACTCGAACATTGGCATTTTCACTCGAACATTGGCATTTTCTCGCCACAAGACTTTGAAGGCTTAGCATTTCATCACTCGAACCTCTACATTTTCATGGTCATGTGGTATACCTTCTTGTTTATGTTGTGATTTGATCCTTTATCATCACATCTGAAATATTTGGACGATACCCTACATTTTACATCACGATTTGGAGCAATACTTAATCCCATGAAGACTTTGAAGGCGAGTTTGTTAACCCCTTTCTTTGCTTATATCATCACATCTGCAGGAGCAAATGAACCCACAAGACTTTAAAGGCGAAATAGCACGCTTTGTCAAAGAAAAGGGGGCGAGTTCAGTCTAGAAGAGTAATAGATGGCACCATCGAATGAGCAATACTATAACTTCTACGAGTAAGGGATCCTTATGCTATGAACATTCTCAGTCTTCAAACAAATTCATCCTCCTTTGTAATTATTTTCTATTCATACATCAGCAGCACGATGGATTGGTTGTCTTTGCTTTGAGAGAACATAAAATTATGATCTGTTTTTTATTTGTAACCGTATACATGCTATTTGATTTGTAAATGTAGCTTTATGATTTTTGATTCAGTTTTTTAATAAATGAAAAAACATGCATGTGCAGGTTTCTGGAAAACTTTGGAATGGCAGTTGTATGCGTCGAGGTCATTTGAAGTTGGGTGCAAACAGTGTGTATTCACACTACTAATACTCAAGGAAAATGTTACCTACAATTCTATGTTTTTAAGCCATCTAGAGGTGAGGTTTTTACCTCACCAAGATTCAAATAAATCCTTGTCTTTCAGTTTTTATTTAATGGTATTCATTTTAAGCTGTAACAATTTAACGTATTTTTTTAACAAATTCTGAGCTGATTTGGTTTCCACATCTGAAACAATGATTACATTTGGAGCAAAATGTATTAACATGTATTGCATGTCTTTATATTTCTTACATTTGGAGCAAAACATATAAACTTATACTTGTATGTGTCCATATTCATTACATTCGAGCAAAATATACCAACTATAAACTATAATTGTGAATGCAATAATGCATTCTCAATTGATTTCAATACATATTTTTCTGCAACACAAAAAAATACTCCTCGAATGCTGCCATAATTTTGGGATCAGTTTGTTAGTCAATTTCCATGTCACACCTTCAAAAAGGCCCTGAGTTTGGACTATCAGGAACAATTGTATCATTGACAGATGTTGTTGGAGTCATTAAGAGGTTCACTGGATGAACCCATGGTGGAATAGGAAAACCAAATATGGTATGAAAGGTTGTATGTGAAGTAGGAGGTTGTGGGATAATGGGGTGTGTAGTTGGAGTTGAAGTTATTTGCATTCTGTTGGTGTCAAGGAAGTAAGGGTGGTAATCTGGGATAGGAACTTTCAACATATCTTGTAACATGGAGTTTTATATGGGCATGGAATGATGCATGGGAAACAAAACCTGCGGATTGTTGAACTTGTTATCTCTTTCTTGTTTCTCTTTCTCCCTTTGATGGCGAGTGGCTTCCTTCATTTGTAATTCCAATTCCTTTTTTTGGCAAGCTACTTCCCTTTGTTTCTCACGCTCCTGTCTTTCAACAAACTTTTGTAGATCCCTTTCTTGCCTCTCTTTAATGCGTTGCAATCTCTCTTCTTTTTTTGCTCCTTTGCTGCCAACCTTTCTTGCTTTTTTGCCTCAATATGCTCCTTTTTACGTTGTTTCCCTTCAAATATTTCTTGTTTTTTTTTGTTGTGTATCTTTTAACATCTGAACATAAGCATCAGATGTTAGCAATTGTGAAGCACGACTTATCCGAAGTGCAACATCACTCTTACCTTTGGAAGGATCCTGTACAAATTGTGTCGGTAACCTTAAAAATTTACCCAATTTCTTCTCATTTGCAGCAACACCATCATTTGATATAACACTTTCAACATCATGTTGAGTTGTCTCTTCCTCATTTTTATCCTTATCAATGACCTCAATTTCCTCTGTGTCAGCATAATAATGAGTAAAGTTTGTTGGTTCAAAGTCTGTTGGCTCAAGGTTGGTTGGCATCGAAGGTAAAGATATACTTTCATCCTCAGTGTTTCCAATCTGATCAAGTCCCAACTCTGCAATATGCTCTTGCAGCCAAGTAGGTTGTTGTGGTGCACTTGGCAATGAGAGATCATCCTCTCCTATTCCCTGGGCCTCAGTGTTGCAGCTTGGATGTGCCATTGTCATGAGTATTCACAATGTGGTTCACTTCATAATCTTTGGTTTGCATTATACTTTGTCTTTCTCCCTGTACACTTGGTTCCTCCACCTCTGTATTAGCAACAACCATTGTTTCTATGGTTGGATTGAATTTTTTTGTTGTTGTCAGATTCTCAACTGATTCCATGAAGTAATCTTCTCCTATATTGTCGCCAAGTGGTGGAGCTACATCTCTTGACAAACTTAGGATGTTTTCAACAACATCAACATCTATTATGTTTTCAGTACAATCAACATTCATGATGTTTTCAGTAGTATCATCATCTGTGACATTTTCAACATCATTTTCATTGTCATCTTCTTCAATGATATATAGTTTACTACATTCCATGTCATTTTGTAATGCATTTGGATCAAGTGGCCATATACTTGTGTGTCTAAAACCAACACGAATATTTGCAGGTGTCATGGCCTTGGCTAGAGCTCTACTACCTATTTCTGCCAAGTCTGAACGTTTGACTTCTTGGTACTTATTATTACACATCCACTGCATCCTCTCAGATCTGAAATATGCTTTAAAAGGACCAAAGACACTAACATCCAGTGGTTACAACCTATGTGTAGTATGTGCTGGCAATGTCAATAAATCAATCCCCAATCGCCTGGCCTCTTCTATAGTTGACAATGCCACATGGCTTCCATGACCATCAAATATAAGTAAATGCCTATTTTCAGGGCACACTCCTCCAGGTACAGACTTACTGAAATGATACAACCAGCTTATAAAGAGCTCTCTAGTCATCCAAGCACTTGGATGAGCAGCCATGCAAGCACCTGGTTCACATCCCTTGATGTAATTTTGTGAAACTTTCTGACCTTTAAATAAGTAAAAGTTAGGGATACATTGCCCTGCAACATTTACACAACATAGAATTGTCATCCATTCTCTGCTACGAGGAATGATTTTGGGAACATTCCTGCAACCCTTGGTGGCAAGCACCCTCATGCCACAATTTCTCCCTGCTTGGATTCCTGTCTCATCACAATTCCATATTTTTCCTGCACCATAGGAATTGATATAAATGTTAGCTAGTTTTTCATAAAACTTGCTAACCACCTCTGGACGTAAACCTATTGCACGATCTCTTTCTAGACCTTCAGCAGTCCATAGGACTATGTCTGGGTGTCTTTTTCTAAATCCTTCACACCAAGATTTTCCAGGTAATCCTTCTCAAAATGGAGTCTCTCTAGTTTCACAAATTTGTGCAACACATGCCCTCAGTTGCATAAATCCCACTCCATGCCCTAAATCTGCCATTTGCTTACACCATTCAACTATCTCTTTCTCCTCTCCTTCACTCAAAACAGGTGCAGGGCCCTTCCTTTTTGTATGGGTCAGACCATTCAGCCAATAATGAAAGAGGTAAATTATATTTCAATGCAACAAATCTAATTGAATAATTGTTGAATTCAATATCATCTATGGCCTTTAACATATCTTCTTTTGACCAACTAGACAAAATTCTAACCTTCTTGGTCAAAGTGTTGCCTCTAACAACCACAGTTTCCTCTATTTCATGCCTATTTACTTGACATCCAGTAGGTTCTGGCTGATGATCATCAGTTGTGTTTGTATCTCCTTGATTTGTTGTTGCACCATCCTCTTCACTTATTATTGTAGCATCTTGTTGATCTGTTTCATGGTTAGATGTTTCAATTTCAAATTGTACACCTCGTTTTTTGGGCATACGTTGTCCTCGCTTCAAAATCCTCTTTCTCTTCATCTTCTCGAAATGTTGCAGTATTAAACAATATAAAATTAGTAATATATGTATTAATATATCAATAAGATCATCTACAATGGGAAAATTTTAGCAAGCTTATGATACATGACAGTATGAATTATAAACTTGTAGGTAAACTTGTGATTACCCCTTTGGGCACCATTAATGATGATCTAATACATGTTTTATTAATTTCATATTATTTGATAAAGACAAAATTTATAAGTTGGGTTGTTGATTACATATATAAACACTTCTAAAGATGAGGTGTTATCAAATAACACTACATTCATCAGCTTGTTTGTAATTGATCAATATCAATTACAATGTTTCACTCGAACATGCAATCACCCCTTTGGATATGATTTATAAATAAACAATTTTTTAAACTTCAATAATCAAAATTTTGGTTTTTATTCCATCAAGTATTGGATATTTTAAATGCAAAATAGTGTTCAAGTGAAATATCATGTCACGGATGACATGATATTTCAGTGCAGCAACTCTAATTGAATAATTGTTGAATTCAATATCATCTATGGCCTTTAACATATCTTCTTTTGACCAACTAGACAAAATTCTAACCTTCTTGGTCGAAGTGTTGCCTCTAACAACCACAGTTTCCTCTATTTCATGCCTATTTACTTGACATCCAAACAGTTCTGGTTGATGATCATCAGTTGTGTTTGTATCTCCTTGATTTGTTGTTGCACCATCCTCTTCACTTATTATTGTAGCATCTTGTTGATCTGTTTCATGGTTAGATGTTTCAATTTCAAATTGTACACCTCATTTTTTGGGCATACGTTGTCCTCGCTTCAAAATCCTCTTTCTCTTCATCTTCTCGAAATGTTGTAGTATTAAACAATATAAAATTAGTAATATATGTATTAATATATCAATAAGATCATCTACAATGGGAAAATTTTAGCAAGCTTATGATACATGACAATATGAATTATAAACTTGTAGGTAAACTTGTGATTACCCCTTTGGGCACCATTAACGATGATCGAATACATGTTTTATTAATTTCATATTATTTGATAAAGACAAAATTTATAAGTTGGGTTGTTGATTACATATATAAACACTTCTAAAGATGAGGTGTTATCAAATAACACTACATTCATCAGCTTGTTTGTAATTGATCAATATCAATTACAATGTTTCACTCGAACATGCAATCACCCCTTTGGACATTGTAATTGATATTGATCAATTGATGCAGGTCTTGTTAATGTAATGTTTTATGACATCAAATCATCTTCAGAAGTGAATGCATGTAAGAATCGTAATTGTAATAGCTTGACTACATATGTTGTTATGGTGGCAGCAAATCTGTTGTAATACTGGAATACTTTCAATGACAATCATTGACTACTGTCAATGATATTCACATGACTTTACAAAGTGGGTTAGCGGGCAAGAATTTCAGTGCCTCAAAGTTGTAATCATAGCAATTTGAAAATAGGATTTATGGGAGTAGTGCCCTTATGTGAACACCCTAAGTTCACGGGTCCATCGGGCCAATTCCTTGTCATGTAGGGTTGTCAATTAAGTATTGCTCTGTGCCATCTATTACTCTTCTAGACTCCCTTTTCTTTAAACTGTGGTATTTCACCTTCAAAGTCTTGTGGTATTGCTCCAAATCGTGATGCGCAGGGGGTTCCATCGCTGCAGATGTGATGAGACAGGACTGACTGTAGGTATCAGTTGGACAGAAAATGCCAATGTTCGAGTGAAAATAGTGATATCCAGCCAAGACTGAGAAAATGCCAATGCCAGGATTGACTGACTGCAGATGTGATGCGAATGCCAGGAGAGAAAATAGTGATATCCAACATTGATCTCGGTGGACAGTTGTTGGTATGGACGCTTGGACAGTTGTTGGTATGGAATGCGTCCAAAGGAAGCCTCGGAACAACTGTTGAGGCATTGGTGGGTGAGCATTAATCACTGTCTTATCTGCATTGCGCGTCAAAATCCACGAGGACAGATTGCATTTCCCTCTTTTATTTAGCTTTTAATGCTCAACTACTATCGTGTTGCGTGAACCACTTTGGGTCTCCACCAGTAAATGAGTTTTTTTCGAGATATTTTTTTCGATCGATCATATGGAAGCAAATAATATTAAAATATGATTCGAAATTAAAGATATAGGATAAAAAATGTTTATTTATAACTAGCTGTAAAATTGGCAATCCTACGTGGCAAGGATTTGGTTCAATGGACCTACGAACTTAGGGTGTTCGCATACTGGCCCTTCTCCCCTAAACACTTCTAAAGATGAGGTGTTATCAAATAACACTACATTCATCAACTTGTTTGTAATTGATCAATATCAATTACAATGTTTCACTCGAACATGCAATCACCCCTTTGGACATTGTAATTGATATTGATCAATTGATGCAGGTCTTGTTAATGTAATGTTTTATGACATCAAATCATCTTCAGAAGTGAATGCATGTAAGAATCGTAATTGTAATAGCTTGACTACATATGTTGTTATGGTGGCAACAAATCTGTTGTAATACTGGAATACTTTCAATGACAATCATTGATCTACTGTCAATGATATATTGCATTCTTGGCAGCTACTTTGTGCTTGATTTTAAGTAGGGAGAAGAATAAATCTTTCATTCAGGCCAATTTTTTTATGTTTGTTGAATGCCTCTACAAAGTGGGTTAGAGGGCAAGAATTTCAGTGCCTCAAAGTTGTAATATAAATAAACATTTTTTTATATCTTTAATTTATGGGAGTAGTGCCATTATGTGAACACCCTAAGTTCACGGGTCCATCGGGCCAATTCCTTGTCATGTAGGGTTGTCAATTTTACAGCTACCTATAAATAAACATTTCTTTATCTTATCTCTTTAGTTTGGAAACTCATTTTAATATTATTTGCTTCCATCTAATCTGGTGTGTTGGTGTGTGAGCATTAATTGGGGTCTTTGCTTCCATTAATATGATTCCAAATTAGAGATATAAAATAAAAAAATGTTTATTTATCACTATCTGTAAAATTAGAAATCATATGTGGCAAGGATTTGGTCCAACGGACCCGTGAACTTGGGATGTTTGCATACTGGCCCTTCTCCCCTACTCGTGGAGATCCAAAGTGGTTCATGTAACACGATGCTAGTTGAGCATTAATAGCTAGGGGAATTGGGCTAGTATGTGAACATTTCCCAATGCTTGAACACTATTTTGCATTTCTGCAGTTTTTTTGAAGATTTTTCGATTGTGATTTTTTTGCAGTTGTGTGAAGAGTTGTTGGTAGCTCTGTGAACAGTTGTGAAGCATCCAGAACAACTGTTGGCGAGATGGGTTTGCATTAATGCATGTATTAACTATTTTGGTCATCAAAACCTACAATGACAGATTTCATTATTGCTCACACAGCAACACACCAATAACTTTTCACACAGTTTTGTGGAGTCTTATCTGTATGCAAAATTATGGATTTTATTTGATCAATTAATGGATATTTCCATTGCAAAAATAGTTTTAAGTATTGGGAAGTGTTCACATGACTTTGTTTCTGGGATTGTTCAAATTTGTTTTGATATTCATGGTGAACTGGTTTTCATGGTATACTATTGGGTCTGGTAAGAATGATAAGCAATTTGCCATTGAGGAAGTGAGGGAGGAATATGATGCATGTATTTCATGGCAGCTTTTGCAGAGAAGCACCATTGTGCAGGATGACAATGAGGATCAAATAATTCATTTACTGGACTTGAGAAGAAAGTTAGGAAGGTTGAGAAAAATAAGCAATATTTCATTTGCTGGACAATAATTCATAAAAAAACAGCACACCATGGAAGCATTTAATCTTTATAAAATACACATAATTCATGATTTTCAGGTTTCAATATGAATTGAATTCATCTTTAAAAACTAACTATAATCAATCTGAGCTTTAAAAGATAACAATGAGAATATGTAGACTACAAATGTTACATTTAAGGAGAATATGCAGCCAATTGTTGTATGAGAATATGCAGGAAATTTGAAATTATAAGCAGTAGGTATGAAAACTAACCTGCAATTTTTGATTTGTTGGACCTTTCCTTTCAAAACTTGATAGAAGTAATCTCTTGTTATAAAATCCACTGTAATCATGCACCCTACAGAAGTAAATCAACAATAAACAAGACTAGGAAAGTGAATATATATTACCAACATAGGGGAGAGAGTATCCAATCAAAATGTAAGACATGGATCAAGGTGGAGGGTCTTTTTAATCAAAGGTTGAAATTGATTTTGAGATGATCTTGTGGCTGAAATTATTTGATTTGATATTCATATTTACTTTTTACCTTCAAGTGTACAATTTTATTGGTGTTTTTAATGGATGAATTTGAATCTTGAGAAGAAGGTGTGCTTTTTTTTTGCAGGTATGTATTAAAGTCTGGATATGAAAGATCTGGTGATTGAACATACATTCTTGGAATATGGAAAGGGATGCATTGGAAAAGAAATACTCAACCCATTAAATAGATATGATGGGTTTGTCAATTGATATGTTGTACTTATACTTTGAACAAATGAGTCTTTTATTGTAGAAAATGAAAGTACCAATTAATATTTATTGTGTACTAAATAATAGTGAGATGTTGACCCCATTCACATATGATTTATAAATAAACAATTTTTAAACTTCAATAATCAAAATTTTGGTTTTTATTCCATCAAGTATTGGATATTTTAAATGCAAAATAGTGGTAAGCGAATGGCAGGATCAATCCATGTCCACTCACCTTACAGTTCAAAAATACATACCCTATTTCTTCCCCTCTGTCAACTCTGCTTTGCGCTGCAATTGCCCCATTTAGCACAGGAATTGCATGCAGATGGCATTTCTGTCACCAAACAAATTACCCATTTGTATTAATGGGGGCCTGAATCATCTTTTCTTTTGCTGTGTTGGGTATTGTTACTGGTTAAGTTTAATTTTAATTTACCTCGTATACAGGCTGCCCGTTGCGCCATATGAACAGTTGCACACAAATATATACCCTCTGTTGCTCTCGCATTATCTTCCTAGTAAGGGGTTACAGGCATTTTTTGCGTAGGTTTAAATGATATTTTCATAGCCAAATAAACTATTCAAGACGGTAGGCTTCTCATGCAATTAACTCGAGTTATGTGTTTCAGGGAAGGAGCTGAAGAAAGCGCCGCAGGAGCTGAAGAAAGCGCCGCAGGATCAGGTAATGGTCCATTTTGATGAAGTCTTGCAAATCCTCCATTTTCCCGACCGGAGAAGGGATCTCTTCAATAATACATATACGTTTTACTGAATGTATGTTGTTGTCTTCCTCACTTGCAGAATTATGCAGCCACACTCTTATTAATCCTTCTATACTCTTTTTGTATTTTTGCTTCTTTTTGTAACCACCACCTCCCCCGCCGCCCGCCCCCTTCCCCGTCTTTTTCTATAATGTATTGTTTGGAATTAATAGATTAAACTAACATCTTCATAAATTTCAATATAAGCAATACAGTGAAAAAAGTTTGCTCGGTGCATGATATAATTGCCAGACCCAACTCCCTCTGTTTACAACAGTGATACACTCGAATATTCTCATGTCTGTCCTCACGGTTCACTTGTCTACATCCTGTATTAACGAAATTTACAAAATTAAATTTGCTATGAGTGTTGATGACAGGCTATGGAATTTGGCAAGGGCTGACAGGAAGAAGAGACCCGTTGTTGCCAGTTTTTGTTTTTTTGTTGTGACTCTGCAATTTTATTTTGTTTCATGATTTAATGCACGACTTTATTTTGTTGTGGCTTTTTAATTTTTTTTTACTGTTTCAGGCTCAGCTATCCCCGATTCAGGGTCTTCTGTATTTTATCTATTTATTATTTATGCCAGAACTTCATGGAATTAATTTTTCCACGATAACGGCACTCTAAAACTTAAATCTTTCCACGATAGGAATTCTTTACATATCACTTTTCCAAGTTTACTGTATTTAGAATTTCAATAACAGACTCTTCCTTTTGAGATTTGTTTAGGACACCAGAGTCTCAAGGGCCGAGATGGACATAAATTATTTGACGATGTTTGGGTCTTTGACTTGGGAGCCTGCACGAACAAAAAGACCAGTACACTTACAGGTAACCAGTACTTGTAGGTCATGGGTGGAAGCAATCGTGATACTTTGTTTGATGATGTTTATGTACTGAACACTACTAGTTCAGAGTTGCGTAGAAACAATGGAAACAAACCAACAGGGAAGCTAGGAAATACACCTCCTTTAGGTGAAGCTAACATATGCACAAAGCAAATATTTTGTTCAAAGAAATCCAGAGTTGAATCAGGGTTAACGAAAAGGGCATGATTAAACTATGTGCTTTTTGAAGAGACGTGGCATGGACCTTAAGAATCTTAAAAATACCACTCGTTTCTTACAATATATTAAAAATACCACCAAGGCAAATAATTAATTCCGTTTCAAAATTATGTATCACACTGACTTTTTGTGAGGGTAATAACATAACAGTTACGAAAAGTTGCAGGCATGTATAAGACTCCAGTGCGATAACTGATTAGTACCTAGTATAATCATTATGTGCAAAACATTACAACTTATAATTGTGGTATGTAAATGCTATTCACTCAATTACTGGCAGTAACTGATTCTAATCATGAAGGAGTTGTTACTTCCTTATACTAACCTGAGTGTGGCACACATTACAATTCCTTTTTCCTTTTAAAACGTACAATATATTACAAGGAAATGTAGCATTTTTGATCATGTGTACAACATATTACAAGGGGCCTTTCTTTAACATGTACATATATCTCATAATTACAATGTGGGGTTCTATTCAGAGGATTCCATAAAAGCTGCAACCATAGTCTACTGTGCATGGTACAAGATAGTTGGTCCTTGCCATTGTAGGTAGCTCGTCCAATAGAGAAGATAAACCTGTACGTGTGGAAAAGCACCTGTTTGATAATGGGCCACACATCATTAGTGGTTTTGTGTTGTTCTTTGAAGGCATTTGCAGATAAGCCGAGAAGATTTTTTGCCACATCATCAAAAGTTGTTGCCCATACAGTGCCAGTACGGTCTTCAATCATCATGTGCAATGCATACTTATACTCAAATGCAGCTGAATCCAAGTTGCATTTGCTACAATGCTAGGGAGAGGCTACATTGGCTGTTAGTTTTTTATGGCACTGCTTACCATTTACCATACAGGAGCAAGCATGATAACAATAGTTATCTATGTTGAGGTGTATAATAGTACCAACAGTTGCCACGTGGTGATCGGGGTTGGGTGTGGCACATGCATGTATCTCACTAATAGTCTTCTCCACTTTTACCTCCGTAGGGAGTGCATCCAGGATAGTTGTTGCCTCTGGGGTGGTTAACCAAACCTGAAGTGCTTCCACTTCTGGTACTGCAGGCGAAAGGAACAATTGCATATTAGGTCCTGTGGTCAGTGCTCGTTCTCTGAATGTTGTCGCCTTGGCTTTCTTGATAGCTACAATTGGCATGTGAAGTGCGGTTGTATCTGGTTGTGGCTGTAGTAGCTGTACGACTTCGTTACATAGTTCTCCCCACAAGGTAATAACTATAGAGTGCCCTGTAGGGTCCTTTATGATGATAGTAGACCGTTGAGTAATAGCCCCAACAGACACCCTGTAACGCGTTGATATTGGTGAACCGGAAAGCATAGTTTGGTATAGGAGGGCTAGGATGTGAACATAGTTGCAAAATAGAATCCATACTAAGAATCACCTCCCATGGGCTGCTAGAGTCTCTGTATGCCAGCTTCACATACTTCAGGGTACCTTTGGATATTGCATAAGTTTCGGTTACCTAGACTTTGCTTATATAATATGTAGCAGTGTTCCCGAAGCACGTTACGTTCATGTCATCACCAACAACGTCAATGACATTGAAATTGAAAACCAACCCCACATCTTTTTCATTGCTGTAGGCATGTATTTTTCCTCTGCAAATGACCCTGCCCTCAAGCACCCATGACATATGGTATGGATGCAATTTACTAATGCTTGTTGTCGGACCAAGGTGTATTGCTTCAACACTGGTTGCCATTGGTGTCAGTTGGTGCGAAATGAAGCTAGGAACTGCAGTGTATGCACAGTTAAGAATATAAGCAACAGGAAATACTCACATTTACATTTCAGTTCAAATGTATGACCAATGCAACTACAAATGCGATTTTTTTTAAAGGGATGGGCTACAAAGCAGGGATAGGAAGAGTAGGTCATGATTAAAGTAACACTCGTTTCTTACAAAGTAATCCAAGTAATTAAAAGTAAAACTACTGTGGCATTATCAAAGAGAATAAGACATACACGACAATCCTTTTAATTTATATATCAAATCCAAAACCAAAATGCCAGAAGGTAGCTCAGAACACCTATATAATCCTTCACACAATCTCTACATAAACATACAGATGCGAAATAAATTGTGCAAAATAAATAATAGAATAGGTTGGTAGTAGCATGTTGGATAGTGTTGTCAAGTTCAAAAGAAGTAGAAGAGGAATTACTCACATGTTCTTCTCACATCAACATTGTCTTAACCTCATATTTGGGTTTGTCAACCACATTTGATAGTCTATGTGCAGAAACGTTTTCTCTTATACATTCTAAACATAGCATGGGCTTTACACTGATCAATAGCTTTGGCAATAAATTTGAAAGCTGTGTAGGTTTGCCCTCAAATTGACACAAAGCTGAAGACTAGTGCAAGAGGAAGGTGCATGAATTTTGCTCCATTTAGAGTAGGTGTGATTTGTACGTAGGAATGGAGCCGTTGATAAAGTGGCATATTTGTGGGCGCAACACGTGTTTTATTCTAGAGTGTGGAATCAATATTAGACCATTAAGTTATCAATTTAAAAGCGGAAATAGGCGGTAAGCGATGCTATGGCTTTTTTATTCAAATAAGGATAGTATATATGTAAGAGAAGGGTGTAGGTAGGATGTAGGGGAAATGGATTTCCCTTAAAGATGGTCAACAGGTGACGGGATCAAGGTGAAGATATGAAGGAACCAATATTTTGGAATTATAATGGTTGATTGATTTGAGAAGTAACATTGTTGGTTTTCTTCATTTGTGTAAATATTAGGTAGTTATCTCAGTAAACTGTAAATGTTCTCATCAACAGGCTCAGTTCCTTGTTTTCTTAATCTTTTGCTTCCACTTTCACAGGATTGTTCATCTGTTCAAAAAGATTCCTGGGTGTAGTTGGATTGGAAGCCCTAAAATGGTACATGCTTTTTGTGTGGGAGACATATCACATCCATAGACACATGAGGTCTATGCAAAATTGGAGAAATTGTGTTTGGAGATAAAGGCAGCAAGATATTTTCCAGAATCAAAACATGTACTGAATGATGTGGAGGAGGGAAAAAAATCACCTCTTTGCCACCATAGTGAGAAACTGGAAATTGCATTTGGATTGTTGAATACACCCTCTGGAACAACTATCAGAGTTGTCAAAAACCTCCGCATATGTGTTTACTGAAGGTTGTTGCAAGACACATTGTTGTGAGAGATGCAAACTAGTTCCATCATTTCAAACAAGGACAATGTTCTTGCGGAGATTATTGGTGATGCTAAGAAAAGAAATCTGTAAACATAGGCTTACACTATAAGAAGATGCACTGTGTCAGACCTGCAGGTGATAAAGAAGTGACCAGGTTTAAACAAGTTTTTTCCCTGTGTTTGGAAACATTAGACTCTGCTATTGCTTTCATAAAATCAAATGTATAGAATGCAATGTGCATCACTGCCTATGTATTTGTTTAAGCCTTGTTTTATGATACCATGCAGGTGGGACAAAGAACTGGTTTTAAGAAACCTGCACGTTTCTGAATTAGAAACCTGGAGGAGGAAGAGAATATGAAAAAGCAAAAGGAGAAGAATGTGTGAAGGAAATAGAAAGATGCTCGTTGATCAGGAAATAACAGAGACGGGCTTGGATTCAATTCAATGCTTGGAGACGATGGGGGATAGTCTCTTGATGGTTTGTTACTCTAGGCTTTGTCATTTTGTATGTTTCTTTTGGCTGGATTAATTGTATTGTGTTTTATGTATGTCAGGTCTGCCAATTCACTTCAATTATATATGTTTATGTGGATTTGTCTCAATTATGGTTAGAGATTTCTAAAGTTTCCTCACAGCTCTTTGTTATCAATTTATTTACTTTTAGTTAGAAATAAATTATTGGACTTTATATACATAGGCAAAATTACATTTTTGATTATAGCGTAATTAATCTACATGTATGCTGCTTGTAAAACTTGTATCATTAAGTGTATAGATTTATATTAAAGAGGGCAAACAAGAATTCTAAAATAAAACATAAATATGCCTATAGGCGTTATAATCCTTGTTGCTAAAAAGGGTATGGATGGGGGAGGTAAATGCGTCGGTCAATCTGTCAGGATAAAGGATATTCCTAAATGATGCAAAGAGCGAGTTCTTGTTTTCCGTTTCTTTTTTCCTGTCTTATTTTGTTTCACGCCACCCTTTTTCCCATTTCCCTGAGCCCTGTTGTTGGTTGTAACTGTGGATGGCTTTTTCATTTGCCTGAAAAGAACCATGGCTGGCTTTTGAAGTTGGGTGTTCCTAGTCAGTGTTTTTCCAATTTTAATGCCATGACATTGCTCAACCAGGTATTTAATAATGCTACATGAACACTGTATTGTTGCATCAATACAAGGTAGCAAGCAACCTTTGTAACGAGCTTTCATTAGGGGTAAACGAAAATCTGTTAAACTATAATAAAAACCCATTCTTTGCTGCACAAACAAACACATTAATGATGACGTTGTTCTCAATGAGAGTTTTTATATGCTTAGCGGGCTGTGAGATTGTTTCTCTGCTAAGGATGGTGGATACGCAAACCATTTCTTATCTACATGGTGATGGCGGGCGTTACCATTTGTTATGCAGATTGCACAATGAATGCTAATTAACATACTCATCACCCAGCTGGTAAAGCCTTTTCAACAAATCCATCCTGTGCATATCCCAATCACTGCAGCCCAGCAGCTTGCATTTGTTTCAGTTGTTCCCCCAACAGTTTGCGTGCCTTGTTAATGATCGGATATTGTTCATACACATCTACCAAGGCACTTGCAACTACAACATCTAATAGTAGCTCCTTCTCCATAGTGCTTTGATGATAAGGTGAACTGGTGACGGTGAAAATCTGGTGGGGACATTTGGTGGAACACTGTCAATGCCTCGTGAGGATGCCCATGTCCTCTGTAAGTTCCAACAGACATTTCGTCAAACATGTAGCGAGCATCTATTAAACATCTGCAGGTGTTGGTTGTAGATTCCTGTCAAAGTCTACAATAGTTGTGCACCTTATGTCCACAGTTAGAGTTTTTTGCCCAAACACAGGACTGTTTCGGTACTGCATGTGCAAATAATGACAGAGGGACACCTAAGTAACTTAATAAAATAACCTAGAAGTGCAAAAAACTAACAAGACAAGCAAAAGCTCAACAACGAGCCTAAATGCGGAGTCCAGGCCAAGAAATGTATCTTTGTCAGGGTCTTAAACAACTGGGCAGTTTCCCACAGATACAAATAAAATTCCTAAAATAATGTCCATTACTTTGAACTCCATAAGTATGGCCAGGACTACTGAATTTCCACAATTAATACCATGTACACAAGTTTTCTGTGAACAGAGACTTTAAAATTTCAGTCTATTTCCTTTTCATTAGAGGTGACATAAGGTAAAATGACTAAATCAAGATAGATAATAACAATAACATTAACAAAGGCCCAGACTAAATTAATAGGCAAGGGACAGTGACGGTGAAGACAATATGAACAATAATCAGACAAACAAAAAGGAGTGCATTTGTTTTTCATCCATATGCACAAATAAAGGCAAGCCGATCCCTACTTCTAACAATACTGTTTATTGCAGTAAAATATTAAGAACCAACAGTCAGAAACAAACAAAAAATACAGCAATAACAGGAAAACAGTTTGTGGCTACGGCATAAACGCCTATATCTGGTAGCTACGACATATTAGCTGTCCCAGAATGCAATCTGCACCGACGGATTTTGTCAAGCACTTACCCTGCATCCTACGTGATCGAATGTATTATCGGATTTTAGTAAACAGTTCACGTGGCCTCTGTGGAGAAGGCATAGAAATCAGCTAAATAGGCAGAATATCATAAACAAATATTTGTTACTGGCAAGGTTTTTATGGGCAAGGTTTTTATTTCATTCCTACAGCCACAGGGTATGTTACAGAGGTAACAGAGAACAAAGGTATAGATTTATAGTACATACTGAACTTTAAAAGTACCATTTACCTGATGGCAGACACTGTATTTTTTGTCCCTGATCCGCCACTACAAAGATAATTCCAACAGATCTACATAGCCAACCAAAAGTAATTCTGGAGCAAGGCCATGGGTATTTTTTTTACCCTGGTTAATTTTGGATGAAGTAACGGGTCATGTTTACAATTTAGATGTTTGCCTTAAAATCTATGTTTGGCCCAAATTTAATTCATATTTATTTTCCCAAAATGGTGCCAGATGAGGGTAATACTCAGATTCATTCCATGTGTTATACCAAATCACTGGATGTGGCATGGTCAGAGTTACACTGTATTTGTGACACCAAAACATCACCGGGTGTGTCATGCACAGATTTACGGTGTTTGTTTAAATATAGGTGTTTAATTGATCGTCACTTCTTAGTATCCAACAAAACATATTCCTTGAGAAGCAGTCTATTTGTGTTGTTGAAAACATGAACATGCATACATATGAAAATAGGTAGCTATCAAAATGTATATTTATTTGACCGCTGCTGCTTGTCATCCTACAAAATAAGAACTCGCCATACTGACAAAGCTTGATAATAGTTTTGATAGTTTTCTAAGGGTTGTAGCCACATTGCCAGTATTACCAAGACTTCAATATTGGAAAGAACTTGGTAGGGCTTCGAGACTTCAAATAGCATGTGTGCTTCTTCAAAATTACACAGACTGTTGATATAGATAGTTAAAATTTGAATGTTTTGAATTTTTGGACAAACATGCCAGTTAAAAATTGATTGCCAAGTAATGACAGAGTGAATTTGTTTACATTTTCTCTAAACATTTCGCATGTCTTCAGTATGCATACATATTTTGTACATGTGACAAATATCTGCTTTCTATTATTGTTTGATGGATGTCCATACCCTGTTCTAAAGCTGTCATTTTGAGAAGGCATATGGAAAAGGCATTTCTTTGAACAGTCTCAAGACTTGTCAAGAAAATCATTTATCCTGCAACCATTGCATTCTATGACATCGCATTTCTTCAAGGCATTTTGTCAAACAGTCCACATGCCTTGTGCTTTTGCATACATTTCTACGACAACTACAACACTTACAAATGGATTTGTTGAAAAAACAAAATTGGGCAAATGCCCTTGACAGGCATAGAGGCCTGGAAATTGACAGGCTCTCGGCCGTTTTTTGTGATTTTAGCCGTATATTACCTGTGGAAAAATTAAGAAGCTGTACATAATAACAAGCAGAAAATAAAAAAAAAGTATAATATTTTATACAGCTTTATATATATATATATTTCACAGTCACTGACAATTTGAAATTCCATGACCTATGTTTTATGATGTATAAACCATGCAGAAATGAAAACTTCAAGAGCAAAGAAGACAAGGATTGCTTGAAACAATTTTTTATTGAATAGACTAAAAACATTCGTAACACCAAACGCTAAATTTGCTTATTTCTTAGGGTTTTATATATTTATTTGGAAAATGGGGAATGCCCTAAGAAACTAAGTATTTTTTTGCTCTCATCAACTCAGGTCAGATTCAGCATTGAAAAAATTGGCAAGGACTTCGAGACCTCAAATAGTATGTGTCCTCCTTCAAAATTACACACACTGTTGACATAGTTAAAAGTTGAAGGTTTTGGATTTGTGGACAAACCTCCCAGTTAAAAATTGATTCCCAAGTAATGACAGAGTGAATTTGTTTACATTTTCTCTAAACATTTTGCATGTCCTCAGTATGCATACATGTTCTGTTCATCCGACAAATATCTGCTTTCTATTACTGTTTGATGGATGTCCATTCCAAAGCTGTCATTTTGAGATGGCTTATGGAAAAGGTATTTCTTTGAACAGTCTTAAGATTTGTCAAGAAAAGCATTTATCCTGCAACTGTTGCATTTCCTCAAGGCATTGTCCAGCAGTCCACATGCCTTGTGCTTTTGCATACATTTCTACGACAACTACGACAGTTACAAATGGATTTGTTGGAAAAATGAAATTGGGCAAATGCTCTTGATAGGCATAGGGGCCTAGAAATTGACAGGCTCTACGCCGTTTTCTGTGTCTTTAACCGTATATTACTGCTGGGAAAATTAAGAAACTGTACATAATTACGGACTGAAAATTTTAAAAACGTATAAATATTTATGTAGTTCTTTGTATATATATGTATATATATGTGTGTGTGTGTGTGTATGGTTAAAATATAAACCTTTTTATCTTATATAAACAAATCTTATAAACAAATTTTGATTTGACAGTCACTGTTAATTTTAAATTCCAAGCCCTATTTTTTTCGGTGTATAAGTCATGTAGAAATGAAAACTTAAACAGAAAAGAAGACAAGGATTGCCAATGCGTTTTTCTGTCAGCAGCTCCAGAATTTTCTGTAATCTGCGAGGGCAGGCATGTAATGCAAAAAACAGCCTAATGTTGGGGTTTGAACCCGGGCTATCATTGTGGGAAGCGGCCTTTCTTTTTGCCTGGTCTATAATAGCCAGACTTGGACTCGGGTCAGATTCGCCAATACTGACTGCCAAGGCGACCTGCACTTGGGAAAAAGGCTGTAAAAAAACTCACATACTCTGAATGAGGGTTTCTTTGCTCATGGCATCGACAACATTAATAGCTCGTAGGTGGTTTGATGAATCATAAGGTTTAGCAAAACAATCTATGGATAGAGAACAACTGAAACTTGTTCATTTAAGCTCTGTGTGGAGCAAAATGAGTGTGTGCCTCATGCTATGATACTTGTATGACTTTTGCTGTGGCATGTCAAAGAAGGATCTACATCACTCTGGCAGGCTACTTTACCAATGAGGGCCTCGGTACACAGTTTAGTCGTATTTCACGCAAATCACAAACCTGTTTGGCTGACCTGGTAGCCGAAGGTTAGGTTTTAGACAAACAGAATTACTATTGTAAAACACAGAAGCACAAATTATGCACTACTGAAAATACGTTATACAAGCGGGTGCATAAGAGGGAAAACATGAAAAAGAAAACCAAAAGAACATACCAGGGATGTCAACGGAGGCTGGTTGCAGAGTTTCTGAAGCACCTGAAAGAAAGCGCGTGAAGCACAGTCTGTTCTGCAAAGCATGAAATGAAAGGAACCCGGATTTGGGCATATTCTCTGCATACGTGGGAAGGTCGGTGAGTGGGGCAGCAACACGTGGATAGGAGGCAAACAGACACGGCAGGAGGGGCAGCAAAGCAGCTGAGGCAGGACAACTGCCAGATATGCAAGCTACACGATGACAAGCCAAAGGAAACCACGCCTCCGGCGTAATAATTTATTCACTTTTGTTAGCGCATGCCTGACCAAAAGTGCATTTGCCCTTTCACCTCTCGTCCTCCTCTCTGTGCTGAAAGAATTTTCTCCCAAACCCTAATCGTATCCAAAGTGGCTGCAGTGCATGGAGGATGTGGTGGTTGGAGCCTCTGCCTGAATCCCTTCAAGCCTTGTTCCCTTCTTCACTCAGATTCTATGCTCCCTGCGGTGGTTGGATGCCAAGGGCCAACTCAGGTAGAGGGCTCGAACGCCATCGGCAAGAGAGACGAGGTTGTTGTCGCGGCCTTGACCGGACAAAGTGAATGCCAGTTAGTAGGCGTAGGCCTTGCTGTTGTCAATGCTGGAGCAAGTTTGGAAGGAAGGATGCCAACAAAACAGCGCCAAGATGTACTATACTATATGAATGGCTCAACAAATTTACACAGCATAATAGAGCATCAACTTACTCAAATTCGACACAATAGAAACAAAACACTGTACGGCCTGAGTGCTTTGGAGAAAAAATTAAAAAGAATTTCAGAGTTACTAGGCGGGTGAGCAGAAAAACTTTCTTTGATACCAAAAATACGGAGCCCACACAACCATTAAAATGGATCAAGCCAATATTCAATGACAACATCTCTGAAATTTATTTCTCTGTCCAAATTTCTCTCATATCACACTTATGGGAAGTGCCTGTTATATAGTTATTCACAACAAGCACTGTGGCGGCATGAAGGGCTTGGGGCTACAGATTGCCCAAATGGCTTTTTATTCGCAAGACCCTAAACAGATCCCATGATACCAAATCTCTTATAGACGAGAATAAAAGTATAAAAGCTATTTTGGTTTCTCTGGTTTGAATTATTTGTGGTTTTTTTATCGTACTCTTGTTCTTCTTTGTCTGTTTCTTTTATTCTTCTTTATCTGTTTCTGCCTTTCAAAAATTGGAGTTTTCCTAATTTCCGATGTATATTCTGTTTGTTTGTCTTTTGATTTTCTGTACCCATTTTTCATGTGTGCATTTTACTCTTAAATTTCTATTTGCGAGGTCTTGTAGACGCTTTAGTGTTTATATTTGATTCTCAAATAACTTTGCAAAATTTGTTGATCCATGGAAGTTTTGCTGGAGGCAGCCATGTCCAAATAGAACAGAGCAGGGAGCAGATAAAGGAAGCTCTTCTACCTTTATAAGCGTTGTTAAGTTTGGTAAGTACTGTATAGTTTTTGTATTTGTTACAGTTTTTTCTTAATTTTTTCTGAATCAGAGGTTTTTAAAGCTTTAATTAAGATTCTATACTTGTTTACTGTAGTTGATTGTCATTTGTTTTTCATTTCTATGAATAACATGTAATTGAATGTTTCAACATAGCTAATGTGATACTGTGAAACAATTTTAAAGAAGAGAAAAAACCATAATAGGGGAAACACCATATAACCAAAAAAATGAAATTTGCAATGATAAATATGAACTAATCTCTGTTACTCCTGTGACATGTTTGTGTTTATTTTCGTTTAGGGCTGCCCTATCTCATCAGATTAGTTTTTTAACTCACTATTCTCAAATAACTTTGCAAAATTTGTTGATCCATGGAAGTTTTGCTGGAGGCAGCCATGTCCAAATAGAACACAGCAGGGAGGAGATAAAGGAAGCTCTTCTACCTTTATAAACGTTGTTAAGTTTGGTAAGTACTGTATAGTTTTTGTATTTGTTACAGTTTTTCTTAATTTTTTCTGAATCAGAGGTTTTTAAATCGTTAATTAAGATTCTATACTTGTTTACTGTAGTTGATTGTCATTTGTTTTTCATTTCTATGAATAACATGTAATTGAATGTTTCAACATAGCTAATGTGATATTGTGAAACAATTTTAAAGAAGAGAAAAAACCATAATAGGGGAAACACCATATAACCAAAAAAATGAAATTTGCAATGATAAATATGAACTAATCACTGTTACTCCTGTGACATGTTTGTGTTTATTTTCGTTTAGGGCTGCCCTATCTCATCAGATTTGTTTTTTAACTCACTATGAGAAAGGGATTTATTCCTTAAATAGTGTTGAACGTCTATTTTTATTCATGTCAACTATTTATCTTCAGGTTCTGAATATATATGTTCTGAGTCGTTTTACATTACTAGCTGAGAAGGAAAAGAAATCAAAAACCTCTCGTTCTTTATAATGTGTCATTTTGTCAAACAAGTATACTTCCTTATACATGCTTCCACTCCCTAAAACTAGCGACTACAACACCTTACAAAAACTTTTTTCTATTGTGCTCTTATGGATGTTCATTCACTATTCCTGAGTGTAATTTTGTTAACGAGTTTCTCGACATTTTGTCACAGGTCAGGGTTGTGTGTGGTAGAAGTAGATAGAGTAACAATGTACATTATGCCCTGTTATAAAACTCCCATTTTTTCACAGGTTGGGAGTATGCTTGCAAATGTTGTAGACTTTGGTTTACACCTACCAAATACAATTGCTTACTATTTGCCAAGGCCTCTTCAACATATCCATTGTGTGCAAATACTGCCATCGTAGTGTCCCATGGGACCGCATTTCTTAAATCTTTTTTTTTCCCATTTAGAAGGTTTATCCTATCTTCCTATATCATCCTAAATTGTGCATATATGGAAGCCTATAAACGCTACTGATAAATCGACCTTACGGAAAATCTGATTTTCACAAAATGTTTTAGGGACTTTTTCCAGCATACAAATGAAAGCATAAAATTTAAACAAACTAGAAGAAAAAACTAGCTCAAGGAGTCTTCAATTGAGCTGTTGTAAATCACCGTTCTCATCCGCAATGTATTCCATATGAACACTGGTTCTATTCAAGAGACAATCCTGGGCATGGCCTATTACCTGCTTGAAACACTTCTCAAGGAACTCCATAATATTTGTGGTTAGGAAATGAATCCATCCCGCAATTAAATTTTTATCTTTATTCTCCATGACTTCTATGTCTTCAGATATTAGTTTACATTTGTAGATTGTAAACTAAATGGTATTCTCCAACTTGTATAAAGCAAAAGAACGAAGTTATGAAAATGGCTATATCTATGCCAAAGGGATGTCTTCTATGTTTTGGAATGTCTTGTGTGTCGACAATTTGGAAAGATAGTTCTTGGTCAAGTGAAACGAGCAAAATGCTTCACTTCAGTTTCAACAAGAAGTTTTGTATATGTTTTTAATTATTGGTCTCATTTTGCCGCCGGTTTTGTTTATCCCTTTTTAAAATTAGAACTAGATTGTAGCTTTGGTATCACCTGAATATGAAAACTTACCTGCTGATAAGGTATGAGGCATACAATATGTTTACCATTTATTTTGATAAAGATTTATCTGGTTTCCAACATCAGCTGTAATTCTTATTGCATCATTCTTTGTATGTTCTTTGTCTTTTTCTTTCTTAGCAGTCACTTCTCAACAACTACATAAATACTAGTGCACTAAGCAATTTTCTTTCACTTGCAAGTTCTTTGGGTCATCTGGTATGATCCACCCAATACCTTATATAATAGATCTAAGGTTCAAGATGATGATATACATAGATGGTTGAATATATTTATATCCCTTGAAGGTATGCCTTTTGTGGTCCCATTTATTCACCTAAGTCTTTAACTATTTATTAACGTTTAATACATCATTAAATACATTATAGTTTATATCATAGCTAGCTCTGTGGAGACCTTCTAGTCAGATTTTCTAGGTGGCATTCATAGCTTAGCCTCTTGATCCCATTAACTATTTATTAACTAATCAGATGTGAAGTGACCTCCAATGCACCTTACTATCTTTGTCCACATGCATGAATTGCAAAATCCTCTATGCTCATCCTTTGCTCTTTCTTCCTATTTACTTGCTACATATCTTCATGTCTGAATGCTTTCAAATGCATTCTTTGTTGTCCTTCTATCCTTGACTCTTTGCTTGATCTTTCATCCATCATGGATTCCTTGGCAAGACTGCCCTTTATACTTGCAAAATCAGACTGTAATATAGTATTAGCATCCAAAAATGTCCTTTGAATGGACTTTCCACCATTCTTCTTCACTTCTCTTTGTGGCTCCTCTTCATCTTCACTAGACCACTCATCATCATCTTCTATGAAGTTTTCATACTCATGCTCTGTTTCATCTTTGCAAGAGTCTTCACATGCTTCACTCATGAAGCTTAGCTCTTCTTGTGTATCCATCATCTTATCCTGTTTGCAATCATCTTCTTCATATCCTCCATCAGCTAAGACTTCTCCTACAACTGCTATCTCCTTCTCAAGGAGTTCAATCTGCCTCCTTATTTCAGCTATCTCCTTTTCCCTCTTCATTTCTTTTCTTTTCTTTTCTCTTCTTTTCTTTTGCCACTCTCATCCTCTTCATTGCTTGCACCAAAACTATTACCTGTCTCCATGGTATAGCTTCCATGGTCACTCTCTCTCTTTTCCAAGTCTCTATCACCTTGGATTGTAGTCTTCTTTCTCTTTCTTATCCAAACTCCTTCTAGGATATCTCTGACTACCTCTTCCTTCTTTCTCAAAACTGCAATCTGTTTTGAGTTCTTAATCTCTGCCCCAAGGTTTCTTATAGCTTTTCTTAACTCAAATCAAGTGTCAAAACACTGCCCCAAACCTTTCAAGACACAAGCTCCATAATTTCAGGTCTCCTTTATGCTATTCAAGATGTCCTTCAACTTTCTTGGGCTGATCCTTAACACATTTAGCCCAGCTCACCTTCTTTATTGGCATTCTAAGTGATCTAGTACAGTCTGGTAACCTGTACAGTCAACATTTACTCCAAGATAGTAATAATTCCTTCCTAGACTCATCCAAAAACTCATTCCAATTCCTTTTTAGGGCTCTGAGGTCTCATTTAGATCGTTCTTGCTCTTGACACATCTAAATTTGTTCAAAATACCCTCAAGCTGCCTCCTACATTGTCCACTGTAAACATGCTACTTTAGCTCGAAAATACTGTCAGAGAGATCTCAACCTGCACTGGATAAATCACCATCAAACTTGGAGGACTTCTAATTCATACTAGACAGAGATATGTTGAAACTATTAGCTCGATTCACCGGTGGGAACAAAAGTTAAGAGTAGCCCTATATCGAGCCCGAGAGCCAAAGGTTCATAATAAAAATCTTATCGAGCATTTTCAAGACCTGAAAAAATCATGAATATGATCCTTAGCACATTTAGAATCTTTTCACATTGAAATTCAAGAGAAATTTCATACATAAATGCCACTGAGGGTTTCATACCCACTGTCCTGGCATATCTTCCATGAACAGTCCACTAGAAACCTGCAGATCATCCTTTAATCCTGCATTTTCAGTATACACATAGTACATACATGTCATGAAGAAGGTTTTGGAGGTCTACATAGCCCAGGAAATTCATTTACATTCATTATCTTATTCAAAACATGCTTTACATCATCCATTCTATGCAAGTTTTCACTTCTCCAAATTTCAACTCCCTCTCTACACATTACTCATATTTTCTCCTCCTCCAGATGAAAAACTTGACCTTTGCTGCCCTTTTATAGCTTGAATTGGCTGTATTAATCCTTGTCTTGGCCTAAAAGTCCTATTTTGAGAGATACTCTCCACTTTACAAGCACAATTCAAGGAATTGGTTGGTCAACCATGACCTTGGACAACTAGTGCTGTTAATACAATATATTTTCAGTAAACACATAGAAACCATAGATCATCCTTTAATCCTACATTTTCAGTATACACATAGTACATACATGTCATGAAGAAATTCATAGCCCAAGAAATTCATTTCCATTCATTATCTTATTCAAAACATGCTTTACATCATCCACTCTATGCAAGTTTTCACTTCTTCTCCAAATTTCAACTCCCTCTCTACACATTACTCATATTTTCTCCTCCTTCAGATGAAAAACTCGACCTCTACTGCCCTTTTATAGCTTGAATTCGCTGTATTAATCCTGGTCTCGGCCTAAAATTAAGTCCTATTTTGAGAGATACTCTCCTCTTTACAAGCACAATTCAAGGAATTGGTTGGTCAACCATGACCTTGGACAACTAATGCTGTTAATACAATATATTTAGACCCTTTCAATCCTCCTCCTACGAAGATAATGAAGATAAAACAAATCACACACACCAACAATAACCTTATTTTGGACTAATACACTTTTACACTTGTACAAAGGAATTTACATCACAAATTCAAATGTTCAAACCTTATGACAACTCCTAATACATTTTCAATGCCTTTCAAAGGCTTATTCAACCTTCATTGTACTCTTCAAGCTACCATGATGATGCTCTTGCATTAGTCTATCCTACTTGAAAGTCTTCATCTTTTTCTTGTTCCTTGATCTTATTGTTGCTATTCATAACTCTTCCATCTCTCATACATATGTATTCAAAAATTCTTGATCTCAATGTTGGTATAAGCTTTCTAATTTCATTAAATGACAACGATTGTCTCGGCTTATCATGCTCTTCAAATGAGCAACTTTATCTCTCTTTTCTAGTCTTTATTCTTTCTTGAGCTATACTTGGGTCCCAAGTTGTCCTTGCCCATGCTAGTTTTTGTCTCTTTGGTATATGCTCTATCTCTCATCTTCTTGCTCCTCTGTCTCTTCTTGTATTTGCCTCTTCTTGTCTGCTTCTCATTTACTAGGCTCCATATTGCCTCATCTTCATATAGGTCTTCAAGATCTGTTTGTTCTTTTGTTTTCAAGAGCTCTCTCATGTAATCATGAGCTTCATCCACGTCCCATAAGTAGGATGGTGGAGGAATGCTACCTCAAGCGGTGTGCGTGGCGTAGCAAAGTGGTGGACAACCGCTTGATAGGAAGAAAAGAAGGGATTGGAACAAGGATGGGCAAGGATTGTGCTCGTAGCGTGAGTGCCATATGAAGAATAAATTTAGAGCAACCTTATTTTTGTTGTAGCATAATATAGTTGTCACCATGATTATAAAAATAAAGATGGTTAACCTAGATGCATGTAAACAATCACACACAACAAAGAAAAGATAAAATTGGAAAATAAAACCAATATACGAGTAGGTGTATGCATCGGGGTTATAAAGGAACCAAGATGTAATCACATTACTTGCAAGTGGTCTAAAAAGCAAACATCAACAATGCAACACAAAGTTGAAAAAGAAGACAATCAACTATGTCTCTAATGCGTGCCACAATGTGTGTGATTAGATGCAAATGCTCCCAAAGAGAGATTAAGATGAGACTGGAAGAACGAAGAAAAATATCTCCTTCTGACACTCTTATTGTATCCGTTGTGCAAATGATCAGCGCTGAAATTGCCCTATGAGAAGTTATATCATGAAGGAAAAACAATTTCGTGACTTGCGCCAAGCATATTTAGCATATCATGCAAAGGGAAGAAAGTGATAGTTGTAAGATTAACACGATTACTAGGGCAATAGATAAAGGTATGACATTTACCAAAATGGTGTTGAGATGTTGAAAGATTCACTTCAAGGGTTTTTCAATTGTAAGATTTCTATGATAAGTGAATGATTGTTCAAAAATTTTGTAAGTAATATTTTTGATTTTTTTGGATTTTGAAATATTTGATATATTTTTTGGATTGTTGCGAGTTTTGGAAAGATTTGAAAAACAAATGCAAACAAACCTAAATAAACATCAAAAAGGAAAACATTCCATGGCTTAAATAAAGCACGAGGAAAACACAACACGTGCATGAAACAAGAAATGAAAACGAACCCAATTTGAACATGAAGGAACCACACCAAAGTTATATGTGAACTAAGATGCGAGTAAATTTCCTACAATTAGTCTACAACAAAGGTAAACAAAGTACACCAAAAATAACAAACTAAAAGAAGAAAAAACATTGTCACAATGTTGACAAGCTGCAACACTACAACACAACGTGCAAAAATGATGTCTAATGATACTCTGAATGTGTTCCACATTAAAGAACTAGACATATTTGAATGCTCTAGCGATAGCTTACAACGAGAGAGGATTATATCGGTTTGAAGAGTGGGGTGATACTTATATCACGCAAATGATACTCTCGTAGGACCCTATTGAAGGGTGATTTGTATTGGATTAAAATGTAAAATCCAAATGTGCCCCAAACAAATTTATATTGCGAAAGGGTAAATGATTGCCTCGAGCATAGATATACACCATGGGAAATAAAAATGATCTAGAATGATCATGAGGAGCGTTGTCAAAAGGCAAAATTGTTGAACTGTGTTATGCAGTTGTTGAAAGTTGGTGAAACATTATTTGAAACAAGGCTCACAAGATAAGGGGGAAAGAAATTCAAAGCATCATAAATCTTGAAATGGAGAAGGGCTAGGGATCACAGAAATAGCGAGGTTGAACTCACCGAGGCACAAGTCACAAAACTACCTATGTAGTACTTAGCCTTTTACTTAAATCTCTTGTATCATGACCATGTTTCACAAATTTCGGTGTTCATTACACATCATGAGTATGTTGTGGACTTCTTTCAATGCGCTTATTAAGATGGCAATTACTATTTTTAGGAACCTAGCAGAGCAGTCCTACCTATTATAGTTGAACAGAGTGTTCATTTTGCATTGAAAGAAATGCAATTAAGCAACCAACTCCATTGATCACACTTAGTAATGGTAACAATCTTGATTCAAGCTAATATGTATACCCACACCAGTCTTAAGTCATGTAAGAGTTCAATCCTACAACTATGAAGAACTTTTAACATTCATGAGGCTAGTTGCATATCCATACGAAAACTATGTTATGCTATGTGCTTAAACAACTGCCAATTCCTATTGCCTGCTAATTCCATACAGAGATTCATCCAACCTCTTATGGTTTAATCCTTGAGTTTCCATCATACCGCCCAATCCATTAAATAACATTAACAAATGTTGTAAAGCTCATTCTCAAGGACTAACATACCCTGAAGTTGGTAGCAGACAATTCCTTAAAGATCCCTATGACAAAATGTGCACGTCGAACAAATAACTACTGGTTTCATGATAGTTTGCATTCCCCAAACAAGAGAGCAACACCTATGTCTCAACTATCATTGTCCAATCCAACTATCAAAATATATTAAGGTCCCAAAGCTCATTCTCTAGAACTAAACATATATTCCCATCTGCACAGTTCCATGTTAAATTACACGCACATGTTTACAAACCATAAGAATATAATTTTGTAAAAAGGAGAAGCCATATATGTCTATTGAATCTGATAGAATTCTATAGATTGAGAGTGATATCAACTGAAATTTCAAGGCCCAAAATCTATAATATGCTATTTTGCTACATACATTCTCAAAGGCTTTCGCAAAACATAATACTAGAACTTAGAATAAAATGGAAGAAAGACATGCGTCCACTGAATCTCATAAAAGGCTACAAAATTTATGTTTTAGAAGATTGAGAGCAATATTGACTGATAACTTCAAGACCCAAAATCTATAAAAAAATTATTGTGCTTTGCATACATTCTCAAAGGTAAAATTTTATTCTACTGCATATATTCTCAAAGGCTTGTCAATATGTCAAGAGCCGCTTGAAGCATTTTATGTATGTTGCATATTATCAGAACACATATTGACATGCAAACATACAATCTCTGAAAACAAGTTCAAATTCCAAGTCCCCAATAATTAGAGAGAAAAGTTTGGCCTACTTATAGTTGAAAGTTTTCTCCAAGCAAAAGGGAAATACCATTTTCCTAGTACGTGTAGTCCTTCACAAACATTCCCTTCTTAGCATCATCAATTTCATTTTCAGTAGAGTATTTATCGAGCTGGGTAAGAGAATTAGCCCTAGCTCGAATAAGAAGTGTTGACTGGGCTGCTTCAACATTTTACAAGGTCTTCAGACATGTGTTCTGCAAGGCTTGAGCATAAGAAAAGGAGACATGCCATGGGTTTGGACTCTGGTTCATTGCATTCAAATTCAAGGTTGCCTCTACCTCATACTGTCCTCCTGACAAGAACTGTGTCCCATGCAAACATATGAAACTAGTTGCAAACACAAACAAAAAAAGATCATGATATCCTACAAGGTATAAAGTTTTAAGTGATGGCACCAAAATGAAAACACTTAAATTACTCACCATTATTCCAGGAACAGCTGGTGGCACTCTTCTCTTAAGCATCTTAAGAGTGTACTCTGCAACCTTCTGCGGGGTTGCTTTCTCCTTATATTCAGCACCAGGAGTTACCATACCGGGCTTTAACAAAATACCCTCAAACAACACATTGTTCTGAGCCAAGTAGAAGAAAACCTCTACCCATACTTTCTCTGCTACTTCAAGTGTCCAGTCAATGGAGTGATCACCATCCGAGAAGAATTTACGGGTCAACAATAGGCACGAGGCCATTGTCGATTCTGAAAACCTCAATTTAGAAAATTAAAACCATGATACAAATTATCTAGAATATAAAATACGAAAAAACATTTAACAAAATATCCTCAAATAACACATTGTTATGAGCCAAATAAAAGAAAACCTCTACTCTTACTTTCTCTTACTTACAAGTGCTCTGTCAATGGAGTGATAATCATCCATAAGAATCTCTCGGCTCAACAATGGGCACGAGGGCATTGCCCTGTTACAAAAACCACAATTTAGAAAATAAAGACCATGATATAAATTATCTAGAATATAAAATGCAAAAAACTTGAGTTAACAAAATACACACGAACAACACACTGTTCTCTACAAAGCCTATCACAATATCATCTATTATTGGGGCAAAAGAATTAAATTTGTAAATCTTATTGTTCACAACTCTACAAAGAAACCAAAGGAAAAAAGAATCCTCACAATGTAATAATGTTTGAAACATTTGACAAACTGCAATGGGCACGAGGGCATTGTCTCTTACAAAAACCTCAATTTAGAAAATAAAGACCATGATATAAATTATCTAGAATATAAAATGCAAAAACATTTAACAAAATACACTCGAACAACACACTTTGCTTCTACAAAGCCTATCACAATATCATCTATTATTGGGGCAAAATAATTAAATTTGTAAATCTTATCGTTCACAACTCTACAAAGAAACAAGTGGAAAAAGAATCCCCACAATGTAATAATGCTTGAAACATTTGACAAACTGCAATGACATTTCCTCCGACAAATTGTATAAATTCATCTAAACCTTCTCACAAGAGCTAGGAAGAGGTCTCATAAGACTTTGTTTTCATCCTTGAAATAATATAATGTAAACAATGTCTCACAATGAGATAGGTGTAAGATTATCATAACAAAAGCAGTTGGGAGACCCAAAAATGAACAATGCTTTGAGATTGAAAAAGCTGAATGATAACTAAAGGGGTAGGTTCACCTAAATTCATACATCAAAAAAAAAAAAATAAATTTTTACCTTATGTGGAAAAAAGTAAAAGACTTTTAACACACAATGGAGAGTGTAGAGCATAGAGTAATGGGTCGTGGATCATGTATCGATTTGCCTCTTACTTTGTCTTTCTAATCTTTTTGATAATTTCTTGAGTTGAATGTTGTAACTCTTTGACAATTTTTAGTGATGTATGTTTTAATTGTTTTACTATCTCTTGGGTTGTATGTTTAAACTTTTTATCATCTCTTGATTTATTTTGTTTGTAAACTCCATTCACAACCCTCTCTCTTCCTCTCCGTTTTTTTCTTCACTTGCCACATTTGTTCTTATTCTCCAAATCCATAGTTTTCAAAATTTACAAACAATTCTTCTGCGAGAATGTGTTCATGGAAATTTTTATATTGATTTTTTTACCTTTGTGATACTTGTGTTTGATAGTTCTCAATTTGTTGTATAATTGATTTTTTTATAACTCTTATTTAGTTTGAATGTGATTTGAGAAAATAAGTTAGTCAAAAACTTGGGAATAACTTTCCATTTTTTTGAGAATGTTGCAAGACTTTTGATAAACACATATTTATCGGGGGTTCTAGACTTGTCCACATTTCCTTTTGCCACCACTAGAATTGACCGTCTTGTTTTCTCTTTTCATCCTATCACCGTAACTAGTTTGTTTTCTTTCTTTTTGAGAATCGTTGAATTCTTTGACTTGCTTTTTTTTAGTCGTATTTTTTTCTTGCACCGAGTGTAATTTCAAGCGATATAATATATAGGATTCGTCATTCGGGTAAATGTTTCGTCGAAAGACTTTATAAATGAAGTGAGAACATGTTGTAATGTTTCATCACTCTAACTCCAAAGCCTTATGATGAAACATTGCTTTAACGACAAATCCTATAATCTTTTGCCCAAAATTACACTAATTTGAGAGAAATAGAACTAAAGAAAAACAATGCAAAAATTCAACACTCAAAAGAGAAAAGAAAGTAATCATGATGATGAAAATGGTGAAAAGAGAAACAAAACAATCAATTCGAGGGGCGACAAAGAGAAATGGTGATAAATCAAATCCCGATTAATATGTGTTTATCAAAGACTTTGCAACATTATCAAAAAAATGTAAGTCTTTTTAAATTTTAATTTTTTTTTTTCGTAAAATCACATTCAAATTAAGTAAAAGTTATAAAAAGAATAAATTATATAACAAATTCAAAGCTATCAATCACGAGTATCATAAATGTAAACAAATAATTATAAAGGGTTTTTATGAATAAATTCTATAGAGGATTTGTTCACGATTTTGATAAGTAGAGATTTGGAGAATGTGAACAAATGTCGTAAATTGAAGAAAGAAAAGAGAGAAAAATAAAGGGTTATGAATGAAGTTTACATAAAAATCAAAACATAATAAAAAAGTTGAAGTATACAACTCAAGAAATAATAAAACAATAAAAACATGCAACACGAAAGATCGTTAAAAAGTTACAACATTCAACTTGGGAGATTATAAAAAGATTAGAAAAGAAAAGTGAGGAAAATGAGAGGCAAATTGTTGAAAAATGAAGGTAGTCGCTGCAGAAAGGCACTTCGTAAATCTCAATAAATCTAGTCAAACCACTCTAACAAATGCTCAAAACAACAATGAAAGGAATCGTTATTATTAGAAGACACAATCAAACAACTAGCCAGTCGAATCACATAGAAGATTGCATTTAAATCAGCCCTGAATCATCATAATGCAAATCATTGCAATCGAAATGAATTTCATACACCAAATACATGAAATATGCATAGATCCCAATTAATTCACTTAAAGGAATAACCTAAACTCCAACTAGTCGATTTTGACCTTAGCTATCACAAATCAAATAGCCCACACATTAATAATAAGTCACCGAGCTATGAAGTGATTCTTCAATAAGTAGATTTACAAATCCCATGAAAATGCTTCAATTGAATAACATAACCAACTCACGAAATCTCTACGCAAGACAAAGAAGGAAAACAATAATGGGCATGCATCCTAACTACAAGCATGGAGTATCAAATAAACTCATTATAACTTGAATGTAACAATGATCTTAGCTCTCCTTTTATAAACAAGGAGACACAAAATTCAAATCCATAGGACGGGTAATTTATTAAATATAAGCGGTTTATTTTTTCGAGGTGTGACATCCCCTTTCCTAAGAGTGTTTTTATCAATAAAATCCACCTAAATATTTAATTAATTAATTACCCATTTAATATTATATTTTGTAAATTAAATTAAATAGTCTTCATAATTAAATAATAATAATTTTTTAATGTCAAATGATAAAAATAACTCTCCGCATATAATATATAATTATTTAATAAATTTTTTCCCTTGCAACATCCCAAAGCCTACGAGGAAGATAAGATAGGCTAACGAGTCTTCAAAAAAAATAGTGGACATTATAGTCCTCCCTTCCCAAGATTGTTTTTCCTTAAGTAGTAGCAAACTCATGCATCCAAATACAATGTTGGGGTGTTCCCAAAGTCTAACTTCCGTACCAATCAAGTGAAAGAGCACTTGCAACAACTTGTGTTGCTTCTCCCTCTTGAATGAAGTAAGCGCGGACATGTTGGCACAATTGGTTTGGTGCCACGACCCATCGTTTGCAAATATATAGTGTTCGGCAGTCTTACACTAGTTCAAGTTTCACATTTCGATGCATTTACAAACGAGAGGGCAACGAGAACACCGATTGGAGATGGAAAGAACCGAGATAGGTTATTATAGAGGTTCCTAAAGTCTAACTTCCGTACCAATCAAGTGAAATAACACTTACAACAACTTGTGTTGCTTCTCCTCTTGAACGAAGTAACGTGGACATGTTGACACGGTTGGTTTGGTGCCACGACCCACCGTTTGCAAAATATAATGTTTAACAGTCTTACACTAGTTCAAGTTTCACATTTTGATGCATTTACAAACGATAGGGCAACGACAACACCAATTGGAGATGGAAAGAACCGAGATAGGCTATTATAGAGGTTCCGTGATTTACGAGGAGTGAGATTCGACGAGACGTCTCTAGGTGTCACGAAGATCGATTAATCACTCGTCGAAGTTATACAATATTTTTGGTCTCAGGGCTCTTAAGGGACTATGCTCGAAAGAAGTAGCTTAGAAGCAATGACATTGTCTCGCGTTGAAACATCTCCCATAGCGTTTACTTGGCCACCAAGATGTGTTGGTGCGGTCGATTCGGAGCCGGGACTCACCGTTTGCAAAATATAGCATCTGACAGCGTTACACTGGGTCAAATTGCACTATTTGGCGCGTTTGTAAACAAAAGGGCAACAAGAGCACCGATTGGCGATGGAAAACACAAGATAGGCTATCAGTAGATGGTTTCTCGTGCGAAGGTGTAGGATTTGACGAGATGTCTCTAGGTGTCACAGAGACCGAGTAATCACCCGTTGAAGTTATATGGTTTTTTGGTCTCTGGAGTTTTAAGGGACTATGCCCGAAGGAAGTAACATGGAAGCAACGACATTGTCTCGCACCGAAACGACAACTCCCCTTGCTTTACATGGCCACTAAAGACGCGTGTTGGCATAGTTGGTTCGGTGCCACGACACATCGTTTGCAAAATATAGCATTTGACAATCTTACATGTGTTCAAACCGCACTATTTAACGCGTTTGCAAACAATATGATAGTGTGAGCACCGATTGAAGATGGAAAAAATTGAGATAGGTTATCATAGAGGGTTCTTACGCGAGGTGTAGGATCTGGCGAGACGTCTATAGGTGCCACAGAGATTGAGTAATCACCGTCGGGTCGAGTTAATTGGTTTTTTGGTCTAAGGGCTTTTAAGGGACTATGCTCGAACGAAGTAGCGCAAAAACAACGATATAGTTACGCATCAAACCGATGCCTCCCATAGCGTTGACCTAACTACCCAATGTGTTGGCATAATCGGTTCGGTCTTTGTGCCACGACCCATCGTTGTAAAATATAGCTTTTGATAACTTTATACTTGCTCAAATCTGTACTATTTGGCACATTTGCAAACAATAGAGCACCGATTAGAGATGCAAAAATGAGATAGGCTATTGTAGAGGGTCCTTACATGGAGGTGTAAGATCTAATGAGACATCTCTAGGTGTCACAAAGACCGAGTAATCACCTATCGAATTTATACGGTAGAGAACGACCGAATGAGGTAACTCGAAAACAATGACATTGTCACGCATCGAAAGAACCCCTCCCCTATCGTTTTCTTGACCATCTGGATGTGTTGGCGTAGTTATTTTGGTGCCACGACCCATCATTTGAAAAAAATAACATTTGACAACCTTACACTGGCTCGAATTGCATTAGTTGGCGCATTTGCAAACAATAGGGCAACGAGAGCATCGATTGGAAATGAAAAAAATCGAGATAGGCTATCAGTAGATGGTCCCTGCGCGAGGTGTAGGATCCAACAAGACGTTTTTAGGTGCCACGACCCACCGTTTGTAAAATATAGTGTTTAACAACCTTACACTAACTCAAACGCATTATTTGGTGCGTTTGCAAATAATAGGGCGGTGAAAGTACAATTTGGAGATGAAAAAAATCGAGATAGACTATTGTAGAGGGTCTTTACGGAGAGGTGTTGATTCAATGAAACGTCTCTTGGTGCCACGGAGACCCGAGTAATCACTCGTTGAAGTTATACGATTTTTTGGTCTCGGGATTCTTAAGAGACTACACCGAACAAAGTAGCCCGAAAGTAGTGACATTATCCCACATCGAAATGACACTTCTCCTAGCATTTACTTCACCACTGGACGTGTTGGTGCGGTCGGTTCGGTGCCACAACCCACCGTTTGCAAAATATAATGTTTGACAACCTTACACCGGCTTAAACCGCACTATTTGACACATTTACAAACAATAGGGCAACAAGAGCACCGATTAGAGATGAACAATACTAAGATAGGATATCAAGAGGGTCCCTATGCGAAGGTGTAAGATCTCGACGAGACTTCTCTAGGTGCCATCGAGACCAAAGTAATCACTTGTTGAAGTTATATGATTTTATGATCTTAGTGCTCTTAAGCGACTACGCCCGAACGAAGTAGCTCTAAGCAACGACATAGTCTCGCACCGAACCGACACCTCCCCTAGCGTTTACACCGGCCAACCGGACTTGTTTACGCAGCTTGGTTTGGTGCCACGACGCCTCGGGGCATGGCTTCTCACTACTCGGCTCCTTTCATTTCTTAGATCGCTGTAAAAGGTTGTTTGCAAACAATTATGCCACGAAGGCTCAAGGAATGCTACAACCCTGAAATCTATTTGGTTGGTTACAGAGTCAACTTCACCAATCAATGTTTGCAGTGTGTTGGCTAAAGTCATGCATGATTATTTGTGGCATGATTTTGTCTTATTGTCTCGAATAAGGTGCTGTGGATATAGTGGAGGAAGATGCCACTACGGATTTCATCCGCGTGTTCATAAAGCGTTAAGTTGAATCGTAATTTAGCCTCTACATTCATAAACAACAAGTTTTTAACACCCAAATTTTTAAAATACATTCAAAATGTAAAAAATTTAGAAATTTTAATGCATGTGAAATATTACCGCAATTTCATAATCCTTATCAATTTGTCATGAACGTCTTTGCATGGTTAATAGTAGACTCACGAGGGTAGGTGCATACAATTAAATAGTTCAAATTAAATATATCATGTATAATTTGATATTGTTGATTAGTAAAAAAACACATTTGTCTAAAATTTAACTAATTTGAAAAATTGTACACGAGTTAGTGGATCTGTAGAAGCTATGGCAACATCTACAACACCTCCACAATCTGCATATAGGAGGATTACGTGTGGCGGTCATAATCAGACATGGACAATAGTTAACATGGTTCACCCAATTTGGGCTACCTCCACCAAGAATCACTTGCTTAGACTTTATTACAAGCCACCTCTTTCTCTCAATACAATACCCAGAGATGTTTGGAGCTATGCTCAACAAAATTTACATAATTCACCATTGAACTCGCACACGTCTGCAATGTTATATCAATCCTACCATATGCACAAAACCACATAAATAGGCAACTACTTGAGCAGTTTTACAATACCGTGGGTATCAAAACCATGGGCCGAAACTGCAACATAAACCTATAGGTCAAAAATTTCACCCATATGAGAAAAACACATTTCTCGAGATATCGAGACACATTTTCAAAGACAAAAAGCGTGAAGAGTTTACAAGACTTTTAGTGTAGTCTTCAACAGCCCCACACATGAAAACAAACTCCACAACATACCAAAGGGAGAAGCTTCATTATGGTCCTTGTGGATATACTTACCAAGTATGCTCATTTTTGTGCCTCGGTTCATCCCTTCACAGCCAATACACTCAAAATTATATTAAGTGATCGTGATATGATATTTACAAGTAATTTTTGGACTGATTTATTCTCTTGTTTGGGTACCCAATTGGCCCAGAGTTCATCTAATCATCCTCAATCAGATGGGAAAAGTGAGGTAGTAAATAAATGTTTGGAGGGATATCTTTGAAGTTTTACTTGAGATAAATAAGAACATTTGGTGGAATGGTTGTCACTTGTTGAATGGTGGTATAATACTTCATTTCATACCTCATAAATGTCTCCATTTCGACACTTTATGGACACCATCTTCCATCACTCATCCGGAAAGGGCACAAAACCGAAGGTGAGAGAAATTGAAAATAAAATTTAGCGCTAACATGAGGTACTCTCTAGTCTTAGAGAGAATTTGGAAATGGCACAAAACTGTATGAAGCAATAGGCTGATCAACATTGTAGTGAGTAACTTTTTGAAGAGGGTGACTTTGATTTTGTACAACAGAGCCGTATAAACAATTATCTTTAAAACAACAGAAGAAGGATAATAAGCTTGCACCTAAATACTATGGTCCTTACCAGAGTGTTGCATAAAATTGGTAGTGTGGCATATAAGTTAGAGCTCCCGAGGAAGTAAAATACATCCAATCTTCCATGTTTCTTGCTTGAAGAAAGTTATTGGGTAGCACATTTCCACCCAGTCAGTGCTTCTTGAACTAGATGAGGAAGAAAGGATCATATTGGAACCTAAATGTATTCTTCATACATGCACCAAAGGATTGAGGACTAGAGTCATTACCGAGTATCTGGTCAAGTGGAAGAATATGAATATTGAGGATGTAACATGGGAGGACGAAGAATTTATGTAGTAACATTCAGGGCTTCCAAACATTGGGGACAATGTTACTTCTAAGGGGAGGGACATGCTATGCCCTTAGTCCTATATATTATATTGGATATGTAGCGTCGACTTGTGGCTTACATAATCTTTCTTCTTGTCATATGTTATTCATTTATGCTTTCATATGTTTAGTAGGTCAGCCTTGGTGTTGGCCATATCATAAGATTGGTATATATAAGTGGTAGTGAGGAGTAGTTAATAATCATATTGAGCATTTAAGTCTTCTTCTATGGTTTAGAGGTTTCCCCTTCGAAGTGGCTAAATTATTCTACTTGCATATTGTGATCATTTATCTACAATCTTGTGTTCTTTGGTGTTCTATTGTTGATGATGTTCAGATTTATACAAGTAATTTCATTACAATAACCAAATACACATAGCCTTTATATACCAAAAAACATACATGGTTCAAGGTGAAGTGGAAGGTGAGAGAGGTGAAGGTTTGAATGAAAGTGGTATTAGATGTATTTAGATACATATTTATTTTAAAGGAAGAATCTTGAAGTTTATTGTATGTTGCCATATGGCACAATCCATTGTTATTAGGCTTTGGGGAAAATAAAGCTCTGTTAGAACAAATGAAGTACTCCCAAAAGAAAATAGTAAGGAATATTTCCACTTGTCATCTTAACATAAATCCTTATATAGAGAGGTAAAAGGAGGTAATAGTTTCCAAGTGTTGTTGTCAAGGATGTTAGGTTCTAAAATATATGACATCTACCTTAGAGCATAATTTGGATAGGATTTTCAATTTCAATGTTTCATGATTTGAATAAGATAGGCATAAATAATCTTATATGTATGATGATGATAAAATTGATGTGTCATAAATGGAGAAAATCACTTATTTAATGTCTTACATGGTAGCCAAATTCTCCATAGGTTGAAGATTTAGATTCAAGGTGGTTTTAGAGATGTTTATTTTTGCTTGTCATTATCATTTCAAGGATTTGTTTTAACCTTAGAATTGTTAGACAATATGATTTTATATATTTCGAGATACTCATTAGTCTTGGGGTGTAAATCCTAAAGATCACAATTTTCATAAACAATTTTCACACAAAGTGTGTGGTCGACGTAAGCAAAAGATAAACACGTTTTTTTGTGTTTGAAAACGTCCCAATAAAAGGGGATATGTGACTTGCGCAGGAGGCTATGGCGGACTTCACGTGGAGGGAGAGACATCTGCATTGCGAAACAAAAACATTAGTGCTTTTGTTCGGTGCCTAGTTCGTGGTGGTAGCGAGAAAATGGCTAAAAATGTGAAAACGTGCATAGTTCGGCCATTGAAAGTGCCTCTCATTTCCCAAAGATGTCTTTGTATTGAAAGGTAAAGTCATGAGATTAAAATCGAGAACAAAATTGTGGATAAAATCATGCACAGGGAGAGGGAAACGAGAAGAAATTGTGACAAATCATGGATAAAAACGTGCCAGTGTGAAAGGAAAAGATTTTAATCAGTATTTGTGTAAAGGTTTTAATTTGTATTTACATATATTGTTGCTCTTTATATTTGCGATCGCCATGTATTTGCAAGCATTTGATTTAATCTGCCACGTATTTGCATATATTGTTGTTCTTTCTACCATGTATTGGCATAAAGTGGTTTTGTTTTTATTTGGTGGGCAAAAGACTTTATTTCCTTTTTTATTATTTTCGTAATAAAATGACAAATATTTCAAATCTTTTTCTGCCCGACTTGCAAAAATTAACGGGCACTAATTTCAATGTTTGGAGTCGTAAGATTTTAACGGTTGTGGAGTTTCATGATTGTGATAAAATAGTCAAAGGTGATGAAAGTTTTCAACGATTTAACTTCGAGGATTATGACAAATGTCATAAGGAAACATTATTGCTTCTTAAGTTGTCGATGTCGAGATGATATGATACCGTAAGTGCGGAATGCCACTATGGCAAGTACGTTGTGGGCCGGTCGAAGGGTAAATATCAGATGTTAGAAAAGAGTCGGGTTTTATACTTGAAAAATATGCTCTTTTCCGTAAAATTACAAGGTGGATTGCCATTTGAGCACCTACTTCGGATGAAAGATTTCCAAGACTAGTTGTCTTCCATAAATAAAAAGGTGGATGATGATGATAAGGTGGCTTTAGTTCTAAATAACTTGCCTTCTTCATATGATTCATTTATGGAGGCACTACATTTAATGGCGGAGAGTCAAACTCTTACGTTTGACAAGGTGAGTCTCTACTTGTTGCAAAAATGAACAAAGACAAACATAGGTTCAAGAGTCCACTGACAACTGAGAGTGCTTTCTTTGCTCAATCTAAAGGAAAGTATAAACGATGGGTGAGACATCCTCTTCCTCTCCTAAATATCAAGTGAAATGTTACTATTGTCATAAACTTGGTCATGTGAAGAAAGATTGTCGGAAAAGACTCAATGCCCTGAAGAAGCAAAAGGGGCAGGCACATGTGGCTACAATTGAACATGAGTAAGAAGAAGAATATGCACGGGTAATGGCAACCCTACTCGATGTTGGTTCTTTGATTTTGGAGCATCACGACATTTCACATGTCAAAAAGACTGGTATGTCAATTTTAATTCTTGTTCATCTGATTCAGTTACTCTAGGAGATGGAAGATCACATGTTGTTGAAGGTATTGGGGATGTTCGTATTATGCTAAATAATAATACCAGTGATTGCTTGTAAAAATGTTAGATATGTGCCTAACATGAATAAGAACTTGTTATCTATTAGTCAACTAATTGATAATCCCAATATCTCTGTAAACTTTTTTGGTAAACAATGTATTGTGTCAAACATCAAGAAAAATAAGGTAGTAACCACGGGTATTGGGCATGGTGGTCTATATAGATTTGTTGTTCCTACCACGGTCAACTTGCATGCCTTAATTGTGGAAGCCATACCAAAGGTGTTTTATAGCAGAAAAATATGGTCATCTCAACCTTTAGTATTTAGTCTCGCCTTCATAGAGCCAACATGGTTGTTTGTTTGCCTCTCCCTATTCAGAGAAACATGACATGTGTGTTTGTTGTTTTGCGGGAAAACAAAAGCGGAAGCCTTTTTCGTTTGAAGGTGCTTGGCGTGCAAAGGGGCTCTTGGATCTTATATATGCAGATCTATGTGAGCCATCAGTGGAAGACTCCCACACCTTGGTGCACGTTATTTTCTCTTCTGGTGGATGATCATTCTCAAGATGTGGGTCTATCTTTTGAAGAAGTCCGATTGCTTTGCTTCTTTTGTCAAGTTTAAGGCCTTGGTGGAGAATCAAACCAAGAGTGGATCATGATTTTGAGATCCGATAATGGGGTTGAGTTTACCTCTAAACAATTTACTGCAGACTTTTGCGGAAAGGAGGGATTGAATGCCGAGTTCCCTTATACCGCACAACAAAATGAGGTGGTAGAACGGAGGAACAAAACAATCATGGAGATGACTCGATGCATGATGCACAGTCGAGGAGTGCCCTATAAATATTGGGAGAAGTCATAACACAATCAGTATATATATTACTCAATTGGAGTCCTTGCAAAAGTTTTACAGACTTCACACCGGAGGAAGCTTGGTCCACCATCAAATAAGAGGTATCAACATTTCGTGTTTTTGGTTCAACTACTTATACTTTGGTTCCTTAAAATAAGAGTAAATTAGATTCCAAATGTTCTAGATATTTTTTTGCTAGTTATAGTGATCAATCTAAAGCCTATAGATTGATTGATACTTCCACTAATAAGATCATTATTAGTTGGGATGTTGATGTAAAAGAAACAAAGTCTTTCTTTGGTTGTAATCAACAAGGGGACCAACAAAGGGGCAACGATCAACAAGGGGTCATAACAGAGTTTGGTACTCTTTCCTTGCTTGATCATAACTCCGGTTCTTCTCATACTCCTCCACAGACTCCAATACAGTTTGGTCAATCTTCCACTGAGATTGTTGAGTCACCAGGAAATCAACTTGTGTTGGTTTCTCCTCCGAAACTTCCATTGGCTTCTCTTCCAGAAACACCACAACCAGCCACCACATCTTCAATTCAATAGAGGCCTAAGTGGTTTTACTCCACTATTCAGGGTTTGAGGAAGGAAGAATTGTCTCCTCTCTTAAATGGAAGGTCTCAACGAACTGGTAAGCGAATTGATTATTTTGAGCATGCTCAATTTGCTCTTGCTTCTGATCTTCTTCATATTCATGAGCCACAGACATACTCTAAAGCATGAGGCATATTGGAATGGGAAACTGCCATGCAACTAGAGTATGATGCCTTGATTAAGAATAATACCTAAAAGTTGGTGCCATTACCTCTAGGGGAACTCACCATTGGCTGTAAATGGGTGTATAAAATTAAGTGCAAAGCGGATGGTACTTTGATAAGTACAAGACTTCGATCGGTCATGAAAGGTTTTTCGCAACAGAGGGGAATAGATTATGAAGAAACTTTTGTTCCTACTATAAAGATGGCCACTTTTCGACTTGTTCTTTCTTTTGCGACTCAATTTGGTTGGAAAGTATATCGGATGGATGTCAAAAGTGCTTCCCCGAATGGGGATTTGGTGGAAGAGTTGTATATGACACACTGAGGGTTTTGGGCTCGTGGTAGTGAGCATCTGATATGTAGATTGATTAAGTCCTTGTCTCGAACTTAAGCAAGCTCCTCGAGCCTCAGTATATAAAAAGAGATAAACATCTCGAGAGATTCATGTTTCACACTAATCATTCTCGATCCGAATCTCTATGTTAAAAGCAATGATGATGACATTGTAATTCTTATTGTATATGTTGATGACTTGCCATCACCGATAAAGTGGATATGCTTTCAATTCATAGGGAAAAATCAGATTTATGTCTTTGCTTTTGACATGATTGATTTAGGCCTCCTTCACTATTTTCTTGGTGTAGAATTCTCAGTAACTTGATCACTTGATTTTCATATCTCAAGTTAAGTATGCCACTACAAACCAAAACTTTTTTTCACTGGGAGCAAAGAAACGAGTTCTACGAATGTGAAAGGAACTCTTGACTTTGACATTCTAATAAGAGAGTTGCGGATATCGGGTTGATTGGCTATATTGACTCGATTGGGGAGGATCTGTAGATACTTGACGATCTACCACAGGATATATCTTCTCTTTTGGTTCGGGGTTGTCTTGGCTATATTTTCTCGTATAGCTAAAAATCTAGGTAGTCATGAGATAAATCTCCCTCATTTACTAGTGAGGCTCCCATGTAAGATTTGTCGAGTTAAATATGTTAGTATTTATTCGTGAGTATTACTTTAACCATGCATCTCATGAACCATAGGTGATAGTTTTGCAGTTAAGCAAGCAAATCGTAAAAGAAAGAAAATATCTCAAGAAGAGAAAAATAATAGGAAATGGGGAAATGAGACGGGAAGATGTGCAACCCAATCAATAGATTACAGAGTTGATCGCATGCACATAGGTAAAACAGATAGATATTAACATACAAAATTATAAGCAAAGGAAACTTTCAGATCTAGATCTAGAATAACACAAAGTTTATGAATAGATCTAAGACAGAAAGTTAGAAACAAAGTGCACCGTTGACACAAAGTTCTCCGGAAATATGCTCCTTTCTATTCCTCTGCTTTCAAATAGCTATCAGGGGTTTCAACGCACAAAGTTTGGAACACAAGAATGTCGCTTACAAATTCTCGATGATTTTAACCCGTAGGTTCTTCCTCTATTTATAGTGTATGGAGAGGAAGTTACAAATAGGAAACTATAACTGAACTGACACATGTGGAAGTTGTAAAAGAAACAACTGACAATCTCCCTCCTGGAATTCCTCTTTGCATGACATGCATGATTTATAACTGAAAATAAAACCTTCTATTTTGCATGTCTCGCGACCTATCTCCAAGAAAATGACTTTTAAACCAATCACTTAAGTTTTATAATTTAATTGATTGCTCAATTACTTTGTCGGAGAAAAAAGAAACAGAAAAGATATAAGAAGAAAGCCGCAACCCTCTTAGTATTGTTTTTCTTCCATATTCGTATGCGGTTGACTCTTTTGCCTTTGATTCTCACCAAACCGGATTTGGAAGCGAGATGACCGTGATTCGCTTATGGGTATTGTCTTTGCCTTGTCTTCCTCTTATCTTTGAAGCTTTTGCAATTCTTCTTGATGCATACATGCAAAGTAAATTCAATGAAGGCTTCAATTTGGAAGATTGGGAGCACATGCACAAGATTTTGAAAGGAATTCTCCATGCACCGACTTCTACATAGGTCAGTGTTAGAAACAAGAGGATGAATTTTTTGTCGGAAGTTTTTGCAATTATGAGATATGGATCATCAAATTAAATTGGTGATAGGTTTTAGGGCCTCTGTCGTATCATTGATTTCGCAAATGTGGAATCTATGCATGATTCTCGTTGATCATTTTCTTTCATCATGCTTCATCATCATTTGGGACAATCTTTGTCTCGAGCTTTTTTCCTTTAATTATGCCATAATTATTTGTAATTGGTGCATTTGGCAATTTTTTCGATTCAAAGGATATATTCAATGTACCTGACATTGATTTGCACTCCCTTTCACTTATATGAGCACATGTAATGAATACTTGCAATTAATTCGATAAAGACGGATTCCAAAGCATGAACACTTGATTTTTATCACAAAAATTTGCGTTTTAAGACCGCTACCCTAAAATTTGAGTCTTTGCTTACATGCAAAGCAAGCATAAATATTTTCAACTTCACCTGGCACTTATACCAACATGCAGATAATTAACAAGGCTTAAATAAAACTCCTCCAACCTTAGGCGTCGAACTTTGAAGTTTTTCGGCAATGAGAAACACTTTTTGATGCAAAAATCCTCTTTCCTTGGGCACTAAAACCGTCCCGCATGAAATCCTTTGCAAAAATAATTAATTATATCTTCACTATAGCAAATTTCATGCTTATATAACTCATAGCATTCTATTTTTAATAATTGCCCCTCCTATTCCTGTCAATTACTTAATAAACAATGATGTTTATTCACCCAAATTGGGCGCCTATTTTTGCATGTTCTTGGCTGCCATTAAATAAATTTAATTTATTTATTTTTAGCATGCTACCTTCAGTTCACTTTGGCTTATCCTCATGCATTGACTTTCTATTCATCCTGGGTGCCAAAATTAGGCAAAGCAGCTATTAATAAATACCATTAATATCATTGTTTAATCACCAAATGGGTCGCACTTTTTGACATGGGTGAATTCTAAATTTAAGAAGTCGGTTTTGATGGCAATTTTCACCTTGCAAAGTATGCAGCCTATAAAAGTCTCTTCTTCCACTTAACTGATTTGACTTTCATCATGAGAATTTTTACCTTGCAAGGCAGGGTAATAAACACCCACCTACCTGCTGCTTCTAATTTTCCTACTGCAGTTTAAGTGACTTTCCAAAAAGTGTGACTTGCATAAATAAAACCTTATGATGGGAAAAGTTAGCTCTGCCAAAGGCAGACAAAAAATTCCCATCAGTGCTTTAAATGATTTTTCTTTTTTTTATAATGGGAATTTTTACCCTGCAAGGCAGGTAAGAAATTCCCGTCTTCCTACCGCCTCTAATTTTCCCATCGCAGCTTGACTTTGACTTCATGGAAAAAGTATCTTGCAAGGAAGGTAATGAATTCCCACCGCATGCAGCCTACCAAATCCCATTGCATGACTTACACTCATTAATTCCAAAAATGCGACTTACCCGGAGAAGCTTTTGTACATGACTTCATCATTTTTGGTTAGAAGCTTGCATTTTGAGGCTGATTCCTTCTGGCGCTGTGTTGGTAGATGATCTCTAGATGCTTCGGGCAATTAAACAGACTATACTGGCGAAAGAATTGACCTAGGGGAATTTCACAGAGAAATCGAGGAGAAAATCAAGAAAAATGCAAAAGAAATAAATAAAAGCGAAAAACGTTGCCAGAAGTTGCAGATAATGCCCTGAATTCATTCTTGGTGAAAACCCTATTGAGATGAGTGAATACTGGCATGCAAAACTTCAACAAGATTCAACCAGAGCACAATTTACTTCAAATGGGGCATTATTTATTCAATAAATAATTAAATAAAAATTTCCCACAGACAAAACTTGGTGGAGGGATAAAATGAGTTTGGGCATCTGGGTATTTGTCAAAATTGGCTCGTATGATACACTGGGAATATCCTAACATAATACATACATCTTCTGGAAATAAAACACAAAAAGACCCATTATTTTAAAAAGAACAATTTTTTTCAAATGGGTAGTCCCATTTCAGATGAAATGGGACACCAAGTTGTTTCTTGGCAAAGTAAACTTCACCTCTACTTCATGTCATCTCTTTTGCGGAAGTAGAATACAAGGTTCTTTGTTAGTGTCGATTGCGAAGCAATATGGTTTCTTCGGATTCGATTGACTTTCAATTTCCCAGTGCTGCCGCAACACCTCTTTCACTCGTTTGTGATATTCAAGGTGTTCTAAAAATGGTGAAAAATCCTATCTATCATGCCCGCACTAAACATATTGAGATTCATCATCATTATATTCGCCACTTGGTTGATTCTCGGTGAAATCTCTCTGCATTTTTGTTCATCTGCAGATCAGTTGTAGATGTTATGACTTCTTGGTCTTTTGTGGTTTGTCAAGTTTAGAGAAAAACTTGGTGTTGTTTCAAGGTTTGTCATTAAGGGGGTCATGTAATATATAATGAACCTATACGGTTCTAATTAGTTAGGAGGTTGTAAATTAGTTGTAAATGAAGAAACTATAACTACTTCTCCTAATGATAAATACACCCCCCAGAGTCATTTGAATCAAAGTGCAATTTTGTGCATCTCTATCTTCTTGTCTTATTTTCTTTTAAGCTTCTAGATCTAACAAAATATGAAAACTTGTTATTTCACAGAGTCTAAGGTCAAGCTAATACGAATTGTTATAAATTATTTGATATGCAACTATTTGTAGGGATCAGTGGTTACCAGAGAGGCAAGAAGGGCGATGGTGCTTATGGGGGCGTAAGTTTTATTCTATCCAATTGCAATAGGTTCTCAACCTCGGGATTGTGGTCTTGATTCAAGTCAAAGACTAGAGCGAGTTATGCAAGGGCATGCAGGACCTAACCTTGTAAGTATTCCTAATTTTTTTACGGTGAACATACAAATGCATTGTCCATTAAGAAAGTGACACACTTAGAGACAACTATTTTTGATATCATGCAAATTCTTCTTTGTTGAGGAGGAATTTGTAAATGTTTTCTTATAATAAGATCACATCCATAAGATTCTCATGAGCATACAATATACATCCGAATGCCACCATAAGCATTGTGGAAATCTCGGAACTCACCCTACCGTGATTCCCTTGCATTGTCTATATAAATTTGACCTGAATAAGATACGGATTAAAAGACATAGTTGGGAGTATTTAGGGATAAAGCACTGATCTATATAAGGTGCTTTTTGCATTGGATGAAAGTAGTGTGTAACACCGATAAGAACTCGAGGTGGTTCGTCTCTTGTGATTAAGATTATTGTAATGAGTAAGGACACTTTACAAGACCAATTTCATGTACCCATAATCTTGATCTCTTAGTTTTTTCCGTGTTTTGAGATTGTTTGTTTAGAGGCATATTCTGGATGCTTTGTTGTTTCCATTACTTGTGATAGTCACAACTATTTTCCAAATTTTTGTATTTTGCTTCAAATGTAAGTGATTTTCTTCCAGTTTAGAATTAACAAACTTGGTATGTATAATAAGAAAAATGTCTTCACAATAAGCGTGAATATATGTTTCACTGTAAAGGCCCAACTCTTTGAAAGCCCAAAGCGAAATCCTGTGGTCTTTCATTATTGGATTTATTTACAAATGCCTATACTTAAATGATTTTTGCCTTTTCCCCTACAATGCGTAAGATCAACTACTTGTTTAGAGGAATGTTGTGCTCAATTATCGAGAAGGAATTTTGTAAAGCCTCGAGAAGTAGGTGTTAAGAATTTCCCTCCATTTCTAATTTCTTAGTGCGAATTTTGATGGTCCATTGTGAAACTACTCATCAAAAAAGTAAAAGCGTCACTCGAACTTCCTATAAATTTGTTGGTTCAAGCACTAATCTTTGAAGGTTGCCTCTTTTTGTGCATGATTATGCAAATTCTCTTCATGACATGGAACCTAAGGAGCATGATGCTATTGGGAGAGACTATACAAAGATTGTTTCCACCATGGAGCAAGAATAAACAATTTAAGGGAAAGTATGAGATTTAAAAACACTCATATTTGTCTTCACAAATCCCAAGTCCCCTTATCAAAGTTTCGGATGCACATGAGTTTATGTCAACAAAGACAAAAGCTTCATTGAATAACTCCAACAATTGTAGGAGCGTATGGATATGCCTTCCCGGTTTCTTGAATTCAAGAGGGTCAAACCCATTAAGGATTTACTTGGTAAGGCTTGGTAAGGGTAAATCTAAAAATGTTTTTAATGCATATTGTTTTGTGGAATGTAAGGTTTATAGGGTCTCATCGATAGTTATCAATTAAGACGTTGATTCAAAACTTATCAACATGATACACTCCTTCAAGAGGTGAAGCTTTTGATCAAAACTGTGGATCCGCAACTTATCTTGTTATAACCGATGCAAACGGTGCCGCTATTATTGGGATAACTCCCGGTAGTTGGTAATGTTTATGCTTCTTTTTCACCTTTTCAAATTATATATGTTGGTGGTTTATTTGATGTACCACTTCCATTTGATAAATAGTGGTGATTTTAATGCCAGCTTCCATGGTGTGCTTTACTCAATGTTTATGCTTTGTTCTTTCTTGACATACTAAGTAATTATGATAAACAAATGGCTCTTACGTGATCAATGCAGCTTCAAGTCCTCGTAGACGATGGAACACGAGCAAGATTGGGCGAACCGCTGCAAATTGCAAAGCAATTCGGAAGCTTGTAGAACAATTGCCCTCTCGAACGATACATCTAGCGGCCATAGCAGCGATGCAAAATAGGGATTTATGCGCCCTGAATTCCACACGAAGCCTTTGGTAGGATTTGTACGTGTTTTTGTGTTTAGTTAACAACTTTTGACAATTTAAAAGGTTAATTAACTCTTTAAAATTTCCAAAAGTAGTGTAATTTTTTTTTTTTTTTTTGGGATAATAAAGATTGTATATTATATTAAATGGAATATGATACAAGATTTTGATTTTTCTAACAAAAAGCGGGTGGTATGAGAGCACGCCCGAAACCACAAACTAGGCCGAGCTTAGGAAAGCAACGAAACACACTAGGCAATGCTTAGGAATACATAAAAAATAGAGTTGAAGTCAAATCGTCCCAACAAAGATACCAACCGAGGAGGTCATGATCATCGGCCTTGCCACCAGGACCATAAAGGTCCTCGCCACATCAAATATCTCCCAACTTGAGCCAAAGGGGTTCTCGCTCTTCATTGTTAGCCGCCACCCACGTGGGAGAGATGACAAGAGGAATCCAGAGGAACTTGTTTGAAGGTGGCGAGGGCAGAGGTGATAGGCTGCGCAACCGTCATGGGTGCGTGGCTCGGGAGCAACCGATGAACCCCAATTGAGATGACGAAAGCGAGGGGAGAGCCCTAACTCGAAGGCGAGTTGGTGAAGAAACACTCATCCACGGTTGATCGCACGGGGATCAACGAAAATGACTAAAAGAACGCCACTAAGAGCGGCTCGATGACCTCCACGGAGATAATTGCCACATGGTAGAGAACGTTGAGAAGGCGGAGGTGGCTCCTGAGCAACATTACACAGGGCGTCACCTCAATGTCGCAGAAGAATTTGTAAATGCTCAATCTCTAGGGCAACCTTGTTGTCATGAACTTGAATCTGCTGGAAGCACATTGGAGATGACCATCAATTTATTACACACTGAAAATTGTATATCAACTTCAATATTAGCAAAGAAAAAAGCATTACGTTCTTTCCATAACTAGAACAAAATTTTCCCTCTGAAATCATGCCAAATCTGGGAGAACATATGAGGTAATCTGGGGCTATCTCCTAAAAGAATATGTTGCCATGTGAAACATTTTAGTCGGAGGGGGAAGAAAAAAGAATGAATCCAATTCTAAGCCTCTTGGGCTTTGGGGTAGAACCAGAATAAGTGCATTAAGGTTTCCAAGTGGCCAAAAATGGACATTTGGGGGTCGTAACACCAATTTGAACCAGGCGAGAGCCAATCGAAAGACCTTGATGTAAAATACACCATAGAAAATGTGCAATTTTTAGCTCCACATAGGCAAACCGGACCATAAAAGTGCATTAAGGTTTCCAAGTGGCCAAAAATGGACATTTGGGGGCGGAACACCAATTTGAACTAGGCAAGAGCCTATAGAAAGACCTTGATGTAAAATACACCATAGAAAATGTGCAATTTTTAGCTCCACATTGGCAAACCGGATCACAAAGTGCATTAAGGTTTCCAAGTGGCAAAAAAATGTACATTTGGGGGTCAAACACCAATTTGAACAAGGGAGATCCTATCGAAAGACCTTGATGTAAAATACACCATAGAAAATGTGCAATTTTTGGCTCCACATAGGCAAACCAGACAATGTTAAATCTCCTTCTCCAACAGAAGGAGAAGAGTGCAACCCCCACCTAGTGTTGAGTTTTTCAAGCATGGGAAAATGTGGGGAGAGCTAAAGATAATCCCTACTCGCTGAGTAATTATGAAATGGGGTATCAACAAACCACTTCCTGTTTGTCCACCAAGGACGAGGGGACACAAATATTTTATGTAGCATATGACCAGGGTCCAAATAAATAATTTCGATGATACAAACACGATCTTGGGTGGTGAGTTGAAAATGAGTTTTGAAGTCAATCCAAGGATGCTAGGATTGTGTGTGCTTGCAATACAAATCTTGAATGGAAATAATTCTGCTCTTGAAAAGCTTGAGCGCAGAATTTCAAGGACTTTTGCAAGACACCGATCTTGAACTTTAATGACCGATGACCACCACAAAGATGGTTGATTGATGAAAAGACCATTACAAAAGTCGTTGCCTTTCCATTGAAGCCACAACTTGATGTGTGTGATGGGAGTTTTTCCCATTAATTAAATATTGTAATGGTTATTTTCCCAATTTATAACTTATTTATTTAAGTACTTTATAATATAGCAAATAATTAATGTTAAAAGTAATAAATTGTTGATATAAATGTGATGTATAGATTAGCATTCAAAACACATGCGTATAAATAATGAAAGATGCAAAGTAAGGTCCTTAAAGTTTCCACAATAGAAAGACTTGTGTCCGGACTATGGTTGTCTAGGGTGACTGTTGAGGAACCGGAGCTCTCTTCCAGAGGTCCTTTGATCTAACAAACCGATAGCCCTAGCCAGGACACTCCAGGGTGTACGTTGTACCCCTGGTTGGATATACTTTGTATACCCCCTTCCCAACAAGTCCACCACTAACTCCCAAGCCTTCCACAATCTTCTATGTTGGGTCTTTAAACAAATAAAATAATTCATGCTCCCCCTTTCAAGATTCTACCCTCTTATTTATAATTTTCAAGAGGTGGTTACCAATAATCACACCTCTTCATTACATATTTAATATTACTTCATTATAATTAATAAACAATTCATACCCATTTATCAAGTACTCAATAATCACTCTTTTAGATTTTATTAACTCTTTATTTACTCATGTTATTTTACTTTTACATCCACACACACATAAATTACATAGGTGTTTATTTTATTTATTACATATTACCTCATGGGTCTCAATATTAACCCATGGTTTTAACACTATTTTTTCTACTTTAGAATTCAAAACTATGGGAAAATAACTTTATAACACTCATAATAATTAATTTATTTTTATTAAATACATAATGTTCAAATTTTACCTTATGAGAAATTTGTCACATAACAATTCTCCCTTCCTAAATTAACTGCCCAATTTCGTAGTTTTATCTCTCTTTTTAATTCTTTTATTTTTCTATTTAAATTAAATTATCGAACTACTTCCTAAAAAATTCCTTAAAAACCAAAATATGTTAACTTAAATAATATCAAAACTATCCTTACATCTTATTTTACTCAAACGTCTTTTAACTTTAATAACGTTACTTCAAATTAAATCTTTTTCCTAAGATCCACCCTTTTTTTCATCCAATTAAACTTCTATTATTATATGGTATCATTTTGATATTTAATTAATTTTTTATACCATTTGCAATCCTTACAAAAATAAAATAAACACAAATTAAATGACTACCTTTTCACATATTTAAAAAAAAACTACTTATTAATACTTTAAATTGATCTATTGTTTAATTATTATTATATGGATTATAATATTAACAAACTTCTTTCTAACCTATAATATTCTTGTACTGTCACGATTTATTTAATTGTATTTTTCAAATTTTGCATATCAACTTATTAATATTGTACAAACAATAATTCTTCGTATTGTACAATATTAATCTTTTTATAAAAATCATGCTATTGATAATTTAAATGAGCTCTGCGATTGCGTTGGGGTTGACTTTTGTCTCTTACTCCAAGAAGCTACTTCACGCGCCAAAGTCTTTGGTGGTGGCGGCATTCGTGCTTAGGTTGGTGCTTTGTGTTCGATAGTGATAATTTGTTCTTCCCCTTTTCGGGTCAGTGGCTTCATGCGTTTCATTCCGCCCGTTTTGGTCATTTAGTTTTCTATTGACCTGTTGGTATTCGTTCTGCTTCGTATCTCACTTTCTCTTTGTTGTTCCTTTCCTTTGCTACTTGTCCTCCTCTTTCTCATTCTTCTTTCTATCTATTGTAAGGGTGTGGTCCCTAACCCTCCGGTTCATAACTCCGGTCAAAAGTGTGTAAATATATAAAAAATCTCTTTATGAAAATCAACACAAAAAATAACTTTATATGACTGCTGCGGCCAAATGAGGCATGACTCGGTCATGGGGAAAAGATCCCACATGGCATAAGGAGGCCAAAAGCCGTGCAAATAATAACATAAAAGGTTTAAAATATATGTTTTGCGGCTTAGATAAGAAATATATTGAAAAAACGTTTGAGTATACTTTATATGCTAAATCAAATGGTAGGGAGTGAAGTAGTTAATATGAGTAGGTTAGGAATAATATTTAAACATTTAGTAAAATTAAATTATAATTCAAATTTTGTTATTAAAGGGAACATTTAGACAAAGGTAGATTTTATTTCCAACAATATAGATGAAGAACATAATATGAGGGGACATGAATAAGACTTAGCCAATAGGAAAAATTAATTTCCTATTTTCATGGAGTGTTGTCTCCTTCTAAGAGACCTTAGGTAAATTAATTTTACATATTTTGTCTTTCTAACATTAAACAAAATAATTAAATATAAATATAAGTCCAATTATTAGAAAGAATTAAAAATAAACATAACTATTAAAAATAAATATTGAATCTATAAACTTAATAAAAATTAAACTCTTCTCAATAAATCCTCCTCAACTATTTTATAACAATATTTTAATATACATATTTTTAAAAATATTAAATACTTGATAAAAATAAATAAATATTAATATTATTAATTTAAATACCTTAACAAAATATAATTATGAATTTAATTAATACAATGGTAAATTAATATTTTAATTTAACCAATAAAATTATATTGTATAACTCATAGGTTTTATTTAACTAGCAATCACATGTGGACAATGCAATTTGAACGTCGAATAGTATAGGTTATTTGATTTAGAAGGATAATTATTACTTTTGTTGTTGATGTTGATAAGGGGTGTGATTTATTTTGTAAGTGTACGAAAATGTTTGTCGAAACATGTTGTACCTTTTGATTTAACTTGTAGGAATACAATTGAAATGTCAGTATAAAATCAATGAGAAGCACTGTTCCAGGCTTTAAGCCAGAAACAAGGCACTATTACAAGAATCCTGGATTACACCAGTAAAATGAACAATCTGGCCTAAAAATTTTATGAGCACGGAAATGCCAACATTTTAAGAGAAGCATAGATGTCTCATGTTCAAATTTTTCCATGATTGTGCATGGAAGATCAAATTATGTACAGCCGATATATCCCTTCACAAGTAAATAAAAGATAGGTCAAACAAAACAAAATCCAATCCAACAAAACGATCTCAGTGTAAAGTTGGCTGCAAATATCTCCATGTCTAGGCATTGCACAACTTGTGAAGTGTTGATTAACCCTGACGCATGTCTGAAGACGAGAAGGAAAGTCATGGTCAATCACTCTGCTATTCTCACATAGATTTTATAAACTATCTAAAAACGTAGACCATATTCCCGATAACAAAGCCATAATAGAAGCTTACCATTGTTGACCTTCCTAAATTCAGTTAAGACTAGATATATATTCTCAAAGGTTGTGTATGTCTCATCCCTTACCTACATATGTGGAGGACAAGCTAAAAGTCAGGTTTTTATTTCAAAATGAGAATGAGAAAACAAAATACTACAACACAAGAATCAAAAGATGTAATAAGTTGAGGTAAAGGCACCTTTGCTCCAAGGACAATCTTTCCAGAAACAAAAATGAGAAGAACAATTTTAGGTTGTTTCATCTCGATAAATCAAGCCTGGGAACAATTCTGGCTCATACTTTGTAGAAGGAAACATAAAATATCAATACAGTTGTGTAACATCAAGATAGAGACAAATTTACTAACAAGTTCCCACACAACTTACACTTGAAAAAACACCATGCGAATATGCAAGCCCTTCCAATCTTATAGGAAATTTCACATCACAGGATCCCACAATATTTTGGATCTTAAAGTCTTGCATATCAGCACCATTTAGATCCTAGCACTGTAACAAATGTCAAATAAAATGCATGCTTCAAATCCATCATGGCGATATGCCTTGAAATGAGCAGGAAACCCCAACTTTTGGATAATTCGAGCATACTGCAACACAACACACCCAATGTCAACACCAACTAATCTAAACATGGTATTATAATAATTCTAAATGTGCGCAAACTAAACTCCAAAATGTTCCTAAGATGGCCAAAAAAACTTAGCCGCAATAGAAAATCAACTTTAAAATTTCCTTAGTATTTTTTATATCCATACTTGAAATACTTTCATAAGGTCTTACAGAGACTCTCAAATGAAAGTTGCATTACATGCAACATTCATGTGACATGCCAAAAAAGTGAATTGGTCTGCAGAGAAAAGTTTTGGTTATATCTACACCTGTCTGGAGGAAACCTTGAAAAGTTTTAATGACAGGAATGTCCCAAACAAATTGTTGTAGGAGAGGTTTCTGTAAAAGAAATAGAGCCATTTACAATATCATCTTGAGAATTAAATTTGCAAATCATATCTTTCAAAACTTCACAAAGAAATAAGTGGAAAAAGCAATCCTCACAATGCAACAAGGCTAAAACAATTGTCTAGCTTACTGAATGGTTTTAGTATCTTGCATATGATCTATTTCAATATTATTTGAACATCAACACAAGCCTACTAAAAATTTATATTTAAGTTATAGTTGAAAGGAACATACAACGAGCCTAAGTTTTGTAAATGCCCAAGCTCTTGAAGAATATGACTGATTGCCATAAAGATCTCTGCAATGAAAAAAAAGCACATTAAGTTCTGCTTTCCCTTGAAATGAAAATACATAACATATATAACCAAAAAACATGACCTTGTGTGTTAAATAATCGATTTTCAAGATAAAGAACTTATGTATCCAATAAACTCCTTAGACTTCTAAATTCCTCCGATTTAAAACCCATTCAGTCTATTTCCACTTAAATTCCTTGAATTTATAATTAAGTTGAATCATCAAGTCAATATAATGTTCATTCATAAAAATTGGACTTGTTGTTTATGATCTATAAAATCCTATATGGACAAGACTTACAATTTCAAAAGATGTTCCAAAGCCCCCACAACCCCTAATGGGTCCAAAAAGTTTATTATGAGAGAGGTCCCAAGGATTTCATGTCAGATCAGAGATGAACAAAACATTTGGAAGTCTTTCACAACTATCATCTAGATAGTAAATTTCACTCCAAACACAATTCTTAATAGCCTATTAGAAGTATAACCAAAAATTAAAAAATAACTAGACTCACAATGTATCTAAATTTATAATATATCCCAGCTCTATCGGAATTGTTCCCTTAATATTGTTTGAGGACAAATTCCTATAAAAGCAATAACATAATATTGCTAGACTCATTAGACCACGAGTGTGCTATATATGCATGTTTAATGTGTTTGACATAACCCTTCCAGAATCATCATATACATGATCGATCAACAACACAAAATATAATTTGAAAGAACTACATGATTGATCAACAACACAAAATATAATCTAAACGAACTTACAGATAAAATAGGCTTCCAACCTTCCTAAATTCAAGAGGCATTGTTCCATTCAGTGGATTGCCATGCACATTGCTATAACTGAAGGCAACATGTAAACTTAGAAAAGCTTAAAGGATAGCATATTCGCTAAATATTTACTTGAACGTCATAAAACTTACAAATAATTAAGAGCAACACATGAACAAATGTTCTTTGGAATAGGACCTTCGAGTCGATTCCTAGCTAGAATTTTGGACACAAAAACACCTATCTTGTAATTATTATATACTTTCTTAGAGACGTTGCAAGATATTAATTCATAATCCTACTATCACAGTTACTAAATATTGTGCAATAGCTCCCATTTTCCGTATTTTTGCCGTTTTTAATTTCTATATATAAAACACAAAGAAAAGTGACAAGACATGGCTTCTTACTAGATTTCACATACATGTCTATGAGAGCATTTAACACTATGACATCGGATTGTAATTGGCTTGTTACCATTTCCTCATGAATCTCTTTACCCTATTCCAGAGCACCAACTTGCCGTATGCCAGAGGACGCCAAAAAATGTCTTCAAGTTTGGCATTGCCCCAAAAAACCATTTTTCTTAGAAACTCGAGACACCATAAAAAATAAATAAAGAATAAACAACAATATAATAGAATCTGATTATTCTACTACTTTAAACTCAAAGGAAAAATACTACTTTCCGTGACAGAGACATATAAAAGCCTTGGCTTCCTGATTTATAGGTAGCCATCTACATGTGAAAAGCTCGAATCCTCTAGAATCCCCTCCACCATCAAAATTTGGGATAATTCTAAGAATAAGACAGGTCTAGAGTCAATTCCCTTTCAGGTGGAGGGCATTCAACAAATTGAATCCAATCTAATTAAACTTGAAATCGTTACTTTTAATCTTGAGAAGAAATCGCCACCGCCAAGAACCGTATTCCATGCGGTCCACCACTGTTTCCACCATGCAGAATAGAAGCGGAAAAAGGAACCGTATTTTATGGCGTAAAAACAAAACGCCTAGTGCTCATCAAATTCGAACCCGTGGCGGAAACGTCTCAAGGCCTCTTTCCTATAGGGGAACGCCTTTGGCGTAATTTTTATTTGAAGAATTTTAGCCGTGATACAAAAATGTGATGGTACATTTTCCTATATAATAATCCCAGTGTTAATTAAATATTGTAATTTAAGTATTTTATAATATAACAAATAAGTAATGTTAAAGTAATAAAGAGTTGATATACATGTGATGTATAAATTAACATTCAAAACACATACACATAAATAATGAAAGATGCAAAGTAAGGTCCTTAGAGTTTCTACAATAAAAAGACTTGTGTCCGGACTATGTTTGTCTAGTGTGACCGTTGAAGAACCGAAGCTCTCTTCGAAAGGTCATTTTATCTAACAAATAGATAGCCTAGGCCATGACACTCCACTTGTATGTCTTTGTACCCTTGGTTGGATATACTTTGTATACCCCCTTCCCAACAAGTCCACCACTAACTCCCAAGCCTTCCACAATCTTTTATGTTGGGTCTTCAAACAAATAAAAATCATTCATGTTCTCCCCATTCAAGAGTCTACCCTCTTATTTATAATTTTCAAGAGGTGGTTACCAATAATCGATCTCTTCATTACATATTTAGTACTACTTTATTATAATTAATAAACAATTCATACACATTTATCAATAGTGATAATCACTCTTTTAGATTTTATTTACTCGTGTTATTTTACTTTTACACCCATACACACATAAATTGGGGTGTTTATTTTATTTATTACATATTACCTCACGAGTCTCAATATTAACCCATATTTTAAAACTATATTTTTCTACTTTAGAATTCAAACCTGGGGAAAATAACTTTATAACACTAATAATATTATTTTTTTTTTTCTTAAATACATAATTTTAAAACTTTGCCTTGTGGGGAATTTGTCACATAACAATGTGTTCCCATGCTTTCCAGATACTTTTAAGCACGAAACGTGCCAATAAATTTGATATGAACCGAGCAACGAGTTGGTTGGCAAACCCCGCACCTTTCTAGGCAGGTGGCCATAAGGGTATACCTCCTTGATGCCATGGCTAAAAAGCACTTTTAACGCTTCTTGACCTTCAATGCATCGAATTATCCATTTCGCACAAAGTGTCTTCCCTTGTTGTAATATATCAATAAGACCCAACCCCGCAGAGTCGTGGGGAAGCAACATGTCTCCTATGTAACTCTGTGAAATCCTTTTCCAGAAGAGGCATTAGCCTAAATAAAGTCTTTGAGAAGCTTCTTCAATTTTTGGATTGAAGCTTTGGAAGGAACACAACATGAAGAGTAGTAGACATGGGTGGCTTTGAGGACTTTGGAACAAATTTGGAATTTCCCCACAACGACAAGGGCCTGGTTATCAAATATTCCAACGTTTTGACCAGCCGTTGAACCACATACTGCCAAATATCTTCGTGAGATGCCTAGAAGGTAAATGGAATACCAAGAAATTTAAACATCTCGTCATGACGAAGCATTTTCCAATCAAATGAATCCAACCAAGCGGGCGTAGGGAGGAAAGATTTCTTCTAGCGTTGCATTTTAAGCCATTAAATGGAATAACTAGAAGCTAAATAGAAAATATCCAGACAATGCATGGCATTGTGGACATTGTTCTCTTTCTCAATGAGAGTAATGAAATAATCATCGGCGAAGTGACCATTGAGAAGTTGAGATTTGTCCACAGAAGGCAACATAATTCCCTTGACGAGCCCTTGAGATTTGGATTTGGATAGAAGATACCCAAAACCTTTAGTTGTGAGAACATAAAGAGGAGGCGCTAATGGGCATCCTTAGCGAATAGAGCGGAATAGGTTGAAAGGCTCAAAGATGTGGCCATTAATGGTGATATGGGAAAAGGAATTGACAAAAAACATTGATTGATTGAATGAAGATGTGGCCAAAGCCTAGGGCTTGAAGCGTGGAAAGAATAAATGGTCATTCAATCATGTCATATGCTTTTTCAAAGTCAATTTTAATGAACATAGCAGAGTGGTTGGATCTGGGAGCCCATTTCATGCCTTCCCAAACAACAACGATGCTATCAAGAATGTAGTGCTGCTGGATTAAACTAGTTTTCTCTGGTTGGATGAAAAGAGGAAGGATATGATGCAACAAAATAGTCAGGGCCTTGGCAATAATATTGTATGAGACATTAAGTAAGGTAATAGGATGCCAATTGGTAATTTGCTCTGGTATCTCCTCGTTTAGGGATGAATTTGATATTCGCTTTTTTGATGTGTGTACCCAATGACTGGTTTTGAAATCCTTCATGATAAACCCGATGGAGGTCTGGGCCAACAGCGTCCCAAAGTGAATTACAAAACTCACACAGGAAACCATCTCAACCAGGAGCCTTGTCATTATCCATTTTCATGGACGCTTCATGAAGGTCATCAATGGTGAGAATATGGTTGCAAGCCACCGTCTGAGTTGGAGAGAGTTTACACGACACAACAACTAGACATTGGTCAAGAGTTGCTTGTCGCTCATCAAAGGGGGTTGAGCTTAAAACACCGGCTTATAATGCTTGACAAAATCCTAAAGCATGAGTTGGGGATTGGTAACCCGAGTTCCTCCATCAAGGATGACATGAATTTACTGAGAAGGATTTTTGGCTTTGAGGGAAATAAATAATTCTTTATCACCCAATCCCCTACTTTAAGCTAGTGCACGCGTGCACAAATTTGAGCTCCTCGAGCAATGTAATTATCTGTAATTTGGATTTTCTGGAGAATCTCTGCCACTTGAAGTTACAGAGCTTCTGAGAAAGGATTTCCTTGGAGCGCCACCACCACTTGGCTAAGAGCGGAGGTGGTAGTGGAGTATGAGCAGCGCCGGATTTTGGCCAATTGTCGACCATAAATTCTGAGGAATCAAGTCGTTCTAGTCATAAAGATCCTCCCACCATTGTTTCTAGCCGGCACGCATAAGTGGATGAAATCATTGACAATGATTTGGCCGAGGGGACATGTTCCACACCCGCTTGACGTGGTTGAGAGTGGGCTCATGTTCCATCAAGGCGATATTGAGAAAACATTGGCCTTTATGACAAAAATCAAGTTATTTCTATATTAAAAGATTATTTAAAAATAGGGACATCCCCTCCAAGTCCCCAACTCCCCGAAATTTCCGGTACGCCACCAAAATCTAGGGGATGTGTCCCCGCTTAACACTAGAGTAAAGTCAAGTTCTTGCTATTTTAGGGTGGATAATTGTTATATTGAAGGATTGGCTTTCACATTAAGAAAAATTTGAAAGTCTTTGCTATTTTTCTCTTAAAGCTCCCAAGGATGGGATCCCTCCAAAAGGTTAGCTTTAATATTGAGAATTTTTGTAAGTTATTACCACTTAAGGTTGGATTATTATTATGGTTGACAAATTAGCTTTAATATTTTTTTGGAACGTTCTTACATTTTGATCTTAAAGCTCCCAAGTATTCCTTGGAAAGAGTAGTTTACATGAATTCTTATTATAGTGGATTAATATTATAGGTGAAGGATTAGCTTTGATGTTAATTGTTTGAAAAAATTATTTCTATTCTCTTTTAAGAATGAGATCCTCTCGAAGGCTAGTTAAAACATTACAAAGATCAACTTTAATATCAAGAAAAAAAGTAAATATTTTTGTTATTTTAGGGTGGAATGAAAAGTCATATTTATTTATGAGAATGTGTTAAATTATTTTGACTTGATTTGATTGGAGTGAAAAAACTTGTGATATGCTTCAAAAATATTGGGAAAATTATATTTTCTCGCTGCTATTGTGGGGGGTGTGATTATACCGATAGATATTTAGATATTAAATATTGGCCTATGGGATAGAAAAATACAAACCAAGAACCAAAACATAAAGGAGTGCCAAAGCATTTCCATAAACAGTAAAAGGAAACAACAAATCAACCGCTAGAAGGTTGCAGAGCTTGAAACCAATACAAAGTGCATTGTTTGACACATCTCTGACCATGTTGTCTCCATATGAGATCTCTTAAGATTTCTAAAATCAATAATTTGGAAGTACGAACCGATATTTCTAAACTCATTTGTATTTGAGTACCGCAATTTGAGTGTTCTTTCCCAAATTTGAAGTATTTCATGAATAAATAAAGCTCAACATTTCGATCTTCATATCGAATGAGGCTCCTTAAAGATCCATTGGAATATTTGAAAAGACAATGATATCTTCGATGGATTTCATATTAGATGGGACACTTGAATATAAAATGCTCTTCACTTCCGTGTTCTAGAAATACAACCGCCAAATCCGATCATGTTGTGAAGGCTATGATCGATTCCATCCATAGAGGGTGAGAGCATTTATGTGAAACTAAGCTAAAGGGATCCTTAGGCATGAAGGAAAAACCTCTTCATGTATTCCTAATTTTGTTTTGATCTTCATAGATGTAGGAATAAAATTGAAAATAGTGAAGAAACTTTGGTTTTAAAGGCTCTTTTGGAGAAAACCAATAAATTTCAAATAAGGCTTAGTAGCTCCTCTCGTATACCCCTATTAACTTCCCGTTTAGTGATTTGAGGAGCATTAATAGAAAACCCAAGAGGAGGGAGTCTATCTATATCAATATTCACTTTTGAAGGAGAGTAATAACTCTCCCATACCAACAATATTTGTAACCCTTTTTGGCAAGTTGCACAAAAGATTTAAGTGCCAAATATGGATACATGTTTTAACTAGAAAATGAATTTTTCATGCATCGAAGCCTATGCAACATAGTGATAACATTGAAAATCAAAGAAATAAAGAGAGGAAATACCCCAAACTCAACAAGAATAATTGAGTGAGGAACTGTTTTTTTGGCTCAAATATTCTTTGATAACATGGAAATGAAAACTCTTTCCATACGATTGAAATCTTGTTGTCTCAAATATGGACCCCAAATATGGACCCCAAACATCACATCCATATAAAAGTTCTAGTGTAGCCAATGTATGAAAAATTCGTTTTTTTTCTCGAATATCTTGAAATTGAGTCAGAAACATTGTCTTTCTAAGGCCATGAATGTTACATAACCTTTGCTCACTCTTGCTTTTATTGTCGAACAAAGCTAAAAGTCGGACCGAGAAAAAACCACACCTAAGTAGGTGTAAGAGTATACCACCTCAACTTGTTTTCCTTTGTACAAAAAATTCATCAGAGATGCTACTTTCTTGGTTGTGTTAAATGCCATGAGGTTTTTCTTTGCAAGATTTACTTCCAGGCCTTTCCTATCACAAAAATTGCTCAATGCATCAAGCTGATTTCAAAGTCCTGTAATTATGTGTGAAAGCAAAATAATGTCATCTACAAACAATAAAATAGAAATGTATATCCTAAGGAGGCTATAACCATTCATGCTACCTAATTTTGTGGGGATAAGATCCTCTAATTCATCAATATAGAGCCCAAAAAGTGTAGGCGATAGTGGACAACGTTGTTTCACACCTATGTTACTATGAATGTCATTAGTAGTGCCCAATTTGGTATGAATATGCCCAAATTTTTTCTCATATAAAGTCATGACAAGAGAAATTACCATGTCGAAGATCCATATATTTTAACCTCTCGAATCAAAAGATGTCTTGCATCAGTATCAAATGCTTTATAGAAGGCCACGAAACAACAATATAAATTTTGTTTTTTAGCCTTTACTTCCTCTATAATGGCAACAAAAGTGAATATGTGATCATTAGTTTGGTGATTCCTCCTAAAACCTGCTTGACCTTTTGCCCTGATTCATTTCTTTTCTGCCCATTGTGAGATATAATCATCAAGTACTATAATAAAAAGCTTAGCCAAAGTATGCCCAATCATGATGGTACGATAGTTCTCTAGTTTAAGATAATCTCCAGATTTGAAGATGGGATGTATAATATGGGAAGTCCAAGAGGGAGGAAGACCATGAGGAACAATAAAATTAAAAAGATTAGAAATATGGACAACAAGAATAACTAGACTATGATGGAAGAATTAAGCTTTTAAATTTTTTACATATGGGGCTTTATTGGAATTGAGTTTATAGATGGCTTTAAGGACCATCTTATCAATGCATAAATGACACTTGGACGGTCTAGGATTCAAATGAATGGAGGGCTGATTGGGAGCATCATAGAGAGAGGTAACATAGATAAACCAAGTATGTGGGTCGGTAATGGCACAAATAGATATTTTGGGTAAAAATGATCTCTAGAAAGACTTGGGATTAAACAAGATTTGGTATATGGTAGCTCGTTGTTTATCATACAAGTAATGCCAATTTTTCTTTTTATGAATGATTCTATAAAGCTTTTGGGCCAGCTTGGCTTTAGAGGGAGTTTCGGTTATAATACATTTAGTTAACTTGTAAACATTTTTACAATCCACATCATACCAAGAATTTCTCGAAATGACCATGGGTATGGAGTTGGGAAGTATGATTGGAGTGGGGGAAAGCCTTAAATGCAACATCCATAATTCCTTGTGATAGTCTAGTAGCCCTCTCAACTAGGTCTAAGATATCATAAATGTTCATGAGGTCGGTTTTGAGGATATTAGTGTAACTCTCATCATATGCATGGTCAAAATGTATAGTAATACATTTTTGTGAGAGTACATGGGAGGATGTTGTAATAGGTGTGGCAAGAGGCATATGAAAAGAGAGAATGGCATGATATGTGAGAGGTGGGGGAGAAGTCAAAATCTGGAGATCATATATACTCAAAGAAAAAGATTTGTATGATATAACATAGTCTACAACACTAGCTCCACCAGAATGAGGGAAACAAGTAAATCCTTTGGAATTAGGGAAGTGTTCCGTACCATTCAAGATAACAAGATCATGAGATTCACCCAATTTGATTAGGTGTTGTCCATAAGCATTCACCGTAGAATCTACAGAATCACCACCGAAGCCCTGATTCATGCTGATCAACTTCATATAATCATCAATGGGTCATTGTGAAGATCATGATTAGCACACTAAAGGTGGCCAATCTGAACATTGAAGTCGCCAAGAAGAAGAACCTCACCAAAAGCATAGTATTTTGTTATTTCTGATTTTAAGTCTACAAAGGGAGATTCACCATCAAGAGATGAAGCACAATTTTAATATTGTGGGGGAAGTAATAGGCAACAATATACAAATTCTTGAAAGGAGGTCTTCTTGCAAGTGATATCCAAAGAAACCTTGCAAATTCATCAGATCCTTCAAATTGAATAGAGGAATGGAGATGATCTCTATAAAGGCAAACAACTCCACTAGAGCCTTTTATGCCATGTCGAAGTTTTGGTCCATGAACACTAATCCATGAGTATCTTGTATAAGAGGGTAGAGGTTTCGCTTGGTTTCATGAGTTTCCATGAGAAAAATGACATCTGAGTTAAGAATCACATCTTCAGAAGACCACGGGGAAAAAAGATAGAACTGCTACAATTCCAAACTGCAATTGTAATGGAGGTTGTACACCATGTTTTAGATCTCTGACGCCATGTAGAAATAGGCCAAGGTTTAGTCGACCAATCAAGAGGAGAATCCTTGATCCAAGCCCTTCCATTACGGATTACAACCCATTTCCCTTGCTTTCTGGCATCAATACCTTTCTTCCTACTTTCTTTTACCTCTTCTTGTCAGCATCTTAGTTAAGTACTCTTCTAGATAATTTTTTTCAACATGATCAAACAATTTTTCTTTGATCTAAGTGCATCCAATCTATCTTGTGATGTGCAAAAGCGAATAACTAAAGAGTCATTTTGATTGAACCAAGCTCTATTTGGGGATATATTAGGCAGTCTAAATTATTAGTAATGAAATTAGACGCTGTTTGAATGGAATTTTCTTATTTGGTTAATCCTTTGACTCATAGATTAAGGGCTTTGGCTTGTCTTTGTCTATCTTCTTCAAAATTTTCTTGAATTACAACTTCAACCAATGGAGGTGGTTTCTTATTGTTCTTGACAACCCGAACCCATTCGTTTGGATTTATAGAATCCACTTTGGTAGCTAAATCCTTTTGTTCTTCTCTATTAACCACAAGTTCAAGATGAAGAAGGGCAAGCTCTTCATGATTGTTGTTGCTAATAGAGTTTAAGGTAGAAGAGGATTTCAATTCTACCAAGGAGGATTCCAGAATGCTGATATGCTTAGACTATGCAATAATCAATTTATTATGTTCCATGACCACTGAAGATAATTCCAACTCTTGTTGTTTGAGAGTCTGCAATTGCTCCTCGAGGATTGATACTCTATCAATGGGAGAGCTAGTCATGTTATGTGGAGGTGCATTTAAGTTAATCACTCCTATATCGTCTTTTGTTAAAGGTTATGTCATTGTAAATTACTTGAGAAATTTTGTCAAACAATTGACATGTTAACTGTGTGTTTCATTACTAATATGATCCTGCTCCTAAACCTGTTGTTACACTGCTCTCTGCCTCGTACCTATGAAAAAGATGCTCCTACACTGTTTTTGACTCGTGAGGCTATACGAATCAAGCAATGTCCGACCCAAATCTCGATTGAGGCAGTTAAGGTATTTCGTCAAATAGTTGGAAACCAACCAAAGAATGCCCAACACTTTTACTTTGCCTTTTTAAGCTTTTACTTTTACTTTTCACCATAATTATGCCGAAAGGCGTAGTCACTCTAGGAGAAGGCTCCCCCTCTTCGACACTCGACGCCAACAACACCGATCGAGATGAATTCGCCGATGAGGTACAACAACTTTTGAGCCTTACACTTGGTGGTGAGCGGTTCAATTTAGCAGGTCAGTAAGGAAACTAACAGTGTGAAATGTTGTTTATGATGCAAGAAGAATGAAACACTGTTTATGATGCAAGGAGAATGACATGTTTGAAATGCCGTTTAGGATGTGTCACTCTCCACATTTTGCTCCGTGTTTTGAGGAAAATCACATCACATTTGCAATATCACCGAATTAGTTTCGTAATTGTAGGGTTCAGAGGAAGAAAAATGTAGCAAATAAACATGTAATAATTTTTTTGTATAAATGCCTATAAAGGGAATCGACCTCGTGATGTTTCCTCCACTCAAAACTTGTCTGCAAATCGTTGGCCATTGCTAACAAAATTCATCAACAAAATTTTAGGGTAGTAAATTTATTGTGCGATCTGAAATTTTATATAATGCAAAAATAAAAATAAAAAGTGAGTGGGGATATTAATACATCCCAAAATTACACCCTGCATTCCTAGGAACTCGAAAATATTAGTCGAATAAGACTAAAGCGAGGAATATTTTATCATTATTTTTCGATTGTTTATTTTTTCAAATTCGTGGTAATTCACGGACATTGGAAAATGGGCGCTTACATTAATTTCATAATTGTTGGGTTTTGCAGAAGAAAAATGAAGCAAATAAAAAAGTTATAAAAGATTGTTTATTTTTATGATTCACTGTAATTTGTGGATAGGGCCGATTAATGTTTTTAAGCACCCTAGGAAGTACTTGGACCATACGCCCCCTTCCCCACTCCCTCCCATCCCCTCCCCCATACAATTAAAATTATAAAAGCTTCTTTCTTGCTTTTTCGATAGCAAATTTTTCGATGATGTCATCATAATTTATTTTCTTTGTAAGGAAAGTAACAAAGGTGGAAACTAAATACTTGTGGAGGAAAAATGACAATAGTCTATAGCCACGGGTGCTTAAAATTTTAATTGTGATGGCCGACGGGTGCTATGTTAGACTATTTTTGTTGTCCATGGTCCACCTTCTGCTCGCTTGGCTATGCTGAAATTGAAAGGGTTTGACAAAATAAAGGGCTTCAGCTTCATGCAAGTAGAAGAGTTATTTCAACTTTCATGCAGAGTCATTTAAACTTTAATGACAGTCCACTGCATACCCGCTCATTCTCTTGTTGATTCCTAGATCAATAAATTGTTTACAACTTACAACAAACAGATGCACTCTGAGAATGATACTCAAAACTGTAGTAATTCTGTCATGCACGATGCAAACAAATTGCCAAACTGTTAATCCCAGAGACTGGAAAGGAATCTCGCAATCCTATATGGAATTTTGACAAAGTAAAGCAACAATAAATGAGCTGGGACAAAAACATGATACTTATCATCTGACTACGTTATCGAAAAATCTCTCGAGCAGCTTATTTAGAGGCGTAGATGCTAGTGTCGTATAAGTTTGGGATGCATAATTAAGCTGAAGGAGATACAGGAAAAACATTATGTTGGGAAGAATTGGGCGATCTTTGTGAAACATTGAATTGGGATGTGGAGATCAAACTACATATATACATATCATATATATTTGTTAGACACCATCCTGAGCAGTGAGACAACCGACCTGAGCAAAGGAGATACCCAACTAAGAATCAGAAACCTCCTCATATCCGGTGCCCCTGTTCGGCGGTGCCCTGTGCAATTGCCTAGTTTGCCTAGGGCATGAAACGACTGCTCGTGGAGACCGACATAATCGCGCTAATTCGAGAAAAAAGTACTGATTCATGGGTTTTGAAGGTGACATGTGTGGAATTCCACTAATTATTTGTTAGAGCTTTGTCATGTCATCATTTAAATTGAGATGAATTATGTTACAACAAACCATAGTTTTAATTATGTTGAAAGGCATTTTTACTTTGGGAAACACCTCCTCCCATTTGACGTGGACAGAGACAACGATGATGGAGGTCAATCGGTTGACGACATACGACAACTTTCAAGCCGCACTTGGCGATGAGCGGTTCAATTTAGCAGTTGCGAAGGAAATCGTGACAGTTTGAAACATTGTTTATGTTATTATGCAAGGAAAATGACAAGTCTAAAATACCATTTAGGGTGCGTCACTCTCCACGTTATGCTGTGGGTTTGAGGATCGCCTAATCGGGGTGTTGGGTTTTTTTGACACGGGTCTATTTTTCCCATTCAAATTTTTATGTTTCAACAGATAAATCTACATCCTTCTTAGGGTGAAGAAGATAAATGTCGTCAACAAGCTTAAGAGACTAATACGTTGGATCTCCAACTGTAACCTGATAATTAACATGCTTCATACTAATTATTTTCTATTTTAATACGATGAACAATAACAACGTTTGTTTTGATTTTAATTGTTTACTACTTTAGAAACAGAGAACACATAATAAGAATAAGCTCCCTCCACCTTATTCTTCTAATGATTGAGATATTTGGTGGGTTCTTTGGCGTTCTGAAACACAAAGTAATTATTTCCCAAGGCAATCTTGTTCCATGCTTGTGGTATAGAGTATGGTTAGTGATTAGGAAATGTTATAATCCAAGTTAATATAAATATTTGTCTCCACCTACTTGTTCATGGCCGCAAGCTGCCTTCTCAAGCTTAACTGCTCCGCCCTTTCCAATAACGAGATAAAAATCATTGTATTTTCTAACCAAAATATCCACCTTGCTTTTATTAAAACACCGAATTGACTTAACTGCTTCCATTTGGATCTTAAAGATTGTCTTGAGGCGCTCAAATCAATCGCATATCCAAAGCAAGAGCATACCATAAAATGGTTTTAGAAATAATATTAACATCACTGGTTCTATTCTAATATAAAAGTTTTAAAAATAATATAACAATGGTATCATATAATACCTTCCTGCTGCTTGGTGTGATAACCTGTGCTATGTAACAATCAAAGAAGTTTAGTGAGTTTGTGTAATGAGGTGACGAGGAGTGGATTTATAAGTGGAAATCATTATGAAATGAGGAATAATAGACTAGAAATTGCATGTGAGGTGTGCGATGTTTACGCCGGAATGGAAATATTGCTCAGCGGAAAATGAAATTGAAACGAAGAACAAAGCTTCGTATCTTGATCGAATTTGACAAAGAGAAATAAAGGAAAACCAGCAGGCAGCATAACGAATTTTCACAAGAGTGTCGCTTGATAGACCCAATAGCATCATTTACAAGACAAGTTTGAACCCATAAATTTACGGAAAGCATGACTTTCTGGTTGATGTAGAGAAAAATATAATGTTGCAATTGATCCATAATCAGCCTATCATGAGTCAATATGGTCGGTTGCTCTTGAAAAGAACTCGTCATTAAGCTTGCCTAATGTGTAAGCTTCGAGTTCATTTCTGAGTGCAATCGCCATGACTTGTTCAAATACATACACTCGATTAGATGATCGCATATGTGGACTTCACGCCACCTCTATCATAATTATCAATGTTGCCACAATCCATGCCACTCCAACTCGAACATCTTCTTCTTTTCTTTTCTCGCAATATGTGCATGCCTCGTACTGAGTACTAATAGCAATTGATGATCAGTTAGAATACCACAACCTTCAATTGTTGAAAGCCCTTTACTCTCCCATTGCCAATTACACCGGGCATTATGACTCGTGATAGGTTGATTATGGTTTTGCTTGCAACACAGTTTTTCTCTACGTCGACTAGAAAGTCATGATTTGCGGAAGTTTGTAGGTTGAAAAATGTCTTCTAAATGTTGCTATTGCCTCTATCGTCAACATTGTTTAGGACAATTCGTTCTCTATCCACATCATTTGCCTTTATTTCTCATCGTTGAATTTGATCGGTACATGGTGCTTTGTTGTCTATTACAATTTCCTTTTCCACTTACCATTATTTCTCTTTCGGCGTTAACATCGCACACCTAGAATGAGATTGCTAGTGGATTTGACGACCATGTATCAGTAGCATTTCATCAACCAACGAATGGCCCCGATTCAAAGGCATCGCATCGGATGGTATGAAGGTGCCTATGTATTTGAAAACCTAAAGTGGGTGAACATCAACATACGATTTCCATGGCAAATGGGAACTCGATCACAACAAAGACTCATGCGGATCTCAGTATAATCCCCAATCGAATTCCACCACTAGTTTTAGTGTCCAATTGTGGCTCAATTCCGGTTTGTGCCCTGACAAAATTATTGTGGGCATGCCCAGTTATACCCGACTATAAGGATGGATTTATCTCGTATGTAGCTATTCAAAAATTCATACACAACAGGAGCTAGGAGGTTTATGATGCAAATACTATGTCTCACTTATTGTTATGTGAAATTATACTAGATTGGTTACGAAAACTAACAATGTGGGTGTCAAAGTGAAATTTGCGAAAAACAAAGGATTGTGAGGGTATTTTATTTGGAACATCATCCAGATAACAATTCGGATCTCTCTAGAAAGGTAATTGTGTTGCTTTTAATATCATTTTCATTTTAATGAATCGTCATTAGTATTTGGGATTTGTTGTGGATTATACCACTCGTTTTCTATTGCTTAAACCTGGATTCAATTCCAATAAATGACATGGAATCTAGCGGGTGAAACAAAATGATTGCGTCTCTCTACGAATAAAATTTGTAACCAAACCAAAAACATTATGTATGCTATGTTCTAAATAAATATTATACTTATTGGTGGATATGTGGATTCATGGATCGCAATGATTGTGCCATATGAAAAAAGGTCTATTCAAAAGACATTGCTTTTCCGGCAATTAAAATCAATAAGTGTAAAGATGAAGTACACAACTTTTGTCAACATCCTCTCAGAGTTAGTCAGAATGGGAGATTTAGAAGATGGTATTGGTATTTTCCTTCTCAAGAACCAACATCTTTTTGTCCTGTGAACTGCATGCCAGTGCCTAAATATGGTAGAAATGGATTATTTCGTTGTTTCTTTGAAGTTTACTCGGCATTCTAAAGTGTCTTCTAAAATCCAAAATAAACCCTAAACCCTAAAAACCATGTGAAGCATTTACTATATTTCCGTGCCATGATGCAAGAAAAGTCACGAGATTGATTATGACGACTAACAATCCTTTACTTGTAGAAAATGCCTTAGAGTTAAGTGCATGGCTCAAGTAGAAAATACTATCACCACCGTATTTAAAATCTCTTATGGCCGAGTAACGAGAGTAGTAACTCAAGCAGCTTCTTGCATATTTTCCTCTCTACCCAAACCACATGATACAAAGTCAATATGATGTGTTTGTATTATTTTTGGAATGGGGTTTATTAAGGTGATATTTATTAATGTTTCTACCATATCCTTGTTGGCACAAAATTTCATGAATTTTTAGATTAATAATTCAATATCTAAGATGAGGGTGACTTTGTAGTCATAACTACAACCCATATTTAACATTGACAATGATTTGTACTGCTTATGTTTTTAATTATAAATAATTAATAATTTCATAGCTTTCTTTGTAAGTTTCTTGTTGATTAGTCACAAATGGAGTCGAAAGATTTACACAATCATCCTCGGGAACCATTGAGACTATTTCACTAAATGCAACAAATGGATATTCAACTCGATCAACTCACCTTTACCAACATACTCACAGTTGTAGCAAAATATGAGCTTTACAACAGGGTATGTACATCCATAAGGGAAAATAAGAAGTGTTTTTTTTTTTTCAGATGTAGTTGTACAATGTTATTTTCCCCTTCCCATCATAAGCAATCAAAAGTTGGATTATAAACCTTAAACCTATAACATTTTTCTCATTTTATATTTTCGCCCCTAAGCGATTTTTTTCTCACGTGAATAATGTGAACGAGTAGAAGATGATAAAGCGAAGTGCAAATATCAAATATTATTTGGGAAGAAACAATCAAACCATGGAATAGGTGTGGGAGATGTATTATTAAATTCTATAATGTGCCTCTTTTCGGATAGTTCTTATCAAGACCTTTGGCCCAAATTTGTCTACTCAATGGCCAAAGGGTATGCACAAGGATGACTTTAAGTCACGTAAGTTATTACAAAGTGCTTAAAAATATTCAAATAAAATTAATAAAGCATGCGTATTAATTTATTTGGCTTAATAATAAATTTGTAATCTCTAGATAAATGCATTGGGTCTAATATTATGTTGTATCCTTCCCAGGAGAATATCAAAGATGCCCATGCTAATTTTGTGTCCTCCTAGGCAAAATGCGACTTGGGCAAAGGAGGGAGAATGAAGTATAGAAAGGGTAAAAATTACGCTTCTCCTAAGAAAAATGCGACCTAGCCTAAGGGAATTTGGGACACATGTCTATAAGAAATCACCTTTTGTTGATTGCTCATTATGGAGGTCTCTTTGGGTCACTTATCTTATAAAAGAGAGAGGTCGACTTGAGGAAAGCATGCTTATTCACTTGTCATTTTCTGATCTTGCACTTAAGCTTTAATGCTTTTGAAAATTACATTCCAAGGAAAATACCTCTTAGAGAATGTGAGGGATTTCCACACAGGAAATTCTATTGTGCTAACATGAGTATTTTCGGTCTTTCTAATCAAGAGTTGATAGATCTTATATCGTGGTGTGAAGAATAAAGATTTCAGCTGGCTTAAGCTATTTTGCTCCAATGAAGCGACCCACCTTTTGGCCATTTGGATGTGTTCTGAAGACATTTCAGTTTGAAACTTATTGCTGCATGTTGTATTTAAATTTGTGGGTCAAAAGATGTATTTTCTGTAATTTTTGGAGGGATTTATAGCTCTGTTTCAAACCTCTCTTATGTGCAGATTTCTGATATTAATTTCAGATTAATATTATCTCATAAAAATCAGATTTTATATGTATATTGAGCTGCCAACATGCACAGATCAGTTTAGGGTGAAAACATGTTTGTTTGATTGCTGTTATGGGAAATTTCATATACAAACCTAGTCGCCATTTCTGTTATAAAATTGTAGCAAGAATAAATTGTGTTTTACAACCATTTTGGGCTGAGTTAGTCTCATAAAATTCTGATTTGGGGGTTATAAAATATGAGCAATCATTTGTGGTCAAAACAATATTATTATGAGAGCCATTTGCATTGAATTTATTCCCTAACCCTAGTCGTATTTGCTAGAGTTAATTCAGAATTGCCCTAGGTTGTTTGCCAGTGTTCCATAAAATTATATTTTATCATTTGCAAGCCATAGAAAAACAGATTTGAGGCCAAAGATCGATTGGGGATAGTTCAAATTCTGAACTTATATGACGCCATTAAACCCCATTTTTAGTAATCTATTCTTTCCATACACCATTAGACACGCCACCATTGCAAATAATAGAAGAAACCGAAAACAAAAAGTAAAAATCTATCAAGATATAGGACATGAAGCTCAAAATAAGCTTCACTTATACCCACATCCAGTTGATGCAATTTTTTATGTCTAGATTTTGTTGTTTTGTTGGATTTGATTTTGAGTAGACACCAAAATTGGGTCACACTCCCCTTGGTCCCCTTTCGAATAGCCAACTTAAACACATTCACCTAACCATGACCCTTATACCCCACATTAATATTAATTTAATTATTTACAATTAAATTAATACTCATCCTCACTTCATTCATTATTTAATTACCTTAATTAAAACCAATTTCCACCTCACCCCACCACCTCACCTAGACACCTCACCATAGACCTATTCATAACATGTTTCCATAACTAACTAAGACTTAGCCCTACTTACCTTAATGAACTAAGACTTAGTATAACCCTAAAAGCACATGCCTATTCTTCCTCTAACCACATTCCCGTGTATCTAAGCGCAACATTCCATTTAGACCCGACACAAACGAGCAAAAGCTGGAAGAGGATGCTACACCCTTAATCATATATCTTATATTGGATGTATATAGCCAACTTGTGGCTATCATAACTTCTTATCATTATGTACCTCTTTCATATATGTTATATTTTAATTAGTGGGTTAGCCTTGGTGTTGGCCATAGCATAAGAATAGTATATATAGGGGTTAGTAGGTAGTAGTTGATCATCATATTCAACATTTGAGTTTTATTGTTTGGTTTGAGGTTGCCCCCTCAAAGTGGCTAAGCTATTCTACTTGCACATTGAAATAATTTATCCAAATATTGTGTTCATTGGTGTTATATTTCGCTAATAATCGATTTATACAAGTAATATCATTACAAATGGTATAAGAGCTTGAACTCGGTCAACATCAAGGCCAAACCCTAATTGTGAAGGTTCATCCATATCTCAAAATTGGTAGTGATTTTTTCTACAATTGTTTTTCTAGTGTGGTGAAATCACCAAGTAAGCTCCCCTCCGAATTTTAAGAAATTTTGACTTGGTTTGCAAAAGGTATAGCGGTATTATGTTTTTTCATAATTCAGCTACCTAGGGTGCAATTTGTGGAATTTTTCAAAGTTATTTACATTTCGAGAAAGAAGATTAAAAATTAGTTTGAGTTCATTCTTTGAGTTATATAAAATTTCGCCGAATTTCTATTGAAATCCCAAACCGTAAATTTTGGCCTTGATCTTTAAATCTTACCATTTTGGGGATCATGGCTGGGCCTTCGACAAGAGGCAAAAAGAATCCCATCACTCCGGTAAAACCCCTGATAAGGATGAGATAATAGTTGAGGAGTTAGAGTCAGAAGGGGTATCTACAAAGTCCTCAGGGTTAGGGTTTACTTCAACTGACCATAAGGTTAGCTATTTTGAGTTAGAGTTGTGAAACCTCGAGGGTAGAGTGGCCAACAAAGAAGATGTAGACAAGATTGGACAACGATTGGAGGATTTCATTCACCAATTTAGTTACAATATCATGGGTCATCATATCCTTCCTAATCAACCACAACTCAATCATACTCATATTAACTAGGGTGGATCTTTAGGTCAAAGTAATAGACAAACTAGCCAGGGTGGATCTACAAACATGACCATTCTAAATAAAAACACTGCAAGAAGCCCGTAACATGATTCCAAAATTAGAAATGCGCAAGCTTGATGGAAATGATCCACTCAATTGGATTAACCAGATGGAGAATTTCTTTGATATTCATCGATTCCATCGGAAAAAGGATACCATGACATAATTGTATCTCTTGAACTCCACCAATTCATTTGGTATCGATGGCTATGTGCTCAAAGGAGAAAGAGTGGCCTCAATGTTACCTGGATAGTCTTCACCGAAGATTTACAATTGCACTATAGTTCTAGTGTGGCGTAGAATTATTTCACCAATTAGCAAAGCTCGACAAACAGAGACAAGAAAGATTACATCCATCAATTCCAAAACCTTTCCTTACGGGTGGAGAATATTCTTGAAGATAATTTGAATGACATATTTCTTGGGGTCTTAAAGAACAAATTGAGACCGAGGTACATATGTTTAATCCTCATAAAGGTTCGACTCTATGATCATGACATGTAGGGCAGAGGAAAAATTTCTTTCCAGTAGGAAACAAAATGTCATGAATATCAGAGATCGTAGCACCCTTCCACCATCATTCCCTTGGCTAGTTAGATTGACACCTCAACAAATTAAAGAAAAGAGAGCCAAAGGGTTATGTTTTAATTGTGACAAAAATTTTGGACCAAGACATAAGTGTGCTGAAAAGAAGTTTTTCTACATTGAGGGGCCTACTCAAGAAGAAGAAAATGAAGAAGAGGAAGAGGTAGAGTCGAGGAGGAATTAGGAGATCCCCAACAAACAATATCATGTCATGTAATTTCCGGTATTAGCACTCCCAAACTCTCAAAGTAGTTGGATTCTTAAAAATAGAGGGTAACAATGTTGATTGATTTAGGAAGTACTCACAACTTCATCAATCATAAGTTGGCGATACGCTTGAACTGCTTTGTTTATCCGGCCCGAATGTCAAGTCATGATCGGGCCGATAGGAAAATGTTAGTTGTTCAGAAAATGCCATAAAATTAATCTCGCGATGGGATATTACTTTCTAACTAGAAATATGCATGCCATTTTCATGGGAGGAGCAAACATTGTGTTAGGAGTTTAGTGGCTTACCACCTTGGGAACCATTGAAATGAATTTCCAAGAGTTGTTCACATAATTTCAAATTCGAATGGATGACTTTTAAACTAAAAGGACTAAGAACAAAGTTCCCCATAGATAGTAAGTTCTCAACAGATGCAAAAATTACTTAGAAAAGGTTCGTAAGGGTTTGTGGCACAACTATTTTCATTGAAGCACATCATTCCAATACATTTATACCCGCAGATATACAAGCAGCTATAGATGAGCACTCGGTGGTTTTGGAGAAATGCCCAAGGGTTTGCCTCCAAAAGTGAGCATGACCATGCCATCCAAATGCTAGTACCGTGGAGCCAACCACCTAACATCGGACCTTATAGGTACCCCTATATGCAATAGAGTGAGATTGAGAAGATAGTTCAAGAGATGTTAGAAGCATGACTTATTTGTCATAGTCAGAGTGCTTACTCTTCTCCTGTAGTGATGGTACGGAAAAAAGATGACAATTGGCACATGTGTCCAGATTACATGGAACTCAATAAGTACATAGTTAAAGATAAGTTTCCTATTCCTGTAATTGATGATTTTCTAGATGAGTTACATGGTGTCACATTTTACAAAACTTGATCTTCATTCTGGATATCATGAGATTAGAATCGTGGATGAAGATATTCATAAAATAGCCTTGAGGACACATGAAGGACACTATGAGTTCTTGGTAATGCCTTTTGGACTAACAAATGCACCCTCTACATTTCAAATCTTGATGAATTCCATCTTTAAGCCATTTTTGCGAAAGTTTGTTTTAGTGTTCTTTGATGATATTTTAATCTATAGTAAAACATGGGAGGAACCCCTGCATCATGTAAATAAGGTGTAGGAAACTCTCGAGCAACATCAACTTTATGAAAAGCCTTCTAAGTGTTCTTTTGGTGTCAATGAGGTTGAATATATGGGTCATATTGTCTCTTATGAATGTGTTAAAGTGGATCTTAACAAGATAAAAGGCATGCTTGAATGGAAGGTTCCCAAAACCTTAAAAAATATCTGAGGATTTTTGGGTCTTACATGTTATTATCGTAGATTTGTAAGGAATTATGGCAGCATCGCATCACCACTCACAACTTTATCAAAGGACTCTTTCCATTGGAACGAGCAAGCTACTATGACATTTGAGAAGTTGAAGGAGACCATGTGCACCACTCTAGTTCTAGCCACCCCAGATTTTTCAATAACATTCATTGTTGAATGTGATGCTTTAGGGTATGGTATGGGGGAAGTACTCATGCAAGAAGGGCGACCCATTGCCTTCGAGATCCGCCAATTCAAAGGTAAGAATATATCTAAACCAGTTTATGAGAAAGAAATGTTAGCAATACTTCATGTAGTGAAGCAATGGAGACCATATCTAATGGGAAGACATTTCAAAGTAAAGACAGATCATAATAGTTTGAAATACTTTGTAGAGCAACGTTTATCATCGAAGAACAAAAAAATGGGTCTCAAAAATGTTGGGGTATGATTTTATATAATATACAAGAAATGGAAAGATAATGTAGTTCATTTGATGCTTTATCTCTAAGGATGAATCTTCCCGTGAAGTGTTGTGTGCCATATCTCAGATTACAGGATGATTGGATAGAGGATGCAATGTCTAAATGGAAAAATGACCTGTGTACACAAAATCTCATTCGGAATCTCCAACAAGATCCAAGCATGTCGAAAAATTTGTATGGAAATGTGATGCTTTATGGTATAAAGATAGATTATATCTATGTAATAATTCAATCCTTAAAAATAGGGTTCTATCTCGAGCTCCATGCTTCTCCAAAGAGGGGGTCATTATGGCTTCTTAAAGACTTATCATCGAACCAAACATGATTTTTTCTGGGAAGGGATAAAAGGGGATATCCAAAATTTTGTGGCGAATGCATGGTTTTTCACCAAAATAATGGCAAAACAATTAAGTCCCCATGTCTTTTACAACCTTTATCTATTCTTAGCCAAAGGTGGGAAGAGGTGTCCATGGACTTCATCACATGATTGCCTAAATCAGAAGGTAAAAAATTAATCATGGTGGTGGTGGATAGACTCACCAAATATGCCTTTTTTTGTGCTTTATCACATCCATTTGTTGTGATTACAGTAGCAACAACCTTCAGGGATATAATTCGGAAGCTACATGGGACACCAAAGATTATAGTAAGTGATCGAGACCCTATCTTTACTAGTAATTTTTAGATTGAATTGTTCTCATGCTTGGGCACACAACTATCTCATAGTTCCTCTTATCATCCCCATCTGATGGGAAAATAGAGGTGGTAAACAAGTGCTTGGAGGGATATCCGAGTTGTTTTACGTCAGATAAGCAAGCGAGATGGGTCCAATGGTTACCGCTGGCATAATGGTGGTATAACACCTCCTTTCATACTTCATCTAAAATGTCTCATTTCTTGGCATTATATGGGTACCATCCACCATCTATCACTTCATCTTTGAGAGTCCAACAAAGGTTTGAGCAATTGAAGAACATATTCAACACCAAAAAGAGGTGATTTCTAGTCTCAAGGAGAATTTGGCCATGTCACAAAACCACATAAAGTAGGAGGCGGACCAACGCGTTGTAGTGCCATTTCGAAGTCGGTGATTGAGTTTTTGTGCATTTACAACCATATAAGCAAATGTCCTTAAAACAATAGAAAAAGGATAACTAGCTTTCACTTAAGTATTATGGCCCTTATCAAGTGTTACAGAAGATTGACAATGTAGCATACAAACTGGAACTTCCTCCGGTTACTCGAATTCATCCAGTCTTCCATGTATCTTGCCTAAGAAGGTAATTGGGACGAGATAATATGAACCCAAACAATGTTACTAGAGCTTGATGAATAGGGCAGAATCGTCTTGGAACCAGAATGCATCCTTCAGACACACACTAAGTGATTGAGGACAAGGGTCATCACTGAGTATTTGATCAAGTGGACAAATCTAGATAATGAAGAAACAACTTGGGACGATGTAAATTTCCTACAACAACATCCAGATCTTCTCAACATTGGGGACAATGTTACTTCAAGGAGGGGCATGCTACGCCCTTAATCATATATCTTATATTGGATGTATATAGCCGACTTGTGGCTATCATAACTTCTTACCATTATGTATCTCTTTCATATTTGTTATATTTTCATTAGTGGGTCGGCCTTGGTGTTGGACATAACCTAAGAATAGTAGATATAGGGGTTAGTAGGTAGTAGTTGATCATTATATTCAACATTTGAGTCTTATTGTTTAGTTTGGAGGTTTCCCCCTCGAAGTGTTTAAGCTATTCTACTTGCACATTGAGATAATTTATCTAAAATATTGTGTTCATTGGTGTTATATTTCTGCTAATAATCAGATTTATACAAATAATTTCATTATAAAGGATAACCAAGATCTACTATTTTAGGCAACCTAGGATATCCCGCCTTAACCGACGCCGGTCAACCCGAAACCGACACCAGTAACCCTAAACCATCGTCGGTTACCATATAACCATTTTGGTAACCTTGTTTGAGAGGTTAGACACATTCTCAAGTTTTGGAGCAAAGGAGATCTGCATGCAAGCAAGAACTAGAGCTCTTTCACACATCCAGCAACCATAACCAACACAACCATTGATCAAAAGATTTTTGCATTCATAGGAGCATTCTCGGGAAGCACTGCCATGGAACTGATTGCCATTTCACCGATCAACCATCACCACCACTCATCCATCAACTCCGCACAACAATTAATTGTCTCTAACAAGCACCATTCCATTTCTTTTCAGTTTATAAGAGTTCTTCACCTTTGTTTATCAACCACCATTTATATTTTTACCCCACCACTATTACCTTCATATGAACCCGACCATTCCCATAACTCATAACCATTTTAATCACCTCTGTCTACTCCTGAGTACCTCTAAATATTACCAACACCTCCCCAGACCTAAACCAACTCCTTACCATCTTTGATTCAATCGCAGATAAATATCTAAAACCATAAACTATTGAGTTATTACCAGCCCACATTAATCGTCTTCGGTCATACTAGACCGACGTCATACCAGCATCGATGTTAGTCTCTGTATTTGGCAGTCTTGCTAATACCAGATCCCAATAACCTTTTCCAAGTGACTCAAGTGACTCGAATCCGACTCGAATTGCTCCAACATCTTAATTATTTACCTCATTTCCAGATCTGATCATAGTCTAGCCTTGTTATGTTAGATTTGCTTATTGTATTTGGATGAGGTACTTAAATCATATCAACTACGGTAGAACCTTATTTATTTATGTCATTTCTTGCATTGAATTGTATTTAACAATGGGTTGATTGCCACCGAGGAAGTATCACACTTCCTGGATCTAGCACACGCTAGGCAACCCACTGACATATATTGTTTAACTCTCTCTTGTGGTCTTGTTGTGTATTTCAGGTAGTTCCTCCTAATCAAAAGGAAACTCCCACGCTTAGCATTGGATCAAGAAGTCAGAATGCACGCAACGACATTCAAATCGACCATCATAACAAGTATTCCTCCTTTGCCCACACACTTTTCTCTCAAGCTTGCCTAAAATCTTAAAGAAAATGGTGAAACATTTTGGCAAATCGACTCATCATAAAAGTTCAACCCCTCCTTGCATAAACATTTCGCATGCATTAAAATCTTAAAGAAAATGGTGAAACATTTTGGCATGCCCGGTGGGACCCATCCGGGGTTCCTCGCATTTTATTCATTCCTAAGTAAAAGTTGTGTGTTTGTTTCCTCTCTAAAATCTCCCTCTCTTTTTGTTGTCTAAAAGTAATCGTGTTTTTTGGTGCTATAAAAATAATACTTCTTTTCTTTCATTAGTATTGCATTAGTGAAAGAGCATTCCTCTTCCTATTCATTACTTGTTACATCGAATATCACACTTCGATTTGGGCTTAAAACATTTGCATAACATTCTAATTCACTACATCTTAGCTCACATTAAAATGAGGGCAACCTATATGCTAGAAGTCATGCCCAGCTGATGGTTGACATAACTGAATCATAGAAAAGTACATTCTTTCTTCTCTCTCTTTACCAAACTGCACAATTTCAAATATATACATCTTCTTAAAACAATATCCCACCCGAAAGAAGTTGTCAATGATCACATGATCAGAGGATTGACAGTGGGCACCCAGATAGTTATCTCTATCCAGTACCCCATCAGAGGACGGCCCACCCCCGCCATAACATAACCTGAAACCTCACCTTTAAAATTTCCTTATTCATAGGAAGCCTTCCCAACCAAAAACTCTACTGTAAATTCACAAGCTAGTCTCTTCAATAACATAATCTAAACACACAAAATTCACTTGTTGGATGACGTATCTTTCTTAGTTTTGTGCTTGACTTATGTTTTGAGGTGTGAGGATATGATTCTTTCTTTTTTCTTTTTTTCCTTTTAAAATCCTCCATCACAGTTGGATTATTCTTACTCTCTCTAAGTGTGTAAGGACTTCATCTGATCATCCCCAAACTTCTGGGTTGATTATTCATCCAATCTAAATTCACAAAAATACATTTTCTTCATTCTTCGATTTCACAAGAATGACATCGGTCCAACAACCGCCGTTGGTTTACATCTCGACCGCCATTGGTTTACCTAACCTAAGATCGTTTCCTTGTTCTTTTGGTTAATTTACCCAAAAGACACTTATCTTCTCTTCTGTTTAGAGTCTCTGTGTATCATTGTACTCTCTATACTCTAGTAATAGTCATCAAATACAACTTTCCTATCTGACAGTCATCATTTTCTACCTCATTTGCTAAAATGTTATTTTCTCACAATAACTGGTATCGGTTCTTGTAATCGACATCGGTCACCCCTTAACCATCATCGGTTAGTTTGACCAACATCGGTCACTCTATTTTGATTTTAATCAAAACATTTACCAAATTTCCTCTCGAGAATTTTTTGTCCCATCTCTGTTGTTCCCTATGTCATTTACAGAGTACAGTTCACCTAATATATACTGATTCACATGGTGTTGACTTGCATCCAAACTAACGCCCTCGTATTTCACGCCATTCGCCGCCGACTTCCACCTAGTCCATCACCGCACCATTCTGCACCTATGGATCGGACTCGGCTTATCCCATCGCTATCGGCGACGAGGAGTTTCATAAAACTCCTCGACCGTAATCCCGCTACCCTTAAGTACTACCTTCTTTGATTCTTCCACCGGGATTCCTCATGACAATTAATATACGACATGCCCATATCTGTCCCTCATATTCTATCCCCTACTTCGCAAATGTCTGCTTGCTACCCATTCGATGTTACCGTATCCACTTTATCACCTGTGGTGTCTCGCTTAAATCCCACACCAAGTTATAACCTCAACATCTATGTCATCGATCGCAACCATGACATCGATTGTCCCTCCGACAGATTCTTATGACTATAACTTAATGCACTCCGCCACTTCACATATACCCATTGCATCACAACCACCTCCTGTCGGCAACTTACACCCCTTTCCAAAACCTCTTCCTTTCTATCCCACAATCCTTACCCCTAATCGCCACTAGAGTTGTTACGACTACCCCACCCACTTACACATACTACCAACAACCCCACCTCATCTATCACTTATACTTGGCTATGTGCCACCTACATCTATTCCTCCTGCACAGTTCTCATACTCAGCGCCACCATACACTAGCATACCACCCACTTCATACATTTAGCATCAACCCCTTTTTCTACAGGGGGCACCCATTCATCCCAACCTACTAATGACCTCATTAAAATGATGATGGAGAAGATGCAAACCTTAGAAGCATCTATTTCTGGCTCTCGTAATTCTTTAACATATGATGAAATCAGAATGTGAGCTTATCCATCCATCTATTCCCATTCGTCCTTACCTAGTTCATTGGGAAATTCCTAAATTCAATCACTTCAATAGTAAATAAGACCCACAACAACACTTGTGGTCGTTCAAACATGGGTGTTACCTAATCGCCCACGATGACGCTTTGCTCCTACGAACTTTCCCAATGTCCTTGATAGGACCAACATTGGATTGGTATAATGGACTACCTCGACATTCTATTTATTCCTTTAATCAAGTAGCCTAAGCTTTCCTAGATCATTTTTCAATCAATGTTACCAAGAAAGTCACCATGACCGATCTCTATTCAACCCGATAGTATGAAGATGAATCTATTGCATATTTCGTTTCCGTTGGCGAGTCTCATTAACCAATTGACATTCCAACTACCTCAGATTGAACTTATTGAGTTGTTCACTAGAGCTTGTGCCAGACACATCTCACCAACTTTGCAAGTCCAAACCTTCCGAACCTTTGATGAAGCATTCACCATGGCCCGAAAATTGGAAATTTGCACCATGAAGAAAAGAAAATCCAATTATGGATTAGGAACACCCCATTCAAATCAAACGATTCATTTTCATCTTCAAAACCCCAAAATAACTATTCAAAGCCCAAAGGATTTGCCAACATCTATTTAGGCCGAACCTTTTTCTAATCTTTCTTCTATCTAGGACTTTCACTCCAGTAGTAGTAGTGGAAGCACACTTCGATCGAGAGCCCTATTCTTCGGTCTCGGAAAAACTTCAAAGCCGGAGCCATTATACTTTCTCCCATAAAACCTCATACATGTTTTTATCCCACTCGTCCTATGCTCGTATGGTATAAAGAACATGATTACTTGTAATCATCATCACTTTAAAGGACATAGTGATGGTAAGCTAACTTTTAATAATAGGCAATGGAGACCTTGTCGTAGATAACTGAACACGCCAACAAATCTGAATTTTCACATCTTCAAAAGCCACTCCCTCATCATTAACCATCATCTAATCAAAATAGTGAACCTTCATCCAACGACAACAATGTTCGTGAAGTTCACACACGCTTTTTGATATCGTCTAACTTGCTCCTCAAAACCCACCAACTTCTTCTATTGAGGAAATATTGTACAAGCTCCTCCACACAAAAAGGAACATACCTCTTCTACTCCACCACCCACAGAGGAGTCCCCCTCATCTACCCTTGCTCTCACAGAGGAACTCACACTTTCTACCGATGTTGTGTCATCGTCTACTTCCTAGCCTTCTGAACCGTCAACACTTGTTATTCTCCCATCCACAAGAGAATCATCATCGCCTTCTCCTCCACCAAGAGAGAAGTCTACCTCACCCGACCTATTATCTCTCCTACCCATGGGATATTCTTCAAACATGTCACTACCTGTTGGGGACAGTTTTCCCCTAGCATCCTAGGACCCTATTGACATGATCTCGGCTCTTTTACCTACAAAATCCGAGGCTAGCCAATTCCCTATCTCACAGACATATTTTACAGGGATTTCCACCCAACCCATTCCATCATCTTCTTCAGTAGTCCCTTTTCACGGCTAGTCGATCTTTTCGATTTCTTTGATCATTCCAGGCTCTGGGGACGTCTTCGCTTCCTGTTTCAACCCAAATGCAAATTTTTCCTGAAGATACTTCCACGATCTACCCAGAGGTATTTTCGTGAACCAAAACTAGACCGACCAAACCAATTGAAACTACTTCCTCTTCATCATCCTTACAGCTATAAAAATTCTACCCATCACTACAACTCTTCCCAAACCTAAAAACCTACCCACACTTATCCCCTCACCCGTATCTAGACCCATCACTACTTTGGGTGTCATGCCGACATTAAGCCTTACTCACCCACCTGTCATATTGGACTTAGTTGCATCTTCTCAAACCCATGCCAACATTATCCTCCCTCCTAAAAGGAAAACCCAACCTTCTAGGCCGTGTACATCGGTCTTGCCTACCACACCTTTGTCACCTTCCCCCTTCCATCCATCCTAGGGCCTCATCCATCAACCTTGAACAAATAATCTCATATCTAAGGCCACCAAAAACTAAATAACCTACTCCTACCTCAGAGCCTATGTTACACCTCATTCACCCAATAACCAAACTTCCTCACCCTCACCCATACACTTCTTTCCACCTATACCTCCACCAGTTACTATAACCCCAACCTTGCCTATACGACTTCAACCAATGCCGCCTACCTAGCCTCTAACAACTACCTCCACCGCCACTCATTTGCCCCCCGTGGGTAACCCGTCCTCTTCCACCATCTAATTTTCCTTCTACATCCCGTACTCCCGTGTCACCTTTACCCAAGAAGGTGCAACCCAAAGCTAAGAATCCGCTACCCTCCAATAAGGTAGTCAAACCAACCAAACCTTCCATTGCCAACTCTTCTACCCCACCTTTACCTAAGCAGATGCCGTAAGACCTAAGATCACTCCACATACGAAACCAGTAGACCAACCCATTCCCCCTCCTATAAAGCCTCTTCCCTCACAATCATCCACACCTATACCCAAACCCACACTCACTTCCCATTGTGATCCATTAGTGGGGTCCTACACCAACATTTTAACCAATCTCTTAGAGACTTCCATCATCACATTACCGCCGCTTCGACCTTACGATCCTCTCAAACCCAAACCAAAAGGGTTTGATGAAACCAAGATTTGTGCCTATTAGCATGTGCCAGACATGATGTTGAAAATTGCAAAGCTCTGAAGACCGTTCTTCTCCAACTTTGTCCTCTTAAACAAAATTTTGACGATGATAACCTTTTTGATGAGTACCATACTCTACCTTCACCTGTCACCACACATCATCGTCCTTTAACAATTCAATGACCAGTATTTCCACCCCAACAACCATTTTTCCCACCGCCAAAATTTGAGATCAACATGGTCCATATTAGAGAGTTGGCCAAACCACCACCCAAATGTCAATGTGCCCTACTCATTTCACAAGGCTCTTATCCACCACTAGGATTTTTCCCCTCATGTCGTTATACCTTTCATGACACACCTTCTTCATCCACCTCCCCTCATATTAACATGGTTCACATTGCTACCCGTGCTCAGAAAGACAAAGGAAAAGAAAAAGCAACTAGCCCATCAACCAACCCTGTACCCAATATACCATCTGCACTGCTTTACCAAAATCACCATCCATGGACCTACATACCCTATCTCTAACGGGGTCACCCATCGCACAATGATAAAATAATTACATCAGTCTCCTCTAAAGATGTCTTTATATGATCTCGTCCAGACTTCCGAATCCCACATACAAGCCCTTATCAAGGTTTTACAATCCATTGAAGTTCTACCCAATGACCCCACACCAGTGGCCTCGATTATCACCCCTCACCATGTGGCCTCGCTAACCAAATCATCTCCTCCTTCTACCCCCATGACCACTCCTCAAGTCGCTGCCCTCAGCTTCTCTGAAGAGGAGATTGTACCTCTCCAGTCAGATGACCCTAATCCCGCCCTATTCATTTCTATTTATATCGATAACATATGCGTATGACGTGTCATGATTGATGGTGGTGCTAGAATTAACATCATCTCCTCCCACACATACAATCAAATGTGTATTCCTTCTAATTGTATGCATAATAACCCAATTATGCTGCGCTCCTTCAACGACGCCATCACCTCCACTTTCGGCATTATTATCCTTCATGTTTGCATAGGCTCTTGCACTATCCTAGATCTATTCTATGTCTTAGAGTGGGGATTCCAGTATAACCTATTGCTCGACAGACCATGGTTTCACATCTTGGGTTGTGTCCCTTTAACTTTACACCGATGTGTAAAATTCGAGCATGAGGGACATAACTACACCATCCCCCCAAACCCGTCGCCATTCAAGACCTGTAACATGTTGTACTGACCCAACAATGTGCTTGTACATACTCAAGGTATCTTCCACCACCCCCACTTAACCTTCACCCACATGCCCATCCACGAAAGCTGCTGCCACCTCTCCCACATCTAACCCTGTTATTCCTACTGCTGCCATAGCCTCTATGGTGACTCACCTGCTTCCAAATCAGCTAGCAAGAAGTCATCTATCTCTGCTACCCACATATTAACTACTGATCCCTTAGAAGGTGTTTTTCAATGCCTCACTCTAGGGGAGTACCGCCAATACAATATTGAAACATTCCTCACTCTGTAAGAGTATGGGAACCTGTGCGAACACCCTAGTTATGAATACCGCGTAGGCGAGGTTTTACCTTATGGTCCTCCCCACCTTTGCACTAATCTAACGTACGGGGGCTTTATATTGCCACTTATTCACCCGAACCTCCATCCCAAACACGACCGTTTTCATCTGACCTATAATCCCTTACTAATTGCCGCTTTGCCCACACTTTCCTCCACTATTACACATGGAAAGGATTTGGCTTTGGTTTTTACGAACAAGGTCGCCATACTGTCATTTCTTGTACCACCCGTAAACACAATGGCCGTAGTGGCATTGGATTTTTCACACCAACTCCCAAGAAGGTCCACGTCGACCTCATTGAGGAAAACAAACCTTCTCCACCTCATTCAACCACGTCACCATCTTCACCCACAGAGTCCATAGATCCTGAATCCATTCCTCCTAACTTTTTTTTCGTAAACACAATTTCCCTAAGACCTCTGACCTATAAACGCGATGGCGAGGCTCCCTCTTCTCTCCCCTTCCTGTATCCTAACATGATTGATGATGATACTCCTACTATTAACGTCTTTCAATGTCAGGATGATGAGTCTATCCTCACCTATATGGGTGCGGAAGAATCTTATATTCACCGGTCATTACCCTCTGAGACACAAACCATGTTGAACGAATCGACTATCAAAATCAACATTAATACTTAGGAAAATCTGCACATCCTAAAGATAGGTCAGTGTTTAGATGTGGCTGAACATGAAGCTTTTACCTCTTTTCTTCAGGACCATAGCAACGCTTTTGCCTAGTCCTATGCCGATATACTCGGTATTGACCCAAAAATCGTGGTCCACAATATTGTAACCATTCCTAATGCCAAACCCATCAAACAAAAGTTGTGGAAAATGCATCCTCGCATTGCTCTTCTGTCAAAGAAGAAATTTAACACCTTCTCTAAGTTTCCTTCATCCTACCCATTGACTATCCCCAATGGATTTCTAACATCGTTCTGTCCACAAAGGTGATAGGGGACTCCGCATTTGCACGGACTTCCATGACCTCAACCTAGCTTGTCCCAAAGATGATTTTCCCCTACTAGGCATTGACCAACTAGTTGATCTCACCGCCGGCCATGAAATGCTATCACTCATGGATGGTTTCTCGGGTTATAATCAAATATTACTTGCTCTAGAAGATCAACATAAAACTTCCTTCATCACCCTTTGGGGACCTTCTTGCTATCGAGTCATGCCTTTTGGCCTTAAAAACGCTAGTGCTACATATCGCGAGCTATGACTTACATTTTCCATGACATCATGCATCGCATATTGGAAGATTACGTAGATGATCTTCTTGCCAAATACAAACATGTAAGTGAACACTGATCGTTCTTAAGGTCATATTTGACCATATCATCAAGTATTGTGTTCGCTTTTAACCAAAGAAACACGTCTTTGCGGTACTTTCGGAAAACTCCTTGGTTTCATCGTTTCTTTGCGTGGCATAGAAGTCAATCCTGCTAAAGTAAAGGCTAATCTAGAAACGCCTCCACATACTAATCTCCGTCAACTCAAAGCTTGCAGGTAAGTTAAGCGAATCCATTTGTTGTTTTATCTCATAGCTTTCCGAACGCTGTCAACCATTTCATCATCTTCTCAAGAAGGACATCTCATTCAAATGGGATGATGAATGCCATAAAGCCTTTAATGCCTTAAAACAATACGTTCTTCAACCACCAGTGCTCATTCCTCCTAAGGATGACCAACCCTTTTACCTATATATTTCCACCACTTGACCATTCTTTAGGTGCCATGCTCACTCATCGCGACGAGAAACACAGAGAGCAAGCGGTTTATTACATAATCCATACCCTTCTGGAATACGAAACTAGATACACCCGTGTCAAATTTTTTTCTTAGCCTTATTTTTCGTCGCCACCAAACTCCACCATTACCTACTCAACCACAAAACCTTCATTGTTACCAATACTAACCCCCTACACTATATGTACGCCAAACCCTATCAACATCAATGTGCCACACGTTGGCTTATGCTTCTTTCCGACCTCGACCTCGAATTCACTCATAAAAAATCCATCAAGGGCCAAACTATCGCTGACCAACTAGAAGATGCACCTCTTTCCGAGAATCAACCCTCTAACTTCGATTTCCTTGATGAATTCATAGCTACCCTCTCTTTATACGAAACCGCTTACCAAATGACACTATTCTTTGATGGCTCCAAGTGTTAGCGTGGAGGGGTAGCTACTGTTATCCTCATTCCTCTTGATGGTGAACCTATGCCTTTATCTTTCAAACTAGATTTTTATTTTACACACAATATTACCGAATACGAAGCACTCATATTGGGTCTCCATGTTTTTATGCCTTATATGTTAAGTCAAATCAATATATTTGGCGATTCCCATTTGGTCGTAAACCAAGTCAATGGTATATAGAAGTGTTGTAATGAAATACTTCAAAAGTATAAAAATCATATCGACATACTTTTGATTACCTTTGGCCAGACTTACGAGCTTCAAACCACCCCACGTTCTACTAATAAATTTTTGGATGCCATGGCGTGTTTGGCTTCTCAGATATCTGCTTCACCTGCTGACTCTAAAATATTTGTCACAATACATAGGTTACAATCACCCTCTTATTTACCTCATGAGGTCTACTCCATGAGAACTGTTGCACCTAACCCACGTGACCTTTGGTATAAGAAGTTTGCAAACTATCTTTCCCTTTCCATTCTACTTGTTGATCTCACTCGTAATGGACAACATGCCTTTCTTAAAAGTGTCTCTCACTATGTCATCATGGGTGGTCTCGTTTATAAGTGTGGTTTCAATGGTAATATCTTACAATGCCTTACAAGTTCTAAAATTCCCTACACCATCAAATAGGTTCACGATGGAATTTTTGGAGGCCACTTTAGTGGTTTAGCTGGCGCAAAACGCATTCTTCTCCTTGGCTATTATTGGCCAACCCTAAATTCGATTGTTGTGAATATTTCAAACGTTGTGTAAAATGCCAACAACATGCTAATCTTCATCACACAAACTAGTCATGCCTTACAGTCGCACGAGACCTTTGACCTTTCTCTTAATTGGGCTTAAAACTTGTCGACGAGATCAATCTTCATTCTTCACAATGCCATCAATGGATTATAACCATTCTCGAATATTATACTAAATGGGTAGAAGCCATTCCCCTCATTTCTACAAAAGTTTGAAAAAATATATGAATTCATCGACCATCATATCATTTGTCGCCTTGGTGTTCCTCACCGTCTCATCACTGCTAACGGAAAGCAATTCAAAAATAAAACCCTACGTAAGTTGTGTGACGCTTTTGGCTTCCAACTCAGTTTCTCTTCACCTTATTATCTGCAAACCAATGGCCAAACAAAATCGAGCAATAAAACCTTGAACAAAATTATTATGAAAGTAGTTGATGATACTGACAAGGATTGACATTCACACATTCCTTTCACTTTGTGGGCTTATCACACTAGTATTCGCACTTCAACTGTTGCCACACCTTTTTCTCTAGTCTATGGTACCGAGGCTGTCTTACCTCTCGAAGTCCAAATTCCATCTCTCCGCATCTCACTACAAGACATGCTCAACAACGATGACTTTCGCCAGGATCGTTTGGTGCAACTTGAGTTATTAGATGAACGTCGTCTCAATGCTCTTGACCATCTCCAAATCTACCAAAAACGTATCAAACGTGCCTATGAAAAATGTGTCCACGAACGAACCTTTCAGGTCGACAACCTCATCCTGAAAGAAAATCAACATGTAACTAAAGAAGAGAAAAGTAAACGGGGAAAATTTGCTCCTAATTGGCTTGGACCCTATATCGTTACCCATGCTTATGGATCATGTGCTTATCGTTTGTCTTCACTCGAAGGTAAACCCGAACCTGAGCCCTCAATGCCTTACATCTTCGACCATTTTATTGTTGAAATCAAGTCCTATATCACCTTTTGTTAATTGATCACTCGTCCCTTGAGCGCTGTTCACCTTCCATATTACCCGTTTTTGAGGATCAATGACTAAACAAGAATCGTGTGATCATCCGTCACCTTTCAACCTCATCTTGAGTATGAGTATGACGGCTCTACTCATAACATGAT